>VXBU01012612.1:2481640-2612728 GCA_013400315.1 Bombycilla garrulus | reverse complement strand
TTTTTTTTTTTTTTTGTCCATCCCTTGCTTTTAGAATAATTTTCTCTCTATGTTGTAACCACAGCCCTCATACAGACCTCCCAGTAGATCCTGCATGCAGAGAACCAGCACAAGCAGCCTGGCATTCCCATGGTGGATCCTCCAAAGAGCTGCCGAAAAGACGCCCTTGATAAACTGCACAAACCCCACAATGTTAGCACAGGCAGTTAGAGCTTCACTGCTGCCCATGGCTTTCATCTTTAAATAAACTTTGGAGGAGCAGCAGACATTGGAAGGAAATCTGAAGGAGACCAGCAAGGCCTGCACTCCTCTTCTGTTGGAATTTCTGTTAGAAATGCTTTGTTTGGGTTTGCTTAAAAACAGACAAATATGAGAGAGATCCAAAAGGCCCTTGCTGGGCTCTCAGTGACAGAGCCTGCCAGAGCTCCAGGAGCATTTGGCCAATGCTCGCAGGGATGCACAGGCTGGGACTGTTTGGGTGTCTGCACATGGCCAGAGGTTGAACTCCATGATCCATGTGGGTCCCTTCCCACTCAGGATATCCCGTGCTTCCACAATTGCACAGAGGTGACTTACTACACACGGAGTGGCTCTCTGCCACATCACCCCCGTGTACTCTGATCCTTGGAATCATCATCCAAAGCAGGGGAAGCTGGGTGGCCTGGCTCTAGGAAACAGCAGGTTCAGCTCCAAACATTGTACCAGGAACAGTGACATCCTGGGTGCAGACATCCACCTGCTGCAGGGTGCAGCTACCTGTTGCCCTGACAGAGGTCTATGTGACAAATTTATATCTGCGGGAGATTACCTGGACCCTGTGAAGGGAAAACTTCCAATTTGCTTTTAAAACCTTCAGTGAACCATGTGTGGAGCTCTGGTTAATCCTGGGAAGGAAAATGAACACGTGAAAGCTGCCCCCACTTGACTATGAAAGCTTTTGAATAATGGAGTAACTGATGGGTCAGTTTACTCTGGTCAGTTTTGAACCTGATGCTTTTCTCTGTGAAAATACTTTCATTCTGTTACACATGTTCACAAGAGATTTCTGCAGTGCATCCTTTACACCTCGCCCATGACAGTGAGGTGCCACAGTGTTGCCATGCTGGGTGACACTGTGTGCATGGCACCAAACTGACACTGTGTGAGGTTCAGCAATGCCGAGGGCAGGGTGCTGCACCTGGGTCAGGGCAATCCCCAGTACCAGCACAGACTGTCCTGGGATCGAGAGCAGCCCTGCCCAGAAGGATGTGGGGATACTGGTGGGGGGGAAAATGGGACATCGCTGGCCATCAGTGATGGCACAGAGATAGACAGTGGTATCCCAGACTGCATTCTGAGTGTGGACAGCAGGAAAGGGGGGATTCTGCCCCACTGAGGTGAGATCCCACCTGCAGAGCTGCCCCCAGCATAGGAGGACATAGATCAGTTACAGCTGATCCAGAGGGATTACAAAGATTGTCAGAGGGCTGAAGTACCTCCCATATAAAGAACAGTTGGGAGAATTGGGGTAGTTCAACTTGGAGAAGAAAATGCTCTGGGAGGACCTTACTACAGCCTTTCAGTGCCAAAAGGGGGCTTAGAAGAAAGGTGGAGAAAGGTTTTTACTATGGTCTGTGGTGACAGGACAAGGAGTAATGGACTCTGGATGAAAGGAGAAATTTAGATTAGATTTTAGGAGGAAATTCTTTGACGTGAATGTGGGAAGGCCCTGGGACAGAGAAGCTGCAGCTGTCCCTGTATCCCTGGAAGTGTCCAAGGCCAGAT
The DNA here is from genome assembly GCA_013400315.1 of Bombycilla garrulus. NCBI lineage: Eukaryota > Metazoa > Chordata > Aves > Passeriformes > Bombycillidae > Bombycilla > Bombycilla garrulus. The sequence goes on along the minus strand of VXBU01012612.1, from coordinate 2,610,964 downwards.
TGGACAGGGCTTGGAGCAGCCTGGGCTAGTGGAAGGTGTCCCTGCCCATGGCAAGCTTGGGACTGGATGAATTTTAAGGTCTCTTCCAACATGAAGAACTCTATGATCATATTGAGGAGTGGCAAAATGAAGGTCATATATTACTGTTGTGAAAACACATACATGGCAAATCCCCATGAGAAGACAAAGGGAGAATTGCTTCATCGAACTCCAAGCTACCATTCAGTGTTAGCAATCAGAGGCTATCAGCAGTAGCAAAAGAGGCACAGTAGTCTCATTACGTGGCAACAAATCAGTATTGAAACTGCATCATTTAACAGCTCCCAGCCTCACCCTTTACCCATTGTTCTGGTGAAAGAATTTGCCAAAACACACCAAGCCAGCTGAAACTGAGGTGTAAGGGGAATATTTCAGTGCCTTAGGTAACAGTGCTCCCTTCCAGCTTCAGATTCCTAAAAAATCTGAAAGAGAGCGATCTTCATTTGCCCAGATGTAAATTGAGAAAGCCATTCATAATGCTGTCCTATGAACTTACTTAAAAATAAATTGAAAAGTAGGATTGGGAAGTTAATTTCATAAAAAGTTAGGGGGAGCACACCTGGGTGCAAACAGGGTTTCAATACTCAGAATCCCTCAGCCACTGCCAAGATGCTTTAGGAGGAGACAACACCTTTAAGGAGGGAAAATGAATATCACAAATCATGTATAAGCGCTTTTAGCTGAAGGTTTCCACAAATACATTTCCAAAAGCACTGGGTGCACCACACTTTCCACAATCATTTCATTGATAACCTATCCTCCATAGAAACTTCCCAATGAATGGAGTCCCAAGAACTATCCAATTAAATCAATTGGTTTGAGTTTTGTAGAATAATGGTCACTCTTCAAAGAGGGATTAGGCCAATTTAATTACAGAAACACACAGAACAATTAATTAAAATATTAATTCTCACCTCACTTTCCATGTGAAGGCACACAGAAACTTATTTAAAATAACATATTCAAATGTGTTTAGAAACGTTACCTGTGGTTCATGTAAAAAACATTTGAGGAGACAATCCTTACAAAACACAGCCTGGTTAAGTGACAGCTTTTATACTTTCCTCACTCAAAACCACACCACAGACTTCATTTCCCCAAGTATCTTCCATAATCTCGGGCAGGGAGTTGGTATAATGGCTCTCATGCTATTACTACCCCTGACAAATCATGGGGGGTGGGTGTCAGGATAAAGAGGGAGCATTCATTCCACAAGCACATCACTGAAAATATTTCACATGCTCAGCCAGCAAATGAATGCATAAAATATATGTAAGATGATAACTACTGACACAGTTATCACTCTGAATTATCCTCTACTCCTTTAAGATATGCAAATATTTTACAAAATGTCAGGTTCTTGGGAGTTTTTTTTAAATACTGTGTTTGATCTTCTAAAATCTGTTAAAGGTAGCAAAACCTAATGAAGTACCAATATACACAGCAGAACCTTCCTTATCAGGTGCATCTTTAGAATCTCAGAAGAGATGAATGTAACGTTTTCATCGCAGGGAGGGGGGGAAGCACCTCCGAAGCAAAGAGGACGCAAGGACAGAGACTGCGGCTCTCCAGGCACCCGGCTCTGCTTTCCCAGGCAAACACCGACCTCTACGGGCGACATGGAACGGTGCAAAACAGGACTGAAGAAAACCAAAAAGCTTGGTGAATCTGTCTGGAAAACAAAGTCATTATACTGAAGTAGGATATGGATAAGGAGCGTTCCTCTGGATGCAGGGATGGGTTCCAGAAGTAGTTACACCCCTCACCAAACACTTCCAGCAATTTTGCTAGAACAGATTTTGGTGGCAAACAGATTCACCTCAACGGACTAAGCACTCCTAAAAACAAGGGAATGACTCCCTAAAGGAACCTTTCCGTGTCTGAGCTGCTCTGGCTCCCAGTCCGGTTGGTGTACCTCAGGTGTTGTGCGCCCAGGAGGGAGCGTGGCCAGCTCAGTTGCACGCCACATTTGAGCCCAGCCTTGCCAAGGCTGTCCAGGCCTGGCAGTGCTCAGGCCACACACGCTGGGCAGCCAGGATGAAGGAGCAGAAATCCCGTGCCAGAGGATGGCCAGTTGGGAATATGGCTTCTCCTCACCCCTCTTCAAATGCAGGAAAGTCACACCTGGCAGGAATGGAGCCATCATCCTGGGTGAGGGAGACTGGACCACAGTGGGAGGGAAACCAACACACCAACTATGACACAAACTGCAAAAATACAGAAGGGCAGTGGGCGGCTGGGCAGTGGGAAGGTGGGACCAGTCTCTCCCTGACAGCAGAAAGCTGCTCTGACTTCTTCTGAAAAAGCCACTCAATGGGCCACAATTTTAAGCCTTGTTTTACCTCAGGCCTGTAACAGGGCAGGACGCTGCAGCTCCGTGACAAATTGGGTGTGGGAAGCACATTGCTCCTCTTCCTGCTCTGCATTTTAATCTTCCTGAACTTAATGACAAGGATGCAAACAAATGGAGTTTTCCTAATTGGTTTAGGATCAGTTTCCACGTCAAGATTTAATCCATCTTTTTGCAACAAAGGGGCTTTTTGAGCCAGTGATGAACAACTGTAATTTTGTAGATATTCTTGCAAGTGCAAATTCTTCATCATTATATAGAAAACTATCACAAAATAACACCAGTAATCAATTTTTTTGACAGATATTTTGTCTGAAATTGTGGTGTGTATAGTGCAGTTGCTAGCACTGAAAATGTAATCTAAAATTAAAACATTAAGGGCGTGTTTTAACCTAAAGTTGTAGAAATTATATCTCACCAGAAGCAAGGAGGAAAGAAAAATACAATAATAATTAAAAAAAAAAAAAGAGGGAGAAAACCAGGAAAATCCTAAAAATTTACTGAAGCTTACCAGCTGGAGAAGACTAAATTGTTTCAAAATGTCATTTTTAGGCCTGACAAAGTTTTTTCAGACATGCTAATTTAAAAGGCTTCCTTCACAGGCACACTGGAAATTTTTAATGTTTTTTTAATGTTCCTGTGACTTGCAGCAGGGAGAACCTAGACAGTGGTGGAGTTAAATCATATCCAGGCCTTGCACCAAAATAAGAGAACATCTCACAGTCTTGAATTTGAAAAAATGGACAAAACAGAAAAAAGTAGAAGGTTCAACATTTAGAAACAATTATATTCAATATCCTGCTCAAATACAAAGCAGTCTCCAATGGAATGCCAGATTAAACCTTCAAAGAACTGGAAATTGATAAGTTTATATTTAGGAATTCCCTGCATGCCCCCTTTCCCCTGTCTGTGTCCTCCTGTGAGGCCCTAGAAAAGCTCCATCAGCTACTTCACTACTGAACTGAATTCTGCCTACATAATGCTATGATTTTATATGTTTTTACAGGGAATGAAATTTCTTAGTTTGCCCTTTGCAAGTGAGCTAAGTGAGCTTCTCAGTTTAATGGGATCTTCCATTAAAAATTAACAACTATCTCATAAAAGACATTTGGATAGTCCATAAGGAAGTGAAAGGAATAAAGGACATGGAATCTATGGCAGCTCATGCATGTCAGGTAGGAAATAATTCAGGGCAGGTTTAGCAAAGAGAGACCCAGAGTCCTGAAATTCCAGAGCGGATTGGGTTGGAAGGGACCTTAAAGCTCATCTCATTCCAACTCCCTGCCTTGGACAAGGACACCTTCCACTAGGCCAAACAGAGAACAAAAGCAGGCAAACAAGCAAAGAACTGTATATAAAATCCTACATAAACGCTGGAAGTTGGGGAAAAAAATGTCACTGAACTTGAATGTCTCATTTAAAAGAAACTGTTGCCATTTTAGCTTTCTCAGAATTATGGAGTTTTTAAAAACTGGTGCTCAAGCAGGCCCAGCTAAACCGGGTTGTCCAGGACTCACCAGCTGGGTTTGAGAAACTCCAAGGACAGAGGCTCCCTAATTCCTCCTTTGCCACCTTCATGGTAAAAAGGCATTTTCTTTGGTTCATGGGAATTTTGTGTGTTTCAGGCTGTGCCCGCTGTCTCTTGTCCTGTCCCTAGGCACCATTGACCAGAGCCTCTCTCTTTTCTTCATACCCCCCTGCTGGATATCCACAGACATGGATAAAATGCTTCTGAGCCCTCTGCTCTCCAAGCTGAGTACACTCAACTCTTTCAGTCTCTCCTCGTCCTTGATCATCCCTGCGGCCCTTCCTTGGACTTGCTCCAGTGAGTCCAGCTCTCACCAGTCCTGCACTGCAGCCCCTCTGGCTGGACACAGCTGTGCCTCCCCAGGGCCCAGACATGGACAGTAGTGGCCATGAGTACCACGGGCCAGCCCTCTCAGCCCTCACGGGCACCCCATCTCCTGTGGGCCTGATAACATCCAGTTCTGAAAATGTCCCCAGCCTGATCCTCCCACACTCACAGGGAGGAGGAGGGGCTTTCCTTGTGCCAGCCTTTCTGACATCCGGAAGATGAGGCTTAATGAAGGGTGGTCTTAACAAGTACTCAGACCTCTGGAGAGCTTTCAGTGTTATCAGGAACAAAGGCTTGGATAACCCAAGCCACTCCAGCAACCCCTCCAGAGACACAATTCCAAAAGCTCTGGGTATCTTGCAACTCTTGCTCAGTGTTCACATGGGGCAATAACCCTCAAGATTGCACCTGTGAAGGATGTTCTCTATATAAGCTTTTTTAACTGGTTCAAGTTTGCTGATTTAGGCTAGACAGGGAGTGATGGGATATGGGGAATGTCTTTTAAAAATGTGAGATTTAGATTAAATGTTAGGAAGAAATTTTTCCCTGTGAGGGTGGAGAGACCTTGGCACAGGATGCTCAAAGAAGCTGTGGGTGCTCCTGGATCCCTGGAAGTGTCCAAAGATGGGGACTGAAGCAACCTGGGGTAGTGGAAGGTGTCTCTGCCCCTGGCAGGGGGTGGCTGCATGGGCAAGGTCCCTTCCAACCCAAACCATTGTGGGATTATGTGATATTCTTGATTGCAGAGTATCCAGCTACATGTCACAGCCACAGATGCAGGTATTTAAATGCAAGCCTTCCATTTAAAACTGCTTAAAATGGATTGTTCCTTAATGCCACATAAGACATTTATAGTCTCCCATAGAACAAAATTCTCCCTCAATCTTTTTTCATTTGCACTCTGTCAGTGCTTAATGAGTAACTGGGTATGACTGGGTGAGTTATTTAAATATTAACATAATTTCTGAAAATATCCTTTTTGTAGACTGGAGTCCCATCACAGCTCAGAAATGCTAAAAAGGCCATTAGGGTTGTAAGGGCATCTTTCCTGCACCCAGGATTGTGTTCTTACACCATTCCTGTAGTCCATCAATACATCTCCAACATTTTTAATAGACCTGGCTCTGCAATAGCAAGGTGCCATCTGTGATGGCTCTTGGGGCACAGTTGTTTTTCTCCCTGCCCAATTTTATTTATGCACCAAATCCTTTAAACCTCTCTCCAGTCTGCTGTTTCATTGGCTCAAACTAATAAACAGAATTTTCTAATTCCCTCCTGATAATCCTATTACCTGTCCAAAGCTATTTCTGCAAGAGTCATCATTCCAGAGAGATGTAAATCTGGGGCCAGGTCTCGCTGTGGTCAATTGTAATCCAGCTCCTCTCCTGGAAACCCCAAGGACATTGGTCAGCGCCTGGGAACAGCAGAGCTGAGCGACTGAGCCTCTCAGGTACCATGATTTCTATGTACAAACCTTGCCTTTCAAGTAGGATTTGAGTGGGGGAAAAATATAGTGTTTTGAAGATGTATTAGTGGTGTATGAAAAGTTCTAATAAAGAAATGTAAGTGATGGGGTCTCTCAGGAGAGCCTCACATTTGGCAGCATGGGTGAAATGGGGCTGGTGACATAACAACTACTGCCAGGTTTCCAGCTGGGAATTTGGCAGGCTGCTTTCATTAAGCTGAGAACAACAAGCTGCCAGAGCTGTCATTATTTGTGCATTAAATGAATGCATGGACAGTGAGTGGTGCTTTACTCTAGTTGGGGTCAGCTAAGGGAAATGGAAATATATTAGAAATCAGATCCTGAATGTGCTGATAGTGTGTGCCCAGACTATTGGAAGTGACACCTGTATCTAATTTAACAGGGCTTTTATATTCCTTGTGTGGAATCCTGTCTCCCCCTATTTGATTTTGGCATTGATTTGATTAAAAAATGGGATTGCTACTCTTTTATAACCTGCCTTTGAATGCTAACCTATATGTAAGGATCTGCAAGAGAATATAAAGACTCCATTTCTTCTGCCTCTACTGGGATGGAGTTGTGTGCTCTGGGGAAGGGCAAGTGAAGGACTCAAATCTCTGGGAAAATCTGCAGAAAATGTTCATGTCTGGGCCCATTTTGGAGCTTCCAATGAACCCTAAATACTAGCTTTAGAATGAGTCCTTCTTATCCAGGTATCTAATCTCAGCTTGGTTTTGTTTTCTCAGAATTGTTTTCTTGCAAAATAATGTTTTGGTGAGCACAAATATTGGTGTGAAGGAATAATAACCCCAATGTACCATAGACAAGACAATTCCCTCTGTAGCTGCTGTGACAACACTAGTTTCAGGCAGGTGACAGGTATGTAACTAAAGGAGTAAATGATGCATTACATAAAAAGACAGAGAAACCCCCCATTTTTTGGCCCTGAGAGATTGCTTTGGACAGCTGAGATCCCCGGAAGATGAGCATATTTTTAATAGGACAGGTCTGAGTGGTCAAGAAACCTAGGGGCAAAATTACACCTTGGATTCTTGCTTCCACCCCTTTACACAAACAGTATCATCTGCACAATCAATGGCTTTACAAGTTTCCTGCAAGTATTTGACATCTTTTTGACAGGAGGGAATAATTTCAACCTAACTCATTCTTCTGCAGCTGATCTGTACCAGATTGCTAAAATTTTATACAAGTGTTTCATCCTGTTTTAGAGTGGGATTTTAATCTAATCTTTGTTATTAATATTAAAGTCTAATCCTAGCAATTATAATTACAGCACAGCTAAAAGATGGGGAAATGCATTAGGGCATGACAGATAATCACTAAAATAATACAGCCTGAGGGCAAGTAACACAGTTAAAGATGATTACTATTCACCAGGATGTTCAGCTGGTTTCCAGTGATAAGGGGAATTCCTCTCTAGCAGCAGGGGGTCTCAAAGCCATCACAGGGTTCCCATATTCCTCATTTACAAAGTTCAAAAACCCTACAGAACTGCAGAACTGCAAGAATTTATGAAAAATCCACATCATCCTTAGCTTCCCACCCCATCTTTTAGACCTATTGTGCTCTTTCATATTGCCAGTGATATGACACCAGATTAACAACCCCACACGGCACCTGTGGGCAGAAAACCCTCCAGAGACTGTACTGCCCACTTAGTCAGGCATTGGTGAGCAAGGAGAGGAAAGAAAATCAGCTTGCCTCTGAGATTTGGTGTGTGTGAGGTGGCCAAAATGACATGGGGAACTCAGCTGGAGACTCTGGTAACCAGCTTTCAGCACTATCCCATCTTAAACTCCATAAGAGGCTCACTCCAGGGCACATGGCCAACCACAGTGAGACTGAACTACACCCTTAATTCTGAACTGCTGAAATGAGCACAGTCTTCAGCCTCAGTCCAAATACAGAGAAACCTCTCATGGACTTAAACATAAGCTGGAACATGCTATAAACCAACATATTATTGTGTTGAGCAGAATGCATCCCACAGCTCCTTCCTTTAATGCTCAGTGCCTACAGAATTCCAGGCAAAGCTGTAGAGCACCTCCACAGTCAGCATCCCAGTCCAGAGAAATTCCTGTTTTGATGCTTACTGGAATGAGAATATCAAAGGGCTATGAATAGAAGAAAACAAAGTGAGGGTGAGAAATGGGGTCTATCCCAACACCAAGTACAAGCAGAGTTGGCCAAAACTATGGAATTTGCACTTTCTGAGTGAAAGAACAAAAACAAAAACAAAACAAAAAAACCCCACCCCTTCCAACTTCAAGTGAAAGACTTGGTGAATTCATGCCACCTCATGTCATAGTTGTTTTTTTTTTTAAGCTAAAATGAAACATTTCAATTTTTCATTGGTATTTTTGTTATGGACAGACATGGAAAATGAAGGCAACAACATGCAGAGAAATAATGATGAGTCTCAAAAATAGCTGAAATACATTTGTCTGCCAAAACAAGGAACTCTTTTTTGACGGCCCAGAACCCTTTCCAATCTATCAGCCAGAGATCAGACAAATAATGAAAAATGCAAGAAATTGCAGTGAGCAAATACCATATAGTTTTTCTCGCTGCATTCTATCAGGGGAAGGGATAACAGGAGCAGTGACTCCTGCACACAGAGCTGATCTTCCACAAAAGCAATCTCTTTGTTTTGAAAACATTTAAGGAATGCATTCAAATGCATCTGGAAATGACTGTTTCTGTTTGCATATCCTTGCCATTTTAGCAGTGTAAATCATTCATAATATGACATAATTAAAATATTCTTGAATTATTCCATTTGTGCAATACTTTACAGAGTTGCTTTGCATGGGAATAAAGACTTTACCATAATATGAGAGGAGAACATGTTACAATACAGGCTTGGCATTCTGGCACAAAGTACCAAATAAAACAACTGGGGTGCTGATTCCTGTCCTTCTGAGTTGCTGGAATCCCAGGAAAACAGCTACCTCCAGCAGAACCCAAGGATAACCATTCATTCATACCCATTCCCTCTGGGAGCAGGGACACTGTCCAGGCTTAAAGCAGTAACAGCACAGCAATCCCATGAGGAAGGCCTTGAAGCAATGGAGGGTGTTTCAGAGAAAGTTATGAGATAAATCCTTGGCCCTCACCTCTCTCTTGCATTGCAAGCACACAATGATGAACCACCTTCCCTGGCAAGCCTAAGTTAAAGCCAGGCCCATGGTCACTGTTGGCTGCCAGTTCAGAGGTGGGTCCTGTGAACACTCAGTGTCAGGCACAGCCAGTCATGGGGAGGCCTCAGTTCTGTCCTGAGATCCCAGCAGCAGCACCTGCCAACTGCTCACCTTTGCTCCCTTCCACGCTGGATGTGCCCAGGTTTATTTTGTGACACCACATTTGGTCCCAGGCAAGAAGCACATTTGGAAATACAGCCTAGCCAAAAATAGCTAGGCTAAGCCTTAAGCCAAACAGGATGAAGTGCGTGCTCAGGAAGAGTTAGGAGGAGCCAGGCTCTGCCAGAGGAGGAAACAAGCCAGATATGGATGGTCCAAGATCTAAACATAATGCCCTCAGACCCTAGGGGCTTTTTCAGCACCCACAGCACAGCCACCTCCAGCCCTTCACTTTCAGGGACCATCTCTGCCAAGGAGAGCAAATTTTGGTCCCCGTTATCCATGCCCACATCCTCTCAAGATGAGTCAAGTTCTGAAGCTCATCCAAGAAGAGTTTCAGGCCACTCACAAGTGTCTCACAATGTCAGTGACCCACAGCCCATGGCAAACCTCACACCAGAATGTGCTTATCCACATCTGCCTTAGGGGACCAGTGGAAGCCATCCCTGCCCATGCCAGGGGGCCAGAACAAGATGACCTTTAATATCCAACCCAAGCCATTCTATGAGTCCATGACTTAATTATGTTTATTTAAAGCAGGGTAACAATCATTTTAGGACTTTAAAATTTGATTACACCCTTCTGTTCAGTATGAATACTGATGCATCACCCAAGACTCTCTTACAAAGTTTAAAGAAAAGAGATTAATATAGATTTGCTGCCATATATACTAATCTGGTGCTGTTAAATAGTTAAATCAATTGTGATTTGATTTTTTTTAAGAGACTTTGTTGGAACGTATCAATAAATGAGGCTTGTACAAACTGCTTCATATTTCAGCTGTTCCATTGGGACAGCTAATGCTGCAACACTCATTTAGTGAGTAAATCCAAATCTCTGACATCATGGCAATCTGAAATAGCATGTTTTTTCTCTGATGTATGAAACTTTCTGGGTTTGTATCTGAATCTGATTATCCCACAGGGAGAGGGAATTCTCTCGCTTGCATTCACTTTTTATTCTTTGGCACTGGAGAATCCACAAATAGAGCCCCATTTACTGCTGAAGCCACAGCAAAAAATATTTTAGGTGCCAAAATCATTAGAAAATGAATCCTAGGAAAAAAATCAGATTTCATTACTTCTAATGCTCATGGAATTCCTCTCCTTTCCCAAGCACAGCACACTGCTAGGGCTGCACCTCCATCCACTTCCCACATCTGCCACAGCCTTCACAGCTGGAGTCAGGCTTGGGCTTAGCCAAGCATCACACCCTGCTCCATGAACAAACATGCAGAGAGGAGAAAACCCACCATCCGAACACTCCCAGTGTCTCTTGTCCTGACTCCTGCTGATCCCATGGCCACCTGCTGCAAACAGAAGGGGTCAGGACCTGGCTTATCTTCTCACGTCAGCCCCAGGGGCAGCAGAGCCAGGGCTGCTCTGGGCCGCTGCAGAAGGTGACTAAATCCAGGAAGATCATGTTCAGGCACCTATGTCAAGTGTATTTTCCATTCACCCTCAAGGCTGTCACAGGAGCCCAGTGAACTGGGGTGCTTTGCCCTCACCCAGAGCTGCAGTAGCAGTGATTCCTTGGGTTAGCAGGAGCCTGTTCCAACATGTGGGCAATAGGAATGCTCCCCCTGGGCTCGGCTCCAAACCCCATCCCTGGGAGGGGTAAATCACCACTGGGGTGCTGCTGTGCACACATGAAGTGCATGAAATGAATCAGAGGGGTTTACAGCAAGGTCTTTTCTGACCAGATCATTTTGTTTCCTTTATTTTCCCTTTTCCTCTGCAAGAAGCTCCTGGTCCCTTCTCCTGCTTGTTACAACATCCTTTGCTGCTGATGCTCTTGCACTCAGTGAATATCAGAAGCCTCCAGCACTGTCAGATGGCTTCTCAGGGGGTGATACAATTATAGCCTGAGTACGGGAAAGACTAAAATATTTGGAATTAATTTTCAGGGACAGCCATGGAAGTCCCTGTGAAGAAGTCTCAGAAACAACCAAGTGTGCGCAGAGAAACTGGCCCAGCACTTGTGCTGCAGTTTCTACATAAATAAAAGCAAGTCCCTGGGAAAGGATTTGCTCTGCTGTTTATCTGAGCTGTGTTTTGGAGCAGGAGAGGGAACATATGTGTTTTAAGCCATCAGCCTGTGCTTCAAATCATGACATTTATTTACATGCTCAGAGAAACTCATGTACATGCCTCAGCTGCTGCATAACTGCAACCCCAGTTTCCCTCACTTGGGTCTGAAAAAGGAAGCATAGTAATTCTAATTTTGTGCAGTTTTACAAGCCACATGTAAAGATATTTACAAATTAGCTGATGAAAGCTCAGCATTTATAATCACAAGTCAATCACAGGATCCAAAAGTAAACATGAAGCCTCTGGAATGATGTGAATGGTATGAAAGCTCTCTGCAGGAAAGGGATAAACTTTTCTGAGATGGTGACTGAGCACTGAAACAGGCTGCCCAGAGACGCTGTGCAGTCTCCTCCTCTGGAGATATTCAAATCCACCTGGATAAGATCCATCTGCTCTAGCAGGGGGCTGGACTGGATTATCTCCAGGTCTCTTCTAACCCCAACCACGATGTGATTCTGGGATACAGGAAGTTACAGATCTGATGTAAACACTCCAAGGCTTTCAGTGGCCACACAATCCCATCTGCTTAGGCTTTCGACTTCTGATTAATAAAGGTAATAAGAGGAATACATTCCTGCTATCACTGACTTCATGTAATCATAGTTGCCACGGGGATGTCAGGATCATTCACTGGAGACAATGTTATTTCTGGTATGGCAAGCAAATGAGCAGCTGGTCAGAGTAGGACCTGGGCATCCATCATTTAATCAATTACACAATAATTCTATTTTTTGGTAAATGGTCAAGTGAAAAAAAGACCAACAACAAAGCAAAACCACATCTTTGCAGCTCAATAGAGGAATTTTTTTCTCCTGTTTTGAATACACTGAGCCCAACTCCAGACTGACAGCATCTCCACTGCCTGTAACAAATACAGATAGACCACTTTTACCTCTGGAAATTCCCATTTAAGGGAAATGAGGAAATTAATCTGTCAGTTCTTCTAAGACACAGAGATGCACTCAGGACCACTTTAGCAGAAGAATAGAAAAGGGAATGGAGGAAGAGGAAGCACCTGGCAATCACAAGTGAGCACTACTGCTTTGCTCTGCCAGTCCTAAAGGAAGACTTCCAAGGCAGCAGGCTGGAAAAAAAAATAAATTCTTGAGAGCTCAAGCTGAATCACAGCATTTAGGTTGGGAAAGATCTCCAAGATCATTGAATCCAACCATTTACCCAGCATTGCCAAGGCCAAAACATGTCCCCAAGTGTCAAATCCAGGGGCAGCCACTGTTGAACCCCTGCAGGAATGGGGATGCCACCACTGCCTGACCACCCAAGGTGACCTGTCCCTTTCCCTACCATAACAAGGTCTTGCTGTGACTCACTTTACACCCAAATCAGCACCACAAGATGTGTAAATCTAAGTCAACTGCCACAAAGTCAATAAATATACCTAGTCAAGGGCATTTGCCTGGTGCCCAAAGCAGTAGATGGTTCACTCTTCTCCCTTCACACAGGGACTTTCTCTGGAAGGAGGAGGCCCAGCTGCAGAGAAAGCTATTAATTCAGTGAGAGAGGGTCAGAATTACAAGATAATCTAAATTTTTAATGATGGGAAAGCTGCAAATGAGATTCTCACACATCTCAGAGGATGGACATTAATGCTCAGAGAAAGCCAGGAATAAAAAATACATCAATATGAAAGTTGTTGTAAAGAATTTAATTTTTTTTAATTGCTTAGCTCTCAACTTTGAAATAATGACTGCTTAGACCCTGCTTTAGAGGAAGTCTGTTGGCTAAGTCAAGCCTGCTTTTTCCAAATGATAGTAACAAAGCATAGATACGAAGAAAAGTAGAAGCAAATATTCCTACTGATTTATAGTTACAAATACACATTTGAAAAGATCAATCAGGTAAGGAGAAAAAAAAAGAAAAAAAACAACCCACCAGAAATAAATGTTATCATTCCAAAACTATTTCCTTAACTGTTTATTGTGGGCTATTTTTTGCATGTCCAGAGCCTTAGGAGACGTTCTTGGTCAAACCCATCCCGCAAGAGACAGTGGATGCTCTTCCAGCTTCACAAGTGTTGATTTCCCTCAGCCCTGCCCCAAAAGCATCTTTTAGTTTTTGATGGAAAGGAGCAGTAAGAGGTGCTCAAAGTCCTCACAGGGTAACTACTCCTAGACCTTTAATTAATCTCACAACAAACACAAGTTCCTTCCCTTGTCCATAAAATACCCACCATCAACCTCTAAAAGCGCCTGCCTCCAGAGTTAGAGCTCTGACACAAAGAGATTTTTGACAAATTACAGGGACTATACACATTGCAAACATCTGTTCAGCTTGGGAAAAAAATATGTACAATCTCTCCCCTGGGCTTCTGCCATCCATCATGACTGTGTTAAATACAGCAATAAACTCCAAACAATGCTCAGAAGGATGTGCCAACTTTAGCAAATGTGAATGTGGAGTTCAGAAGGAAACAAACTCTTAAACATCAACTGAAAACTCTGCCCAGACTCCCAGAGCACTGTGGTGAACTGTCCAATCCATCTGACAAATCGGGCCAGGCATTGAGGTTAAACATGGATTGAGGTTCGTGCCCTTAAATAATCTGCATTTGAAAATGTTGGCTGTTTCCTCTTGCTTCAAATAAACATTTTCTCAGTATCCAGCCACCCTCCTCTTCCACCCTGCCTGATACAGCCAAGAGAAATCAATAATAGCAGAATAATTTTTTTAAAAGGATTAATTCATTACAATAGTAAAAATGATGGAGCTGTTCCAACTAATACATGCCCCAAAATTTGAATCCCAAGTTTCAAAAGATATAACACTTCATATACAAAATTAAGCTTTTCCAAATAAAATATTTTGGTTAATGCTAAATGAAATTTGACATGGCGACTACTACCAATACTAATACTATTGCCATAATAACAACAAATGTAATTTTCCTCAAAAAATAAAGCAAGTCCTGTTTCAAAACATCTGCATTCTACCTTCCCAGACAAAACTCTGGTACTCTGGTAGACGTGAATCGTAGAACCACAGAGTCATGGACGGGCTTGGGAGGGAAGGGACCTTAAAGCCCATCCAGTGCCACCCCATGCGATGAGCAGGGACACCTCCCACCAGCCCAGGGTGCTCCAAACCCCATCCAACCTGCCCTTGGACACTGCCAGGGATCCAGAGACAGCCACAGCTTCTCTGGACACCCTGTGCCACGGCCTCACCACCTTCACAGGGTAGAATTCCTTCCCAATTTCTAATCTAAAGCTACTCTCTGGCAGTTTGAAGCCATCCCCTCTTGTCCTGTCACTGATTGCTCTGAAGGCATTGAGCTAATTTCCTGTTTCAACATGATATCCAGAAATAAATGTGCAATCCAAAAAAGATGAATAATTCCTGCTGCATAATTATAGGCCAAAATTTGAAAGACCAAAATAAAGATGAAGAGAAATGGATATTTATTTAATGCTATGATCTTGCAGTCCAACACAACATTGAAGACAGGGGTAGTCACATAAAGCATTTCCTAATTGGCAAGGCCTTAAGGATAAATGAAACATTGGACTCATCTATTTAAAATGTTTCGACCTCACAAATAAAGAGCAGAATAACTCTGCTAAAGCGGATAGAGGGAATAATCCAGTCCCATAACCCTCTCATCAGTTCCAGTGACGCGCTCCCTGCATCAGCCCAGCCTGCTTTATGTTTTATTCCCATCATATGACCTCTTCTCTGGCAAATCAAGTCCTGGCCCGGTGTTTTGAAATTATGTTTTTTCCCAGCCACAGTGACCTGACCGCTCCATGATACACAGATTTTTTTCTTTGAGGTGAGCCCAGGATCTTCTGCCATTTTGCCACACAAGCAGCCTGTCTTTGCACCTTGGGGTGACACAGGCAGTCAAGGCAGGCTGTCTCTTAAGCCTGTCTTTAACCTCTTAGCTGTAAGGGATCCGATTGCCCGTGATGCAAAGGGAGCTGCAGCAGCTCCGCGCTCGCACTCCCTGGCACAGGGCCCAGGAGCAGATCCTGGAAGGTGCTGCAGGGCCTGAGCAAAGGGCTGGAACTCCAACCTCGGCATTGATCTTGATTACATAATGCTGCTAGCACCTCCTGAGAACCTCAGTGCACCCATCATCAATATTCCTGGAAAGCTGTCCCTGCTGCAGGCTCAGGGGGTGCTGGCCCTCCCAAGGGTACATGAAGAGCCGAGGACTCGCTCCATTCCACTGCCCAGGCAGGGGGAATGATGCCTCCTCCAGTGCCATGGCATTTTACCCAATGTCCCCCATTTCAGGAACCTGAACATTTAAATCCATGACTGCTCCTTCTCTTGTCTTGCTTGCTTCAGAAGCTGCCCATGTGCCGGGTACATCTGTGAATATTACTCACCATTTGAGAGAGAGGACAGGAGCAATCAGGGAGGGAATTCTGCAACTGGGAACCAGGGAAAAGGGGCAGAGAAGCAAGATTCAAACTACTCCTTGGGAGAGGGAAGTGCTGCTCAAGTTCAAACACTCTTCTCAAACTCAAGGAAACATTTGGAGCACGTCCAGACTGAATTCCCACCCACAGAGAGCTCGACACAGATGTGCAACCACATCTCACTGCCAGACACCCTTCAGTTTGCACTCTCCCCCTCAAGGATCCCCAAAATGTCACGCTTCCCAGCTCACCAGCAACATGCCGCTGACCACTGGGGACTCGCTGCCTGCTCCTGATCTGCTTACCTAAACCCAGACACAAACAGCATTTTCAGCAGGATTTGCACAGATGGAAAGCAGCAAATTTGTGCCTAGAACATGTTTATATTAAAAAAACCCACTTATGTTTACTTACTGGACTAGCAGCAAAAACTTTTATATTGGAAAGCAAGTTTTATTTATTGGCTTTGTCCTTTGCAGAATGCATCTTACCTTTTACAGTTTGTTTAGGGATATTTTTCTTTTAGTGTCCTTCTCTTCTGTAACTATAACTCACAACTACAAGACACTTTTTTGTATTTACAGCTGCAATCTTCTACAAGGATTAAATAAGGCTTCATTACAAGTACACAACTACAGTGCTTTCTTCCTGAGCTACCTCAGAAGATATGAGCAAGAGAAAATAGTAAAACTGTAATTTTGGGTAAAAAGGGACATCTCTGTGAAGGCCAAAGGCATAAAATTATGCCCCATCTCTGGAAGTGTTCAAAGCCAGGTTGGAACGGGGCTTGGAGCAACCTGGGCTAGTGGAAGGTGTCCCTGCTCATGGCAGGGGGTGGCTGGATGGGCTTTAAGGTCCCTTTCATCCCAAGCCATTCCATGATTCTGTGCTTTGTTACTAAGCAGAAAACCTTCTTCCATATTGGATATAAAGGAACCACTTCATCAAATGGTTATTTCTACCCTCTAGTAAGGCTGACCCATCCAGTTTAATGACACAAGAGGAACCAGCAGCAGTAACAGGAATTCTGCTTCTGATCTACAACAGGTCCAGAGCTCACAGAAATTAAATGACAGCATCAGGCCTATACTTTGCATTTGGGTTTTTTCTTGCCAAAAAAGTTTTTTTGGACACAAAATCTTCTCAATTTCTGCACTCAGAAAATCTGACAGAAAGTAAAGAACTTACAGAATGATCAGTCTCTTAAATTAGATATGTAAAGCCACCATACACATGACAAAATAGGGCCTAGTGCATTGATGAGCCACAGACCTGAAAAGGAATTGTTGTTCCACCCATTTGAACTTTCTGGGAGCCACTTTCAGTCATCAAAACCAACGAGAAAAGCTAATGAAAATACAAAATATTTCCTAAATTAGCAATTTCCCTCTCCCCAGAGACTGCTGTTCATCTGGAATGTACAAAGGGGAAGTTTGGGATCAGTACCAGTGGCAGCTGATGGGCTGGAAGGTCTGTGGATGCTTCTTTAGAACTAGGAGACATAACTAACTCCAGAGATGACATTAATCATCATGTCCTATCACTGCACATCTTCCTGCTGTGTGATACAACACCCTCTCAGGGACTCTGTGTTCCTACCCTGAGCCAGCTATGTATTGGAATTGAGAGACTGAACAGTTACATGATTAAAAAAAAAAAAATCTGCTGTAAAGCAGTAAGGAATCTATAAGAGGAGGTTGGGATGGCCAGGGATGGTGATTCTCTAGGACACAAGGGCCATTCCTGCTGAATCCAATCATCCCCACGCAGTGAATCGCTGCCTCTGAGTCCTGGGCCTAACAATGCTCTCAGGCCAACTCAGGTTGATGACCTTTGTCATGTGACCGTAAAGGAATTTCTAAAAGACAACACTATCAGTCCACAAATTATGACCCACTTGCACATGAGCCTCTCCATGGGGCTGCTGCTCTTGCAAGAGCTGCCATGTGATGCAGAGGAGGGTTCCAGCCATCCCCATGCCAGGCACACCAGGCCCTTGCACACCTGTAGAGGCAAGCAGGTGGCACCTTTTCATCTGAGACACTCATGATGGGCCATCCTGACCTACTCTGTGACACTCTCTGCTGTGCTGACTCAACCTTACACATGAATGTTTCCTCACAGGGGCACTTGCATAACAACAACCTCCACAGCTGCAGCACCCACACTTCCCCATTTATTGGGAAGCTCATTTTTAACTTTGGAATAGGCTGCTTGCCTGGCACATAAAAGAACACTTCCTCACCACCCAGAAAAACTGCCAACCAGCCACACAACAGCTCCACCTCAAGCCTTGAGGAGGATGTGGGAGAGTTCCCTGCCCAGGTGATTGCCTGTCTTTGCCCACATACAACACGCAAGAGCTTCCGCTGCACTTTCCTCGAGGAGAGCCAGCTCAGCCTGGAACACCCTGCCATGGCCCACCCCATCCATGTGCCTTGTCCCCAGCTGCCTGCTTGGGAAACACCTGCCCTGGCCAGCCCCATTGTCCCCGGGATGAGATGAGAATGACAAAGATTTACAGCCCCACTGAGCTGAAAGGGGAATGGTTCGCATGCCTGGCTCCCAGCTCACAGCCCGACTCAGTCACAGCAACAGGATTAAGCTTTAGGAATTCCCACTCCCTGTCCATGGTCAGCCTCCCAGCCTGTGCACAGTCAGGGTTGTTGCCTCGTGCCACACTGCAGAAGAATGGTGAAACACAGCCTTTATGCTGTTATGATTCATCTGATCTTCACAGATTTATGGGGCACAATAGATCAGTAACATAAATTTTACAGAGACCTTCCATTTGTTAAGCAATTTGTTCCCACCTCTGGGAAGAGAGATGTTTCACCAAAAGCACAGTCAAGTTTTGTGGTTTGAGCATGCAACTGAGTGCTTGAGTGTCATACCCTGTGCTTTTCAGCTCAAAGCTCTGAAACAGCAAAGCACACAGAAAATCAAACCCTCTTGTTCTCCCCAGAACAAAGAAAATCCCCAGCAGCAGCCAGAAGAGCTTATTGTAGACGTCTGTGTAAGCCAAAGGAATGACTACAGGGCTTGACCCAGCACATGTATCTGCTCATCCCTGACGTGGCAAAGATTCTTAGTTTTGCCTAATGAGAAGATTCTTTAGATTTCTAATTCAGAAATGAGGGAATGGCAAGTGATGTGGTAATCTGGATCTATGCAGCGACAGCATAGAGCAACCTAGAGAATTTATACTAACAAAGCTTAATTCATTACCTGCTTTTCTTCCAAACTTACTTGCAGTGTTTCCCTCAAGTTTTGATTAATTCTCATGGGTACATGCATGGAACAATTTATTTGCACATTTGCTAATTACCTTTAGTCCCAACACATACAAGAATCAGATACCTTGTGTCCTGCTCAGCTTTTATTCCACATTGTGCCTTGATGGTGCTATGGAAAAATGAAGGCACATACATCGCTATGTGTCACTCCAGTCTAACATCCCTGCAGCCTTTAAGTAAGGCAGTCATGGCATGAGAACATCTTTGCTACTGTGAAGTCAAACAAAGTTGAACTTAGCACCTGAACAGCTGAAACTAGTCTAGACTTAATGGGAACACTCAAATCACCTGCCTTAAGACTTCTTGCTGCTCTGTAGTGCTCTGGCACTACCAATCTGGGATGACGTCCTCGGTGGGAACACTCAAAATAAATGTGGTTCTCCATCAAAAACTCCAGTGTGAGAGACAAATGGGTGTTGGTGAATCATAGTGCCCTGAGAGTGTCATCTGGCTCTTTGGGTTGCCTGGTTTATGGAAAGGGTGGAACAAGAAAGTGATTTTGATTTATAACCAAAATCAGTTTGCTGTTTTGCAACAAACATGGCCCAACCAGCTCCAGGATGTTCAGAGGTCTCTTGCCCAACAGGTTCAAATATTTGGCTCCATTTTCTGTATGCGAAATGAGCAATTTGGGCAACCCTTAAAAATAAGTACTAACAGCACTTGTAAAATAAATAGGGTCCCAGTTCCAAGAGGGATTAAAAAAAATTGTAAAAAATACTCAGTATACATTTCCATTGCAGGAAGTTTTACACCCACTATTTCCCATGACTGAGTCCCTGATATTCTCCAGTGACTGGGAAGGAACAGCATAATGAAGGAACCCTCACCTGAGAATCTGGCCAGACACATTTTTAAGGAGATTGACATATATCCCAATTGCTTTCTGTGGGTCAGTGACAAGCTCCATAATTACCATGTGTATTTTGATCTTCACTGTTACCAGCTACAGGAAATTACACACTGTGCTGTAGCTGCTGCAAGCTTATCCCTTTGCTATCCTGTTATTAACTGTTCTCCCTTTGGGACTTGCAGCATCTCCTACTCCAGCCACTGAAATGGAAGAAAATGCCAACACCAGCTTGGAAGAAGACTTTGAAGGACAGGCAACACACACAGGCAAGGAAACTAACTATGCTTTTTTTTCCCAAAAATAAGTTAAACTGACGGTGTTCACTGGGGAAGCCCAGAATTCCAGCTGTTCTAGTGGCCAGTCCTAGTGCACAAAGACACAGGTTCCAAAGGCAATGAGAAGGTGTTTTGGGGCAGGTGACACTCCCCAGGGAGGGCAGGTAACACCACAGGTTGTGCTGCTCCTGCTCAAACCTGAAGCAAAGGGCAAACACAGGGGACACTTGACAGGGCCACCAAGAGCCATAGCCCAACATGGCTCCTGCTGGTTTATTGCCTCACCCCTGTGGTTTATTGCTTCACTTTGCTCTCCAGGGGAGAAGACAACAAAAAAGCAACAAAACCCACACTCCCATGTTAGAATTCGGTGATAACGTTTCACTAGAAAGGCAAAATTATTTTTTCCTTCTTACAGAAGGAACACTCCATGCTAAAAATGCCCCTTGTGGCAAACATATCACAGCATTTAGAAGCTTTAAAAGAGGCCTTGCTCAATCACCAGCATTTTCATAAGCACTGACATTGTGTTCAGCTCTGCAGCTCCTCCACCCCACTGCCAGGTAACAGGATGCCAGTCATTGCCTCCCTCTGCTCCGAGGGCTTCTTTTCCTTGCAGCTGTAATGAATGCAGTTCTTGTAATAACTCTGGGGTTCTTTCCCAACCAGCCTTGCTGCTGTTAGCCAAGATTATGATATATACACACATTGGATGGGGCTCTGAGCAACGGAGCTAGGGGAAGGTGTCCCTGCCCATGGCAGGGGGTGGAATGAAATGAGCTTTAAGGTCCCTTCCAACCCAAACCATTCTACAAAAAATACTTATATATCTATATATCTATATACACACACACACACACACACACACATTCATACACACATCACAGCTCACTTTCATCACATCTTCCTTGTAAAAATGAAAGCTGCTTACCCAGCCTTTTCTAAATTTTCCATAGGAAACGTCACCTCTGAAAACACTAAAATATTCTTTGTTTCTGCTTTATAATCTAAGATGCTGATTAAATGTTTTAATTTTGAAAAGCAGCACTGGAATTTTGAAATTTTTTTCCCAATTTCAAAACTTAAGCAGTTTAATCCAAAGACCAAGATCTGCATTATAATCAGAATTATCATTTGCCTTATGGGTTACTCTTCTAGTGCAACAGGTATTGTTTGGGATTTTTAAAAATAATCTCAAATGTCCTGCATTCTTAGTTTTACTCCGAGTCCTTATGTACATTTAATATTTAAATTTTACTAAATAACCAAATTAGTATTTAAATACCCTGCTTATAAGGAAATAAAATATTTGTCTACAAAACACCACCTTTGGCCAACATGGCAGTTTTATCATGTTTCAACATCCTCATCCATGTTAACTGCTCATGTAGTTCACCAAAATCCTTCCAAAGTATCCTGATGGGAACCAGATCACCAAAGTGATCCAGGTGAGAAAAGCTTTCTCTTTTCTTTTTTCTTTTCTCTTTTCTGTTTTCTTTTCTTTTCTTTCTCACATTGGTCCAAAAGCTCTGGTTCTCAGCACTCCTGGAGAGTGCTTTGGAAGAAGGAGGGACAGATAAACTGAGGCCCAGAAGGACAAACCAGCAAAGAAAACTTCTCAGGAAACCTCTTGTTGCAGCCACTTTGTCACTCAGCTTCATCTCCCTTAGGGCCCAAAGGTGTGATCAATGACTGGAGGAAGTTCAAATTAGAGAGTGAAGATGGAGACTCCTTACCTCTGAGTAAGAAAGAAATGCTTAGACAAATGTCTTCACCACACAGATCTTTCAGCAGAGATGATAAAGACACCAGAGAGAGATTCTGCCGTAAGGTAAGAGAAGTAAAAGGAATTAACTTTGGCTCTATATAAAACATGCCTGTTATAAGGCTGAAAATCTTGAATTTTCCACTTAATTTCTGTGTAACTTCGCAGAACTCTCGCAATGCAGAGAGAACACGTGCAAAACAATGGAGCTGGGGAAGGGGCTGGAGCACCAGGAGCAGCTGAGGGAGCTGGAAAGGGGCTCAGCCTGGAGAAAAGGAGGCTCAGGGGGGCCCTTCTGGCTCTGCACAACTCCCTGACAGGAGGGGACAGCTGGGAGGTCGGGCTCTGCTCGCAGGGAACAGGGACAGGAGGAGAGGGAACGACCTCAGGCTGGGCCAGGGGAGGCTCAGGTTGGATAGCAGGAAATTTTTTTCCCTATAAGGATGGTCAAACTTTGGAAGGGGCTGCCCACACATTGATGGCATTACCATTCCTGAAAGAATCCAGAAAAATAGTAATGTGGTGCTCAGCGACACAGATTAGAGGATTTGGCAGTGCTGGATTCATGGCTGGACTTGAGGATCTTAGAGGGCTGTTCCAACCTTAATTAGTGGCTCTGTGATTCTCTTTATTCTATCTTCTCTGAAGCAAAGGGTAATTTCAGTAAAACAAGCAGTGTATTTAACATCTATCACAGCACAGCTTGACCTTTCTTCCTCCTTCCTCCCTTCCCTGCCACAATGCTGTACTTGGTTAATGCAATGGAAAATATTTAGCAGGTTTAAAAATCTATTAGTCAGGATAGAGCGCTGAGCCTGAACATCACTCATGACCATTTACGAATTCTGAAACAAGGGGGAACCAAACCCCCAATAACACAGGAATTAAACCTGCCCCACTACTGGCAAAATTTCCACCAATCTGGGAGATCTGTAAATTTTTGCCAAATGTGGCCACTGCCTTCAAGGCAACTAGAGACAGGATCTTCACCTGTCTCATAACAAGACCTCCTGGAGTCACTGGAGGGAGCGATGGTTGTGGCTCAGCTTCTGGCGCTCTCCAGCCAGCAGGTGGGTGTGTCCCCATTGCAGCTGGCAGGGGCTCACTAACCTCGCTCTCTGGGTACCCGCAGATGAGCATGCAGGAGTACGAGCTGATCCACGCCACGCAGGAGGACGAGAGCTGCCTCCAGCAGTACCGCAAGCGCTGCATGCAGGACATGCACCAGCGGCTCAGCTTCGGGCCCAAGTTTGGCTTCCTGTGCGAGCTGCAGAACGGGGAACAGTTCCTGGAGGCCGTGGAGAAGGAGCACAAAACCACCACGGTCATCGTGCACATCTACGAGGACGGCATCAAGGGCTGCGAGGCCCTCAACAGCAGCCTGACCTGCCTGGCGGCCGAGTACCCCACCGTCAAGTTCTGCAAGATCAAGGCCTCCAGCACGGGCGCCGGGGATCGCTTCTCCAGCGAGGTGCTGCCCTCCCTGCTGGTCTACAAGGCCGGGGAGCTCCTGAGCAATTTCATTAGTGTTTCTGAACAGTTCAACGAGGAGTTTTTTGCTGTGGATGTGGAGGCTTTCCTAAATGAGTATGGGCTGCTACCCGAGAAGGAGCTTCGGGCGCTGGGAAACGGCACGGATGAGCCAGATGTTGAATAATTAGAGTCCTCACTGCCTCCCTTTCCTCTTCAGTCAGCTGCAAATGAATGTCAGTAACACCCATCCCACTTAGAGAAGGCTGTCTTTGCTGATTTACTTGTAACAAATAAAGATATAAAAATTTAACTGTTAGCATGTGAATTCTACTTACAACACATACAGCAGGCAGTCCTGGATATATTTCTATGCCAGCCACAATAGGAAGAACAGCAGTGATATTTAAGAAATATAGGAAAAACAAATTAAAAATTGAGGGTCATGCCTGTCTCCACAAAGCACAAGTCCCTCATCTCAGTGGGGACAGGACTGGTCCATCCCTTTGTGCACACAAAAAGCCATTTCCGTGCTCTGGAGTTACAGCAAGTCCTGGCTCCTGATTCCCTTCTATCAACTTTGGCAGGAACAAGCAATTTTCAGAGCAGACAAACAGCCCAAAGTCCTTGCATTCCTAAATGGCTCAAGTATCTAGGTCATTATTTTATTCCACATTTAATACTCAATACTGATGCAAAGAGAGAAGTTAGCTCGGTGCTCCTGTAAGTTTTCACCCAAACAGCTGACACAGACAGACACAGCATCAGCTGATTTCAGTTCATCAGTGCTCCCTATGCTGAGCAGCAGCTTTCAAAATGCCTGTCAATTTCTGGAAAAGTATGTTATGCTTATGTAATAACTCTGAATAAAGCTTATCACCTCTCAAAACCTGCCACTGGAAGTGTGAAATATATTGGTAGTACATAACCTTACCTTTAAAAACATGTGAAATATTAGTGAGTACTCACTAGATATTTACTGAACTCAAAGTTTTAAGTTTTGTCAAAGGGAAGCTGCTGAGCATTACAGTTTAACAATCTGACTGAGGGGAAAACATGGGGTAAACTCACTATAAACATTCCTCTCTCTAACACAAACCAACAAAACATTAGAAACACTTCAGTGACTTCTGCACACTGGCAAAGGTAAAGGCTGGGTTTGACTGGGGATGGAAGTATCTGTATCTTACTGAAGATCTTAACAGCACAGATTAGCTGATATTTGAGATTATCAACATATTAAAGACTATTTCCCTTTTGTTCTTTTTTAGTACCTAACAAAATGCTGCTGGATTGCAACTTGTAACATTGTTTTGCCATTGATGACTATTTTAACAGAGCTCCAGAAAACTCCCGTCATGCACTCTAAGCAGTACAAATGAAGTTCCTTATCATCTCTCATACAATCTTCTCTAACCTGTAACACAATCCATGACTCTATTACACCAAGAATTCAAACAGCATGTTTCCAAAATGTTATGATTTCCATGTTGTAAATTGCTGAGTGAGAGATTGTCCCAAGTCTTTCTGTTGGAACTCCAGGGAGAATAAAGCTCTTCCCTTGGAACAGTCCTTTCCCCCTTACTGAAAACTGAAATTGACCCCTCAGGTAAAGTCACTTTCATCCTAACACTTCGTTTGTTTCTTCAGAATATTTGCAAATCTACTATTTGCAGATACACCCAACAGCATGAAAATCCAATGATCTTATAGGAGTTTAGGTGGAAAATACTGAATTATCTTTTGTCCATCACAAAAGCAACCAGTTACCTGAGTAGCAGGATAGTATTTCTCTTGCATTTTAATGATGGGTTTTGAAGAAGAGACATGAAAAATTTCTATCATCTACACATCTAAAAAATGTCCAGGTAAGTTGTGGGAACTTAACTTCCCCAAGAACTTTCCCTCTTTATCCAGCTTGGTTTAAAAGCTATTAGGCTGTACATCAGCAGCTTCTTCATATAAGCTTCATTTTATTGAGAACAAAGCTGAAAGCACAAAACCCCAAGAATAACACCCCAGAAGCTGCATGCACCTATAGCTACTGTAAGAAATATGTTGACACTCCAGTTTAAGAGAGAGATTAAATGTGCTTAAGCAGGATTTTCTTCAATGTGTAATTTAAAGAAACAAAAACCAAAGAGCAAACACACATGTGGCACCAAGCCTCAACAGAAGCCCATGACTAATGAAGTTGCAAATAAAACTCTATCACAGCAGTTATCAGTTTCTACAGGGAAAAAAAAACCCAACCCTAAAAACAAAAAGCAAGATTTGACTCAAATATTTATTACTGTATGAAGGGTTTTGAGTAGCAAACAGTAAATGCGTCAATAAGCACATGGGAACAGACTTCCTGCTACCCTGGGCTGTTGTTACTCTTCCTTTTGACTCAAAGTCACAGAGATCTCGAGTCCCCAAATACTCTGAATGGAACAGAGGGGGGAACAAATTATCACTGGTGTCACTGCTGCTCAGACTGAGAGCAAAGCCTCTGGTAGATGCCAGTGTCCTGCTGTCAGTTGGGATGGTTATTTTTCCTCCCAGCAGCCTGGACAGGCTGTGTTTTGGATTCAGTACAGAACCATTTTGAGAACACACTGATGCTTCAGTTGTTGCTGAGCAGAGCCTACTCAGTGTCCATGCCAAGGACTCTGCAGTGTCCCAGGCTCTGGCAGCCAGGAGCTGCACCAGCAGCTGGGATGGAGCACGGCCAGGACAGCTGATCCCCGGGCAGAGGGACATCGCACACCAGGGGATGCCACGGCCAGTCTGAACTGGGACAGGCGGCCAGCAGGGGCTGAAGGGCTGGGCAGCAGTGGGTGGCTGGTGAGGGACTGCACTGTGGTCACTCATCTGTCTGGATGGTTCTCCCCTCTCTCTTTTTGTCAACTCCCTTTTCATTATTATTACTACTACTGTTGTACTTTATTTCAGTTATTAAACTGTTCTTATTGCAACCTAAGAGTTTTATCTTTGTTCCAATCCTCCTCCCCCTTGCCCCAGGGAAGTGAACGAGCCCTGTGTGGTCCTTAGTTGCCAGCTGGGCTCAAACCATCACAACCTGTCGGAACTTACCACACCAAACGCTGCCCTAGGATGTGAGGAATTATAAACCTCAGTGACCAAGGCCACTGAGTCTTTTAAAACTACATTTTCAAACTCCATGGCACAGAAAATAATGATTCTGTGAAACTATTTTGTATCATAAAGTTTTGAATACTTAGAAGAGCCTGATTTTCAGATGTGGAAGTCCAAACCATTCCTCTGAACTCTACATATTAAAATAAATAAATATATCTGCAGTCATGGACATGAGTAAACAAAGCTCAGTATCAGTCACAGTGGAGTTTTCTCAGACTGAAAGCTTCAGAGTACTATGCAGGCAGAAAAAGGATAAACTTACAATGAAACCTGAGCTGGAGTTATGCAGTAGCCAGGAAATAGATTTTAAGAAGGTTGTTTTCCTTTTCTCTTCCACACACCTTTTAATTTATCCTAAAGCCCTCATTTTCTTATGCTGTCAATGGTACAAAAAAGGATGGGACAATGAAATCCCCTCTTGTTAGTCCTGTAATTCTTAGACAAGTGAGAACCTGCTTTCTTCTACATCCACTATTTCCTCATGGCAGGATGACTGGGAGGCTCAGTCTGTAGGTACAAGTCAAATTACTCATTTTTTTCTTTGACAGGGTTGATTAATTTCTTATTGCATAGATTCAACTGTCTCCTATATTATACCTGACATTCACCAGAGCAACTTCTTTCTTTGCCTTCTTCCAAACCCAAACTGGAAAATTAGATCCCTGACACCTAGTTAGTTCTACACTGAAGGATTAATTTGACCATCACCACAAAGAAAAGGGTCATTTACTAAGCACTGGATAAGCCTGCAGAGACTAAGAAAAAAGAGGAAGAGCTCTTTGCAAGGGGATCCCTGGAATAATACATCCCAACAAGCTCTATTGTTGACACCACAAGTACTAAACAAGAACCACTGTAGGAAGAGTGTTTCAGGACAATTTTCCTCTCGTGTCAGAGATGCTGTTCTTCACTTCTGCGGGTGAGTTTTGTGCTACAGGCAACTAAAGAATAATCATTTTGTGTTTTACCTCCAAAAGCACACCTTATTCTCCTTAAAAAAAAAATTAAAAAAAAGAGAGAAAAGACAGCACCTTTCTTCTAATTACACCCCTGTTCCTCCTTCTAACAGAGACTGTAGCAGAGCAATTTTTTAACCAACCATGTTCTGAAGCATGTTACAAAATTACTCCCATTTTCTGGATAACCCTCAGCCTCCCCTGGATGTCATCCTACCTCCTGATTCCTGCCTATTGATTCCAGTCAGAATAAAAAGAATAAAAATAAATATTCCACTCAGAATAAAAAGCAATTATAAAACCCGCAGCAGGTGAACCCAGTGCTCCAACACTCACCACCTTCCTCCAGGAGGCCCCACTTGAGCAATGCTGAGCACAGGTCAACACTGCCGTTCAAAATATACTCACAATACTAAAAGCAGCTCTTTTTTCCAAACATGCAAAAACAGAATACACAGGTGAGGCAACAGCAGTCAAGACATCTTTCTCAGAGTTGCCTTTAATAAAGGTATCCCAGTACATACTTCATTATGCTTTAGAATCAAAGAGTTTATTTCTTTTATGTTCCACTGCCTTCAAACAAAAAAAAAAAAAAAGAAGAAATTTGCATTGGTATTAAAATGCCTTTAATTCTTTTCTGTTGTAGTTCAGGTCCAAGTAAACATCACATTTCATATATGAATTATTAGTCTTACTAGAATTCGTTCCCTCCTTCCACCTTTCTCAGTCAAGTAAACATGCAACTGGCCAACATCCCCAGAGAATCTCTCATAATGGAAAGCTCTCTCTGTTTATAATCTAAAAATCCTGATTAGCAATAATTTTGATAACTTGCGTGTATCTACAAGATAACCCACAAGGCCTGCCTTGGTGTAACTGTTGCTGAAATAGTTAAAATTCCAAGATAACAATGATTGTATTGGAGCTGGACAGAGAAATCCTCATCAGGAGGCACTGAGTCAAAGGCAGCAGCATACACACAGCTCAGCAAAGCCATGCATTTCACTGATTTCTGAGTTCTCCAGTCTTGAACCAAGCTATTTACAGGCTGCCTTGGTGTAGTCTTGAAATTTTTAGAAACTATTTGTATGCATTTTATGCTAGTTAGCCAGTATTATCTAAAACAATGCATATGGTGAAATTCTGGCTTCACTAAAACTAATTTTCCCCCAATTAACTTTAATAAAATAAGATTTCTCTTAGCAAAGGAACCCTTAAAGCAAGGATTGTCATATTACATCATTATGCAGGTTTTACCAATACCCTGAGAAACACCAGGAGTAGCATTTTGCATTAAAGGAGCCAGGAGGAAGAAAATTAAGGTTCTATATTTGTTCAAGGAACCTCCCCAGAAAATAATATTATCATTCACTTATGAGCAACAGGGTTAGTTTCTTGTAAACCTGATTCATCCTCTACTTGATTCTGTAAGTGCATAATTCTACTTGATCTAGGAAGTGTATGATGGAACAAGCTGACTGAACCTATCATTAGAGTTTACATTGCACATCTACCTGGTAGGATTTAGGCAATAATCCTTAATTACTAATATATTAACCCAGCTATTTCCATCCTGTGAATGTCCAACATTTCCCAGGAGCTGTGGTGGCTGAAGTTTAATCACTGGAGATCAATCACTGAAGTAGTTGAAGGAGAAAATCGACGCCAGGACTGCAACAGCAGCTGCCACAACCAGCCCTAAATCCAGAGGGAACAGGCAGTGAGGGAAGCAAAGCACAACCGGCCCTAAATCCAGAGAGGGAACACAGGCAATGAAAGGATGGCAGCACAACCATCCCTAAATCCAGAGAGGGAACAGGCAGTGAGGGAAGCAAAGCACAACCAGCCCTAAATCCAGAGGGAACAGGCAGTGAGGGAAGGGCAGCACAGGCAGCAGCCGGCAGGGATGGGAGAGCGGGTCATGGGGAATGAGCACGAGCTGAAACAAAAAGAGCTACCCCAAAAACTACTTTTATTAGAGTGCTCATCACTGATGCAGCTGAGGAGACACACAGGTAACCCCAAAACATCTCAGTGACGATATAAGGGAAAACATTTTTACATTCAAAACAAACACATATTTACTGCTCATATTTAATCTTCCAGTTACCATATTCTATTTCTAATAGTTAATAGAAAGCAGAAGAAACTGCTTTCTTAACTATTTCAATACAAGCAGACCCACAGCAAAGAGAGCTGTACTAAGGGTAGACAGATCTCCAGGAGCTGGACAAGGCAGCACCATGGAGAAGTTGCAATGGAAAGGAGAGTCCCGTGGCTGGTGTTCCCTGAATTCCTGAACTGACAATTAGGAACCTGTGGGAGCTAACAGTCCTGAAAGGGCCCACTGCAGGCTCTGGAGTCCCATAACAAAAAATTTGGAAGAAACATACCCATGTTTTGTTGGAGCTTCAACAGCAATGTTGCTTTTGTCAGCTGTGCCTGTTGTGTGTCACTCGGGCTGTCAGTCACTGGGCAAATATCAACTGCATGGAAATCAAGGGAAGAAGGGAAAAAATAACAGTTGTGTTTTACAGCGAATTAATGCAAAAGGCCAAGAATTTCAGATCAACTTTATAAAGTTTATTTATCATAGAAAAACCAGTTTATTGCAGTAGAAGTGGTACAACAGCAATAACACAGTGCTAAACTATGCTGTATGGCTGGAAGGGTAAAACTAAAGAGACAAAATATATTTCAGAAGGAGTTCCTCTTCCAAAATTCATTTTCCGCACCCTGCTTCCAGAGTAACATTCCCAACTCTCTTTGCACAGCCTGGGGAGAATCTGACTACAGCAAACACCTTCCAAGATCAAAGGTTCCCTTCAGAGCCATCTGTCCCGAGTTCAGGGCACATGGAAATCCCACTGCATGAGAGGGTGAGCCCAGCAGCACTTACTTACCCTACAGCCAGAGACACATTCTTTCCAACCACAAAAGTTTCTTTATGAATGTCCCCCTAAAAATACCCTCTCACAGCAGGCATGAAGGACTCATTCTTCTTTGGAGGAATTACTAAATCCTTAGTGTGCCCAGCCAGGATGTGAGAGAGCTTGAGTCTATTTCCAGGCGGATGGGACTCAAACCTGTATCTATTTCCTTTGCAAAGATCTCCCTAATCCCTTGGCTATATCCAGCTTGTTGGAGGGGCAGGAGAGAAAGAAGGGGATTAACCTGCAGTCCTCCAGCCCAGCTTGTTTGAGCCACGTAGAGCCAGCATGGAATAAACCCTACACCTCTCAGTGACATGGCTGCTTGATGGTGGTGGGCCAAAGGCCTTGCCAAAAGTTTGGATTACAATTCAGAATCAATGACCACAGGCACCATCTGCACAAACAAAGGGCAGGACAAAGTGTTTGTCATGGCAGTGAGAGCTGGATGTGTCTGGGAAGAACGGGACAGGCAGGCTCAGATAAGAGAACAAGCCTGACAGACTGTTCTGGAGACAAGGAAACCCCCAGCAGTACCAGATACCAGGGTTTAGAAGGCCATGGGACACTGATCTGAATAAAACCAGATCTCCATTTCCACAGAAGGGTTGTCCACCAGCAATAAAACACTAATTACATGCTTGAGTAATAAGGCACATCCTCTGTGTGATTCATATGCAAATGATTCATGAAGTACTTTCTCTGTCATTAGCGATGGTGGAAATGGATAATCTAGATGTGATCAGAAAGGTTGTTTCTGTTGAGTCATGTGGATAATTGTCTTCAAAATCTCCTTAAGTCAAACTTGCACAAGACCTGTTACACAAAAACACCCAAACTAGGCTTTTAAAACCTGTCTTTAGATTTTTTATCCCTAAACCCACCGCACTGGTACAGGATGTACTGCAACAGAGAAATCACTAACTGTCTGATATGAAACTCAACAGGACAGCGAGATTATATATAGATATGCAGACATGGCTTGGAGAGGAGATCTCTCTGCAAGAAGCACATATATGTAAAATTAAGATAATATTTCAGTGCAAAGTGTGTTTTCTAAAGAGAAATTATCAAATATCCTTGAATCCCACTGATCCTCAATGAGGCCATGGCTGGATCATTATTTTCTTTGTGGCAAGGAAAGCACTCCCTCAGCTGCCTAAAATACAAGCAGAAGTCTTCAGCTAGAGTAGAGTTATTAATTGTTGCAATGTAGGCTTTCAGTAAGTATCTTAACGAGCACAGTAAGAGAACTTCTGTCCAGAGTTTTGAATTCCATAAAACATCCTACTTTGGGATAATGTGACTGCATTTTCTGGGCTACCTCCGAAGTCTAGCTCCAGCAAGTTCCTTTCTGCTGTATATTTGATGAGCAGGGAGGATTGGTCTGTGCCCTCTGACTTGAGGTTTCTTTGTGCCTCCCTGTGCTGAGGGGACCTTTAGAAGCTGCACACCAAGGCAGCCGCACATTCCTCACCTGTTCAGAGGGGAAAAAATACAAAAAGACAAAGGGAAAAAGAAAAAAGAACCACTCCTGAGCTATTCAGTTACCACAGGCCTTTATGCCATCACATTCTGGAAGATTTGCACGTGGACCAGCAAAATCACACAAAGGACTTTTCATAGCAGATGTTTTCTGGTACCAGTTAGATGAATCCTTAATTCTTCAGTTTTCTAGCCAAGATGGGGAAGTGATTACCACTGCTGAAGTCTTATTTCTGTCTATCCACTCAGGGTACTTAACACCCCACCCCCTGCACTAAGGAGGAGCAGGGATTTAGTAAAGCCAATCAGAAATGCAGAGCTTTCAGTTGCCTCTATTAGAAAACTAAATACCTTGAAATTACAGTGTTAGAGCTATTTAAGGCCTTAATTTATAAATAGCTCGGGGTTTACTTTCTATTTTCCACACAGCGATTTTAAAGCATGACCCAGTGGTGTCTCCACTGGAGAGATGTACAAGGAGTCAAGAGACAAAACTGCAGGAGACAGCAGGAGAGCCCAAGTTCAGTAAACACATAAAGCTGACCTCAAAAATGCATGTTTTGACTAAAAGCTGCTTAAAAAAATGAATCTTTTGCCCATACTGATTAGATCCTCCTCTTCTAAAGTGCATATTTTAAAGAGCAACAAAACCCCAAATTATTTCAAAAGCCTACTTGTGTTCTTGAATTTTAGAGAATTGTTTTTATCAGCAAACTTTCCCCAGCACCTCAGTATGAACAGCATTTCCAGTTAATTCGAGGTAGGTGCCTCAGACCACAGGAACTGTGACACAAACAGAAAGGCTGATGACAAAATTCCCTACAAACAAATTACTGAATATTGGCTATTACTAACAAAATTAGAGCTAAGCTTAGAGAAACAACACATGCTTCCCAAGTCATAATGATGCACTGGAAAAGCCTTTGCACAAAAGAAAGCACAATTTCTCATTATAACACAAAAACATGTTAGCAGCAATCCTTAGACATTTCATACCAAAGCAGCAATAAAAATCAAATCCAATAATAAATGGGATTTTTGGTTTTTTTTGTTTTTTTTTTGTTTGTTTTTTTTTGTTTTTGTTTTTTTTTTTTTGGTTTGGTTTTTTTTGGAATGCAGAACACTTTGTATGTATTTAACAGGACTCTTTCTGAAATGACCTTCCTGGTGTGATAAAAGTGTATAAATAACCTGTGATTTTAATAAACCACAAGTGACTGATGCCTCAACATTAATTATCAGAATGAACAGTGCTGTGCTGACAGCATTATTGGTATCACTGCTATTACCAGAGCCCATTCCATGGACAAACTTTATGGTGGTTACCAGGGCAAGGCCAGGTTTTCCCAAAATCCCGTTGCATGTTTTTTCCTCTCCTCTTCTATGCACTTATTTGAGGTTTGGGTCATTTTTATTTAATAAGAAAATACAGACCTACTTTAATTTGCTTTTCTTTAAAAGAAAAGAAATCCCCCCCAGTTAACTCTACTAGCAGCAGACTACAGGAACACCCAAGCTCCTTTGTGGCCATCACTTCACACCTACTGTTGGCTTTAATCTTTGGGATGCCCTGGTGTCAGTGGAAAGGTGGAAAGGTGTTTCCTTCCTGCAGCTCACACAGCCTTACATAAGCAATAAAGCTGAACTGAATC
The DNA here is from genome assembly GCA_013400315.1 of Bombycilla garrulus. Classification (NCBI taxonomy): domain Eukaryota; kingdom Metazoa; phylum Chordata; class Aves; order Passeriformes; family Bombycillidae; genus Bombycilla; species Bombycilla garrulus. The sequence continues at coordinate 2,577,577 of VXBU01012612.1, read as the reverse complement.
ATCACCTCTCTCCTCCCACACCTCTCTCCACTGCTACAACAATACTCATTTGCTTCTCTAAGCTACATTGATTCCTTAAAGCTCAGTAGTAATTAGTTTTAAGTGTATTAAAGTTACTCTAATAATGCCAGAGAGATTTTTTATTGGCTTTCCTGTTTTCCTTGAGGTTCCTGTACACCTCTTACTCCTCAAAAGGATGAGTCAGTTCACAGCTAACAGGTCTAGCTAAAGCCTGGGGGGAGCTGATTCATTCAGAAAGACAAGAATTTATGGTTAGCTCTGAAATTAGGAAACTCAAAACCCCCACCAAGTTAACATGTAAGTCAAGGAGAATATCAATACTCACAGTTCACCCTGCAGAGCAAGTCATGGTTACACTGCCCAGTTTTTGTCCCTAAATACCAACATCAAAAAGTGTTCATAGTTCTTATGTGAGAATTAGTGTTGGACTTATTATTTATTTAAATTATAAAACTGGAACCTGCAGCTCATATGCATGTTGCTGGGGGAAGCAAAGGGGAGTAAAATCTCTTCCACGAGACCACGTGAAATACTATTAGGTGCATTTCAATGTCATAATTGAATTCTACCTTGAAATTGACATTGCAAGGGGAAAAAAGCCCAACAGGGAATGATATAGACCAGAAATATTCAAAAAGAGGAATCCAGTAACTAGATTATGTCACAATTTCTGTATTAAAGGGAATATAGCAGTCTCATAATCAGACCATAAACTTGAAAGATATTCAGCAGAAAATGAAAAGTGCTCTGAATGTTGTTTTCATTCCGGGTAAACCATAAGTCTTCAGGTTTGGGCACTGCATTTGGTACCTAAATTAAAACACTCAGAATAATGAAAAGTATTTGGCATTTTTTAAAAAATCAGGTTTAGCAGACAAACTTCCTGAAAGACACATTAGACTGTATGAAGGTTTTGCTAGAAAAACGTTTAAAGCATTTTTAATTCCGTAGTGAAAAAAGAGTAGGTTGACTACATCACTCAACTTATTCTAACTTGTCTCAAAACTACTGAGCACTAAATAGATTAACTACTGAACGTGTAAAAATATATCTATTCATGTAAAAAATAAAGTTTTACAGGGTGTTTTTTAAGAGTTTATTTGTCAATAAAGGATCCACTCTAATTCATGAGCAGAGTGGCATATGCAAACCTTGGTTAACCATCTCTCCATGTTTCTACACAAATGTAAGAAACTTGACCATTTCCCACAATATATTTAAGCTGTAATGAATTGTTATAAATCCTTACAGTTGCCTATGAGGTAAGTTGACTTCAGGCAGATCCACATCTGGATAAAACTGGCCTATGCCATCAGTCAGCATTTCCTAGCCCCTGACCCAGCCTGCCCTGGTTCTGTAAATATCTCAGATATTTACCTGTGCTAATGTCCTCAGCCATGTGCATATCTTCAGCTTGCACAGGCTGATCCAACATCTCCACAAAACGTTCCTGGATTTCTCCAGCAGCTTCATCACCAAACTTATAATCACTGAGCATCACACTGGATCCAGCAACTGGGACAAACAGTCTCTGAGGCAAGACATGATATTCCCTCCCAAAATCTAAAAGGGAAGAAGGAGAAATACCATCCCAATAAAAGCCTTGACAGTTACAGTAAGATTCCTCCCTAATCTCTGAGCATAAGATAAAGTAATTGCAAAAGAAGAGCTCAAGGTCTCTGTGTGGAAACCCTGCTTTCAGACATGCCTGGTTTAGTCGGCCGCTGTTACATGGATTGATGTCCTTACATTATTATTTCTCCAGAAATACCCACGGCAGCTCCAAAACACACCATGAAATGCAAAGCAGAGCTTTTCTCCTGCTTGGAACCACTTGCAGGAGGGCTCTGAGAGATCCCGCAGGTGAGAGCTCCCCGAGGAGCAGGATTTCAGCAGCACAAAGGATTGCAGAGGTGTCACACTCCGAGCCACAAAGTTCGGGTGCCACCTAGAGAGGCGACTCAGAACTACGTGCAGTGGAAAAGGCTCTCTCTGCCCAAGAGATTCACGTTGATTTGTCAATTTACTCCTTTTTGGTTTAAATACAACAACAGGAGCACGACACGACTGCACTGACTTAAACGAGTTTAAAGAGCCCCAGCACGAGCTCAGAGATCTGGTCTCTATCAAGTTTTAACACACTTCAATATTAATAGGAAAACCCTACGTGGATTTAAAAAATAAAAGTAGAAACAAAAATTTAAAGAGTGCAAGGTACAGTTGGAACATCAGGTACAAGAGTTTCAACTACAGAAGTTTTAAAAATCACAAAATTTCTGATAGTGAGGAAGAAGCTGGGATTGCATTTTGTGGTCACAGGAACTGAACACAAATATGATGTGAAAGCTGCTATGCCAAAGGACACAAACTTGACAAAAAAATTTCCAGATTTAAGAAAAAAAGTCAGAGCTGACAAGCAGCAATTACACCTTTTACTTTTTATTCTGCTCCAAACATATTGGAACTTCACTATAAAAGGATTTTCTACAACCACCAAAATTCACTGCAAATATAAGCTGGTGTTGGGGGTTTGTTTGTTTGTTTGTTTTATTTCTTACTTTTTTTCTGAGGTCCTTCATTTAAAATCAAATCTTCAAACAGTATTTCACACCGATCACTCAATGTGTTTATTATGTCTCTTTTCAAAGCCTGCAAGGACACAGCGAAATCATCAGGAACATCAAAGCTATTTGCAAAGCCTTTAACCAGAAAAAAATAACCAGGAAGAAAGAAGCCACATACATTAAACCCATGATGAAAGAATAGGTTTTTTCCCAGAGAATAAAAAGCTAGTGTGAATTTTCAAACTAAATTTTCAAACTAGTGTGAATTTTCAAAATAAATAATAATTTGTTAATAAAGAGAAACTAACACAAAAAAATATTGGTATCAAGAAAGAAAACCACAGAACAAACACAAAAAGCTGAGGAAAGTTTTAGGATTGTTAGGATAAGAACTGACAACTTCTAGATATCTATCAGTAAAATGAAAGAGAAATAATCATGAGGCATTGACTCAGCGAGGGAGAAAATAAATTACTGAGCAAGTAAATCTTAATTTTACCTCTACAAATATAAAAAAGTAGTCTGCAATTTTTTTAAAGAGAATTCTTCAGCACCTAATCCCTTTGACAATTTGTACAAAGCCTCCCCAGAGCCCAGCCTTACCCACAGCATGCATATCCTCTACAAGAGAAAAGCTAATCCCACATGGATGGTTTCTAAAATAATCCCCCTGTCCAACATTTTGACCCTAGTCAAAACCATTCTGGCAAAGAAAAACCAAGTCCCACGTATTCCAGAAGAATGTTTCTGATGGACCAAGACCCTGCTCAGTACCTGAATGGCTTCTTTGACCTTGGGCTTGTTGCTGTGGATATAGGCCCTGCATTTCACAGCTCCCCGGAGGTTGATGGAGCCACTGCACACCTGCACTGTCGCCGTGGACCTGGCACCAGCACCCTGGCACTGAGGAAAAAACACAGCCACTCTTACCCTGGCACTTGCAGCAGAGCCACTGAAACCAGCAAACCAACAGCACGAGTTCACACACAACCTGCTTCCCTCATTGTGTAGAACTAGTTTTCTTTTAGTTATTCATTTGGTTAGGTAAGACTGAAAATCTCTCTTCTATGGAAAATGTGTTTATCCTCCAGGTGTTCCAAACACTTGTGTCTATGAGATTTTAAAACTTTCCAGCTTGTGGCAAATAACAGTATTGCCTTATTAACTGAGAAGCCTTTTCCAGATTTATTTTAAACAATGAAGTTTTCATGTTTGCTATATTCAGTGTAACCCAGGGTGTGCTGGGAGTCATCCCACCAATCAGTACCAAATTATACACGTGGTCACACTGAGATCTGCTTCAAACTGTTGCCTGGAAATGCTCTCCATAATTACCACAACAATGAGTGTGAGCATGAACCACTCCAGGACAACACCTGGAAACACTGGGATGCACAACTTCCACACCAACGGCACAAACCATCACTGCCAAAAAAGAACTTTCCTCTCCCTGCAGCAACTAACCTCAATACAATAGACAGCAACAACAAAGAAAGCTGAGATACTCATGGAGTCTTTAAAATGGCATTGGAAACACTTCCAGTTCTGCTGAACATAACTTTGAGAACCCAGGAACCACCTGACAAAACACAGAAGGCTATGAAACAATGCCTGGACACATCTGGACTTCAGGACCTAGACTGGGGCACCAAATTCATGGTTCTTCACAACTCTGGTAGGGAGGAAATTCCTGACACAGATCCAGCAGCTCCAGATGATGATTCAGCTCATGAGATCTGTGCCTTAATCCAGAGCTGGCATCTGAGCTTCTGACAAAAGCATCCAAGTGAACATCCAAGCTAGCCAGGACAAGCTGAGGATTGAAGTGTGGGGTGACTCTGAACTTCAGATGCAAAGGCACTTGAAATCAATGTACACAGGTACCTACAGGTATCCTACTACTAAAAGAATTACTCCCAGGACTTCTTTTCCATAACCTGCTTTCCAGTCTTTCAGCTATACCATGCAATTCATGGACAACATTGTTATCACACCACAAGAATTTCTAAAGGCACAAAATATACAAATTGTCTGTTGACAATCAATTTCACATTCAATATCCAGGCGGAAAAAGAAGTCTTAGGAATAAGTAAACAAGATTTCTAGACAATAATTCAGAACCTTTTTATTTTATTGGATTTTTTGCTCTATTTTATAATTTAAAGGCAAGGTTATACTTTGCAAACTGCTAAAAACTTACCAGCTGTGTCAGAACCTTGACATCAGAAAACTGAGTGCTGGGCTGAGTACTTCCTCTGAACTTTTTCTGAGGGGAAAAAAAATTCTTTGTGTCACAAAACAGGAAAAAAAAAAGTCCCTGAGGCAGCCTCCTCACTATGGCACAGAGTTTATAGCCTCCCTAGTTTATAGTCTTTGAGAGAGAAAAATAGCACTTAGAAACCAACCACAAGAAAAGAACTAGAAAACTGTAAGAGATTAATACATCAGCCAACGAGGTGACAGATGTAGGTCTTTGAAATGTCATCACCCACATTCAAACCTCACTCCTGCTCTGTAATAGAAACATTTCAGTCACTTCATATATAATTACTGCAGTAATTCACACTGCCCGAGGAGGGAGAGGCAATGTGCAGGAATGGGGCTGAGAGCAGGAGCAGTTCTGTGTATTGGTTACCTGGAACAACAGGTAACCAATACCAACATCAGATCAACAAATATTGCACAGGAGATGTCTCACTCAATGCTTTGCCACACAGAGGTTCCAACCCTACATCTATTAGAGCTCAATTCCTCCTCATTTGGTACTCACCTGCCCTTCCAACAGCTCTGTATCCTCATCTTTAACTTGGCCGTTGATCAGAAAAACACTGTCTTCTATCTGTTTTGACCATCGGTTTAACCCGTTCTTTAAAATAAGTGAAAAAAAAATCACAAGAAAGAGGAAAGAATTTCACTGAAGGGTTAGACAGTACCATGCTGAAAACTATAGAAGTAGGTGTTTTAATATTACTCTGAGGGAGTTCTCAAGTCTCTGAAAAACCTGTTTTTCCAAAGGTAAACCTTAAATGGATCACATTCAGAACAAATTAAGAAACAAGCATTGCAAACTACTGAAGTGCCATCACAGCAATTTAGGGTTTGTAGAGAGGGGTGCAGCCCACTGGAAGTCAACTCATAGCAAAAGCACCCCATAGCCCTGCACAAATTTGGTGTAAGCTTTCACCAGATGAGGCACCAGAGAGGGTACCTGGAACACTCATGACAATTATTACATAATTTTGAACAAAGGAAACTTCTCACTGAGCACTGCAGAAGCATTGCATTTAAATGAGGAATAACTGCCAAACATTCCCCACTGATTAGTCCTACTCCTGTCCTGCACTGTTCAACACTTTTTCTCATATTTAATTTTCAGCAGAGAAGTTAGTGTGGTTACTGGTGTGCAGGAACTGCTGCAGGCAGTGAGTTACCTTGGTGTTCTTCTCCAGGTCGTGGTTGGGGGAAGTAGCAAGAAGTGGGATGTGGATGTTCACATTTACTGTGCAGCCCAAAGCTACCCAGGAAGCAGTCAGAGCACTCTGGTATTTCCAGTCTGCTGGTTTAGCTGAACTCTGAGAGCAGAAAAGAAAAGCCATGAAGCACCTCTCCAAAGCACTGTCTTGAGGCTTTTTTGGGTTTTAGCATTACTTGGTGTGTGTGACACAGCAGGACGAGTTTACCTTTGGGTCCTGAACGTCGTAGGTTCGGCAAACTACTCTGTGCTATTTAAAGAAAAAGATCCAGTGAAAAGCAGGGGAACAACTAAGAACAATTCACAGCTAACTTTGTCCTCTACTAAACTTCCTTGTAGAGCTAATTTATGCTCTGGAGCAGGTTCTCACCTTCCATCAGTGTAAAAAGTGGGAAAACAGTTGGTAATCTCCAACTACCACAGTGACGCTGTGCCATCTCTTAAAAACAAATTAAGATCAATATCTATGAACAGGAGAAGCACCAAGGCACCAATCTGTAATTTGTCCTCATCTCTCTCTCCTCAGAGAAAAACCTTTGCTTTCTCTCCTTGTATTATGTCATTACCAACAGCTCCTGCATTCTGCTGCAGCCCTAGTATTGATCCCACAGGCCTGGTGCTCCCCCAGTTCCATGCAAACACCACTGGTAAGAGCAATTCAAGAAGCCAAACAGTAATTTAGATGTTATTTTTCAGTTTATGCATGCCAAGATTGACTGGGGGAGGTGTAATTTGGTGCTCTCACATAGACACACCTCATAAGAAATGGCAGAAATTTTGCAAGGACAAGAGGGTCAGTAGTCTTAACCATGGCTAATCAGAAATCTTCATTATTTCAACTTACATATGCCTAGCTGAACTTAAACAGCCTCTTCCTCCCTAATTCTTGTTTGTTCAGCAGTAATTGGATAAAAGAGGTTGGGGTAGCAGCCTCAGTCAATAAACCTTGCTCATAAAGGATACTTTTTTGTAGCAGAACAGATTTGAAGTGCTGCTCTGTCTGAGACCTCCTCCTCAGCAGGTTTCCAGAGCCTTCTTTTACTCAAGGACTTTTCCACTGAGAAGATTAGCTAAAGACAAAAAATATATTGCAAAAATATGTACTATAATTCCTGGAAAACAGTCCTGTACTAAAATTTTAAGTCCAAGCAATAACAAAATTATCTGTAAGCAGGAAACACAGCTTACACATCACCAAAATGTCACAATGTTAGAAGAACACTCTGCAGGGATTCAGAGGCACTTTCCCCCAGAGTTAAAGAGTGAAATCTAGTGAAATCTTAATTTAGCTCCCTTATAAACCAAAGCAAGCAGCATACATTCATGTGTCCAACCAGTATGGTTTTGTCCTTAGAGACATCTTACAGTTTTGTGCCTATCAGCTGGGTTAGGAAAGCTATGTAAAATAGCTACTAATTATATAAAAAAAATCCCCTCCAATTTTTAATTCATCAATCACTGATCACCTGGACACAGCTCACCTTTTTTAGCCAGCTACCAGTTTCATTAAGCACACCTGAGATGCAATTACATTGAACTGCCAAAAATGACTCCTGGATCTCAGGCTGCCAAACCTGATCATGCTTAAATCACTCACCATGATTATGTTAGAAAAATGATAAAATGAACACACATTTTCAGAACAGAAACCAAATATGGCAGTAGAGCCTCAATATTGCAACAAAAATACATTTTAAGTCTATCAGATCATTTTGGGTACGTTCTAAATTTAATCCCACAGCTCGAAGCCAAGGCACATATTCTAGACAAGATGTTTCTCTTAAAGGAATCACAATTATTGATCTCTCACTACTGTAAACACCTCTAAACTGATTCATTCAGACAAGGAAAGCTAACATGCTAACATCACTAGCACCTGTGCCACAAGGATTTAGCTTATTATAAACCTTGAGGATGTTTTCCCTAAGCCAGAATGTCCACATCCAGTAAATACAGGTAAACACAGTTAATAGAAATTCAGATTTGCTACTGCAGTAACAAACAGGAGGTTAACAAACAAGATGGGATTTCTGAGGAATTTCTTGTGTCCCCACAAGGGATTTCTGAGGTTCCAGTCACAAACTCACATATCACAGCACAACTCTTGGGAAATAAAGCAACAAACCAACGGTGTCTTAGTCAAGTCAATGACAGAAAATTCCTCTCACACACAGCTGAAGATGTTGTTGTCCTTCCAGCAGGATCTCTGCTTACCTTGCGCAAAGCATTTTGACCGTCTTTTGCCAGCTCTGGAGTTGCAATCATAAACACACCAAGAACCAGCAACCCCCCAGGGAGCATTCTGGACACCTTGAAAATGAAAATGAACCTTTAATAACAGGATTGGCAATCCAGAAACCATGTAACTCGAGATATCAAAAACCACTGGTGAGACGAGTCTGCACCAAGAGCAGAAGTGAACTAAGGGAGACTGGTCTGCACTTACAGCACCCTCTCCATGCAGGAACACATCCTGCAAGTGTTTTCCCTTCAGTAATATCAAGTGTCCTTTCATCAAAAAAACAGAAAACAATAAGGGTATTTCTGGTTTAAAACATCTGTGCCCAGCAGATGGTTAGGAAGGCTCTGTCACTTTGAGATGACACAAGTGCTGAGATCCTTTGTGTCCATCTTATTTCCCTCCCGTTCCTCCCACCCCTTCGTCACCTCCCAGGGTGAGTTCTCACCTGACTGGCGTGTGTGGTGATCCACTCCTCATCCAGGGATGCCAGCTTGGGAGGGCCCAGGCTCTCCTCCTGCTGCTGCTCCTTGGGGGGGGTCCGCACAGCCCGAATGACATAGTCCCGTTGTGGGGAACACTTCCCAAAACACGAACAGAAGCAAACACACCTTGAGAGTGCTGAACAAGGGTTTCCCCAATTCACAGGAATGGATGGAAGGACAATTCCACACTTACCTGCCCTATCAACAGGCCAGTGACATATGGCTTCACCTTTGTGCTGAGCTCTGTCAGGTACTGCCCAATACCTTCCTCGACAAGGTAAGTTCTACCCATGGCTCCAGCTTTAAGAGTGGTATTTTAGTTCCAACCTACAAAACACACAGTGCATAAAGTGAAAGGTACAAAACACTGTAACGGGTACAGGAGAACAAGTCTCACACAAAGAAAAGTTTGATTGAAAAATCCCTGCAAGGTCATCAAGCCCAGCCAGTCCCCCAAGGCCACCACTGACCCATGTCCCCAAATGCTACATCCAGATGGCTTTTAAATCCCTCCAAGGATGGGGACTCCCCCCTAAGCAGCTGTGCCAGGGCTGGACAGCCTCTTCAGTGAAGAAACCTTCCCAACGTCCACCGTTATANGCTTTAAGAGTGGTATTTTAGTTCCAACCTACAAAACACACAGTGCATAAAGTGAAAGGTACAAAACACTGTAACGGGTACAGGAGAACAAGTCTCACACAAAGAAAAGTTTGATTGAAAAATCCCTGCAAGGTCATCAAGCCCAGCCAGTCCCCCAAGGCCACCACTGACCCATGTCCCCAAATGCTACATCCAGATGGCTTTTAAATCCCTCCAAGGATGGGGACTCCCCCCTGAGCAGCTGTGCCAGGGCTGGACAGCCTCTTCAGTGAAGAAACCTTCCCAACGTCCACCGTTATATCCCCTGGCCCAGCCTGAGGCCGTTCCCTCTCCTCCTGTCCCTGTTCCCAGGGAGAAGAGCCCGACCCCCCGGCTGTCCCCTCCTGTCTGGGAATTGTGCAGAGCCAGAAGGGCCCCCCTGAGCCTCCTTTTCTCCAGGCTGAGCCCCTTTCCATCTCCCTCAGCTGCTCCTGGTGCTCCAGCCCCTTCCCTGGACCTGTTCCAGCCCCTCCATGAGGGGCCCAGAACTGAACCCAGGATTTGAATTTTGAAATCCTTCAAGAAACAATATCTTGCTGCTTGATACTGCATGATACTTCTAAAGCACGCGCTCTTCCCTTCACACAGGGACTTGTGAAATTCCATAGGTGTCCTTGAAAACCCACTACACCACTTCCATCCCAATCCCCAAGCATCTGTGGACATTCCAACCTTCGCAGATCCCCCTCAGCAACTCCCCATCCCCGGGATCAGCACCTGCACATCCCCCGGGATCAGCACCTCCCCATCCCCCGGGATCAGCACCTGCACATCACCGGGATCAGCACCTGCACATCCCCTGGGATCAGCACCTGCACATCCCCCGGGATCAGCACCTGCACATCCCCCGGGATCAGCACCTCCCCATCCCCCGGGATCAGCACCTCCCCATCCCCCGGGATCAGCACCTCCCCATCCCCCGGGATCAGCACCTGCACATCCCAAATTTCGGCAGCCGCCTCTGTCTCAGCCAAGAACTGAGGTGGCCGGTCTACGTCATCAGTAAGCGCCGCGGCGCAGGTAGATGACGCGCGCCAATGCCGAGCGGAGCGCGGGAAAAGGGCTCGCGAGGGGGCGCGCCGCCCCCGCACCGCCATGCTGAGAGTGGCGAAAGCTGCCGCGCTTCCCCGGCAGCTCCCGGGCACACGGGGCACTCCAGAAGCACAGACGGCTCTGTATCCGTCATGGCGACGAGGCCATGTGCCCCTCCATGAGGGGCGTGCCGGCTGTGCCGGCTGTGCCGATGACGCGCGCTGCCGCCACACCCATGATGGCGGGAAGCGCGGCCGTACCGGAAGCGGAAGCGCGCCCGGCGGCAGGCGGTGCCGTGCTGTGCCGGAGCGATGGCGGCCGTGCTGCAGCAGCTCCTGGAGCGGGCCGAGCTCGCCAAGCTGCCCCGCGCCGTGCAGGGCAAGCTGGAGCGCTTCCTGGGCGACCAGCAGGGCGAGATCGACGGGCTGCGGGCCCGCCATGAGCGCTTCAAGGTGGACAGCGGTGAGTGCGGGCGGCGGGCCCACGGAGCGCTTCCTGCGCTCAGGGGAGGCAGCGCGGGCGCAGCGCGCATCTCGGAGCTGTTTTCCAGAGGCTCTCGGGGGTGCCCTCGGGGATCTGAGCCTGGGAGGGGGCTGAGAAGGGGCCTGCAGTGGGACCTGATCGGTATTTGTCTCTTGCTTTGGCTCTTGGAGTCTTTTTCTTTTTCTTTTGTTTGCTGTTGTTGCTTTGCTTTGCTTTGATTTTCTCTTGCTAAGGGACGTTCAGGGTTAAAAGTGCGTATGAAGTGGACTTACAGAACATGTTTTCGTCAGGCTTTTGACTACCATAGATGCGCACAGGCGTGATGAGGAGCGGCTGAGGGAGCTGGGAAGACTCAGCCTGGAGAAAAGGAGGCTCATGGAGGGGACCCTTCTGGGTCTGCACAACTCCCTGACAGGAGGGGACAGCCGGGGGGTCGGGCTCTGCTCCCTGGGAACAGGGACAGGAGGAGAGGGAACGGCCTCAAGTTGCATCAGAGAAGGTTCAGGCTCGATATTGGGAAAAATCCTTTATTGAAAGGGTTGTCCAGCCCTGGCACAGCTGCCCAGGGCAGAGGGGGAATCCCCACCCCTGGAGGGATTTTGAAGCCGTGTGGATGTAGCATTTGGGGACACGGGTCAGAGGTGGCCTTGGCAGTGCTGGGCAGTGGTTGGACTCTGATCTTCGGTGTCTCTTCCAACCTAAACAGTTCTGTGCTTCAGTCTGCTTTGGTCCTTGTTGTGGAGGGGAAATGCAGCTTTGTTCACAGAGCTCTCAAACAGCCTTAGGTTTATAAATTACTGTTAAGTTCCATTCCATAAAATGACCCTGATGGAATCAATATTTTTATATTGGAGGTGAGTTGAATCACAGAACAGTAATACCAGCAGAGAGCAGGAGACAAGAGCGTGAGGTTCAGAATAGTGATGTGAATATGAGTTTAATTTGTAGAGGATGTGGCACAACTCTGATGTAAACTTTACTTCTGCCTTTCAGCTTTTCAGTCTGTTTCATGGTAGAAATCTTTGTAAATATATTACTAAATTGTGGTATAAATTAAGGTAACCCACAGATTTTAGCAAGTTACTCTCTTCCAGGACTATTCTTCTTGTGTGTAGGGGAGGGGCAGCATTATTTGAAATTCTGATGTATGAAAGGGTGAGGATAAATAAGCATCTCTCAGTGCTTCTTTAGAATCCCATCCTGCCCAAGAGTGGGATTAATTCTCCTTTTACTGAGTGTTTTACATTGCAGCTCCATGACACAGTTACTGTTTCAGATCACAAAAAATCACATCTAATTTTTTTCTTTTCACTGCTAAGGGAATAGAGCCCAAGAATTAATTTTAAGAAGTCTTCATTAAAAGTTTCCCCAGATCAAATCACTTGATCCCTGGGGCTATGTGGATTTTATTGCACATGTATAGAAATACTCCAGAAGTCAAAGAAGTTTTAAGCTGGTGAGCCCACATTGCATAATAGGGCCGATACAGTGTCTCTGGTTACATCAAAAATGTTAAAGAACATTCAGATTAATTAGGCTCTTGTTTGATGGGTCATTTCATAGAATCATGGGATGATTTGGGCTGGAAAGCACCCTAAAGCTCATCTCATTCCAGCCCCTGCCATGGGCAGGGACACCTTCCACTAGACCAGGCTGAGACATATCACAGTTTCTGGAAACATACCCCTTGTCTCGCTAGCAAAGTATTTTAAACCACACTCCTTCAATGTGGAAATGCAGGGTTTTGCCTTCAAAAATGTTTTTTTTTTTTTCTTTTCCTACCTTGAAATTCTATTGCAGTCTTAGTATTTTTATGTATATTTTTTCTAGCATGATACTTGATAAAGGTGAGAAAGGAATGTTTGTTATGTGAAACTTTTTTACTTTGCAGAACAACAGTACTTTGAAGTGGAAAAGCGACTGGCTCAGAGTCAGGAAAGGCTTGTAAACGAGACCCAGGAATGTCAAACTCTGCGTGAGGAGCTTAAAAAGCTTCGTAAGTGTAACTGTGTAACATCCTTAGGTGTTGGGCAGGATGCTCACCCTTCAGCCCAGTGCTGTGGGAACTGCTGCAGGTTTCACACAGGAGCTGCAAATCTCTCATCAGATCTGTTTTGGTGGTGTGTTCAAGTTGGCTTTTCTTAATGGGATCTTTTGTTCTCATGGGAAAAAAGCCCCTTGCTGGGTAGTAACAGCACATGGGACAGTGTATTGATCCTCACAAAAGGTGCTTGTGCTCTGAGGAGTGCCTTAGTCTGCCTCAGTGCCCCTGCTGCATCCAGGGGGAGGTCTGGCATTCTTCTCTCTCCTTTGTTAACAATGTTTGTCAGTGTAATTTTGGCTCTGTTGCATTTGGAGAGAGACTCTGTCCTGTTCCAGTGGAGATCCCTCACTGCTCTTCCTTCCCCCCAGATGAGCAGCTGAAGGTGCTCAGTGAGAAGAACAAGGAGCTCGAGGCTGCCCAGGACCGCAACGCAGCCGTTCAGGTACTGCTGGGCCTCGGCCAGGAGCTCAGATCCTGGGGCTGCCCTGACCCTCTGCAGCACAGAAAGCACCCAGTTCCCAGTGGAGTGTGTCAGGATCAGCACCAGTATGAGCTCATGGAGATTTTTGCATGTCCACGGGGTGTGTGGGTGCTGGAAAATTGCAGGAACTTTTAAAGTAAAAGGTAGTGTTTTTGCAAACTGAGTGACAGGTGAGCAGGTGCTTCTGTTTCAGTTTGGATGGATTGTTCCATTCCACTGAAACCTGTTGTGAAGTGACTTTAAACCAAACCCCCAAAATTCAGACACAGGCATAAACAAGAGCTGTGCTTTCCCCTGTCCTTTCCCACACTCTAGCACAGTTTTGCTTGTGTTATGCCCAAAGGTCACTGTGTTGCAGGATGAGTCACTTGAGCTGACTGAGCCAGGAGAGCAGTAATTTTGGAGCAGGAAGCTCAGACAAGTTTGTTAGATTGATTTTTCCACAATGAGAAGGTAGATCTCATTGTTTCCCCAGAGGAGTTTACCTGGGCCTGACTGAAGTGCTTTGTAGTGATACCTTGAGGGCAGAGACAGTGTAGCCTGTAAATGATCCAAGATTATTGATTTTGTTTTGATTTTTATATTGATGTATGTGTGCATTCCTTGTTTACTCTGTTACCCCTTTTATTTAACCAAATAAAGCTGTTTCAGTAGATTCTTGACTATCACAGTTGTCTTTCCAAGACTACTAAATTGAAATGCAGTTTTGAACAGCTCCATTGAGATTTGTCTGCCCACCCTAAGCTTCTTATCCCAGTGTTCAGTTGGCTGGCATAACTCACTGAGGTGTAGCTCGCTGCTGTGTGATTCTGAGTGTAAGTATTGGCTATAAACTGTTCCAGGGAGCTAATCACATTTCTTTATTGCCCTTCTGCAATCCTTTTCAGAGCCAGTTAACTCGAGAGAAGGAAGAACTGGAAGCTGAGAAGAGAGACTTGGTCCGAACGACTGAGAGGCGATCTCAGGAAGTTGAACATTTAAATGGTACAGCCAGGAACACAGTCAATAAATACCAGGAAATAACACAGTAATTGCAGAAAAGCACCAGTTTGATGCTTGTTTTTCTGGATTTAAAAATGTGCCTTATACAGTATCTTAGTGCCCAACATACAATTACATACAAAGTATCTTGCCTGTTGCCATTCTTTACAATGTAGTAATTAAAGCTGTTACACAGCAGCTTTTTCTAACACTGATTTGCCTCCTCCAGAGGACGTTAAACGCTTAAATGAAAAGCTCACAGAGGCAAACACAGAAAAGGCAAAACTTCAGCTGAAGTTGGATGAGCTTCAAACATCAGATGTTTCCATGAAGGTGAGTAGGGCTTTATAAACACAGTGTGTGTTCTGCATTGTTAGTGTGTGATGTAATCACCATTTTGTTATGATTCCTTGGAAAGTAGGTCAGGTGAGTACCTGTTATTCGTAGCAAATTCTTTTATTATGAAATTGGCAGCTGTGAGTAGAAGTGAGATCTGTGTTCCTAGAAGACAGGGGGTCTCAGGCTGGGCAAGCATGTCCAGGCCTTTTAGCTGGCAGTGGTGGCTGCTCCTTCCTGCTACGAAGGACTCCAGGTCCATGAAGGGAGGTAGAAAGGAGAAAAATAATTAGCTGCAAACCTGTACCGTTACTCTGTGGGTAAAATGAACTCCATAAAGAGAGGAGGAAAGGACAAAACCCTCAATATCATGATTAATTTCCTCTGAAAGGCTACTAATGTAGTTCATGTTCCCAATTAATGTAAACTTGTAAGGGAATGAACTCAAATGGCCAGAATTTCTTATTGCTTGATAGTTGTAACTTACTACCAGTGTAATAATAAGGAGCACTGCCTATATTTACCAAATTACAGTACATTTTTGCTACTCTTCCTCTAATCAGAGTGGTTTAATTGGCTGCTTTGTTTTCTGTGGAACCACTACAGTCACACGGTGCAATTCTCTTTCCAGTACCGGGAGAAAAGGCTGGAGCAAGAAAAAGAGCTGCTGCAGAACCAGAACACATGGCTGAATGCTGAGCTGAAAGCCAAAACAGATGAACTGCTCCATACTGCCAGGGAGAAAGGCAATGAGATCCTGGAGCTCAAATGCAGTCTGGAGAACAAAAAGGAGGAGGTAATGTAATTACTGAGTTGTCATTTCTTAGAAATTATACCACCTGATTAACTATATTAAACAAAGCCAATACTTTCATGACTGTATTTGAGTGACCCTTTATGCTCTTTCAGCAACTTTTGGGTTTGTTTTTTATTTTTAAGTTAAAAACAATGAGACAAGTATTTCCCAAAATAAACAGTACTAGGAACTGAAAATTTTATATGTTGTTCTTATTTCTTCTCTAAATAGGTTTCCAGAATGGAGGAACAGGTGAACAGCTTGAAACAGTCGAATGAAAATCTCCAGAAGCATGTTGAAGAACTTTTGAATAAACTGAAGGAGGTGAGACAGCTTGAAATATATTAAACAGCATTACAATTGCTTCTACAAATCAAACAATAAAATGAGTTAAATAGAAATAGTGAACTACTCCCCTACCCTGTCTCCTCTTTCATTTGCCAGGCAAAAGAGCAGCAGGCAAGCATGGAAGAGAGATTCCACAATGAACTGAATGCCCACATAAAATTATCCAACTTGTATAAGGTGAGTTTGTTAATTCCATTATAACTGTAGTAGGTGCCAAACCTTATGTAATGCAGGCCAGTTTGGAAGTTTTTTCCCCACAAAATTTGGATGTGGAAATGCCAACTTCCATTGCAGGACTTTGTGAAACATGCAAAACATTGTTTTCTTTGCTGCTGTCTTAGTCAGCATTTAGACTCTTTCATTGTTTGGATTATTTTGGAGAATAAGCAAAACTGGGGTTGAAATAGTAATTTTATGCCCACTATTTTGAGGATTCATGTTGTAAAAATGTGGTTATGTCTTAGGATCTGTTGGAAGGTAAAAGTTCATGTGGAAAGTATGACTGTGGAAAAGATTTTTCTGGGTTAGAAGTTCATTTCTGAACACTGCAGGTGTTGGTGACTTGGTTAGGACCCAGCTGAATGTATTGTGTCAAAGACACACCATCTAAACAAGTAATATTTGTTCTGTTTGCTTGAAGAATGAAAAATACCCTGTAACCTTCTGACTAAGTCAGCTGAAATGTACAACTGCTTGCTCTTTGGTTTGCACATTTTATTGCACAGGTTACTGAGCTCTGCTTTGTGAGCTTTCTTGCACAGATATCCAAATAAACATTGTACAGCTTTGCACTTGGGAGATCTCAAGCTGGAAGCAAAGAAACGAACTGTTATATAATATGAGTCCCGAAAAATGCCATATTTTTCAGTCAGTTTGAAATAAAGTATTGGAAATTCACAGTTTTGTTTAGTCAGAAGTAGGAAAGAGGCAGCAGCCGCTGTAAACAGCTAAAGGCCTTACATTGTATTGGGAATTGTTACATGAAGTCAGTGTCTGGTGCTTCTTACTCTCAGGCAGTTTGCATCAAAGGGAGACAATCCACATGGAGAGGATTGACCATCTTAGGTGAATCTGTCAGCATTTTACGCAGAAAACTGTGTTCATAATCTGTGGTCAGTTTAAGCTTTCTTGTAAACATGTGGCTGCTGTTGCTGTGTACTAAAGGTGAGCTAAAATGCTTTCTTCAGAGTGCTGCTGATGACTCAGAGGCAAAGAGCAATGAGCTGACAGGAGCGGTGGAAGAGCTGCACAAGCTCCTGAAGGAAGCAGGTGAAGGTAAGCTGGCAAAGGGAAGAGAGGAGCTGGGCTCCTGGGAGTACCTTGATGCTCTGAAAAAAGGAGGTTTTGTGCTCCTGAAAGGAATTTCATTGGGCTTTTGGAGTGATGGAATTATCAGTCCCTTTGTAACAAAAACTGTACCTGACTTATTGAATTTACTGATGGTAGGGGAACTGTTTTCAAATACACCTGCAATTTTACTATGGATCTGATGAAAGGGTCTAATTTTGCAAGATATGTCTTCACTTTAGCTTTTTAGTTTAGGTTCCTTTTCACTGCTAAGGACAGTTCTTATTTTTGCCCTTTTCTGGGAGTGGTTCATGCTTTTCTCACACTACTGAGTCTTTTAATCAGCATGAACTTCTGCAGATCATATAAAGTAAAGCTTATGGTACACGGGTAAATTTTGATATTTTTAAAGTAAAAATCAATCGCCACACATAACCTGCTTGTCTGATTTAATTTTAGCTAATAAAGCAGCCCAGGAGCATTTGGCTGAGGTGGAGGAGTCAAAAGCTGCCCTGGAAAAGGAGCTGAGAGAGAAGATCAGTAAGCTGGAGAAGGAGCTGGAGAATGCCAATGATTTACTGTCGGCTACGAAGCGCAAAGGTGGGATAAGCTGGCACCTGAAATACAGGAGCTCTTGGGCTTTTATGGTCTCTCAAGGATATTGTGCTGAATTTCTGTTAAGAACCAGCTCCATTAATCCAGTGTCATCTCTGGTAATGTCTAATAATTCATTTTAGAAGCTTTTTCATATATATATATATATACACACATATGCTTATATGTGTATATAAATATGCTATCCTCAGCAGAAAGTGCATTTCTGTCATAGTTTTTAGAAGTTCTTTTGTTAATCTGTTATCTTTTCAAAGAGAAAAGGAGAGGAAACTTTTCTTCAAGACTGAATCAGTGTGATTTTAGTGGTTTTCTGGAGAGGGGAGTGGAGATGATAAGCTATTCTTATTTTCCTCTTTACAAGAAGGCAGCAGTAAACAAATCTCTGTCCTTAAATTTCCATTTAACTTTAAATTTTGCTCAGTGTTCACTGTTGTAGCTCTGTCTTTTCTGTTGTTTGCTACCTATCCATAGTTTCTAAAGGATAGAGAGCAGCAAGGAACAGAGGTATGGAGTACATTTGCTCTATCTCTGTTAATTTAATGAAAATAAACCACTGCTCTGCAATTCCATACCTCTGCAGTGTGATAAAAAACCTGAGGTTAAGCCTTGCTCCAGCTATTTCAACTGCTCATGTTCTGAAATTATTTACATTTCAGGAGTCTTAGTAGTAACAGCTTTTCAGCAATTCAAATAAAGCCAGTCAGATATGATATTTAAGAGTATCTCTGGTGGGGATTATTGCAGCTTTTGGATGATAACTGTGGGGTTGTGTCTCCAGGAGCCGTCCTGTCTGAGGAGGAGCTGGCAGCCATGTCTCCCACTGCTGCAGCCGTGGCCAAAGTGGTCAAGCCTGGCATGAAGTTAACTGAGGTGAGTGAGCACAACCTCTCCAGCAGCAAAGCCCTTGCATGCCATCAATGACACTCTGGGAACAGAAAGGCTTGGAGCACTCTTTGGATTTGGGGTCATGCCTGATGAAGGCAAGGAAATCTTATTGAGGCAGGCTTATCTTGCTAAGTTATTGGGATTTTTTTCAACATTCCTTACAATTTTTCTTTAGTAGATTAAAATCAGAAATAGGTGGATTTTGGTAATACAAACTTTCTATATTCATTTTTGGCATAAGCAGCCTTTTTTTGCTTACTTACGTAATTTTTTAATCTGTACTGCTGTGCTTTTGGCCTATACTTGCAAAAAATTTATTATAACGATGAGTCATACAGGTTCTAGGGAGTTTTACACTTCTGTTTATGTAATTTGTGTTGTTATTGTTTGTTACTGATTGTTTTGTCCAGCTATTAAATTCCTTTATGCTGTGTTACTGGTTTTGATATTTCTGTTGTCTTAAATTTGCTTAAACCTTACACCTTTTATATAGAATTCTTTTACTGCGGACAGTTGCACTATAAAGTTTGCCATTTAAAAATTAATATATGTAACTTCTTTGCTGTAATATGAATCCTAGAACCATATTTTAAAAGTCCAGCTTGTTTTTCTGAATTAACTAGTGCAGTTGTATAAAATTGCAGTGCCTTAAGGTACGAATTGTATCGTTATCAGTGATTCTTTTTAAAGAGATCTGTACAGGCATATCAAAAACAAACCAAAACCTTTTTGTTGCAGCTGTACAATGCCTATGTAGAAACACAGGATCAGTTACATATGGAGAAGCTGGAGAATAAGAGAATCAATAAATATTTGGATGAAATAGTGCAGGAAGTAGAAGCCAAAGCCCCAATCTTAAAACGTCAGCGTGAAGAATTTGAGCGTTCCCAAAAAGCTGTTGCGAGTCTGTCTGCAAAGCTTGAACAAGCTATGAAGGTCAGTGTGAAATAAAAGAGCATGTATAATCTTGGAAAACAAATGAGTTTTCAAATATTTAAACCCAATTGCTGTGGTAAGTGTATTAAATGGATCTTTCAGTCAACTTTTATTGTGGGAAAAGATGTGTTGGACTTTCTGGCTTGTGATTTTTGGAACTGTGCAAAGTATTTTACAGAAACAACATATTTTGTCGTTTTTTATAGTGGTGATTTACAGTCTGATTTTCTGAGAAAATAGGTTCACTGTAAACAAAGTTTACTGTTTATTTGGCATAGAATTAGACTTCAGTGCTCCCTTCCTACTGGTTTTAAAGCATACATCAATATGTTACAAAAGAACGTGGCTTTTGATTCCAGAACACCTGGAGTTGAACCTTGGGAGTGTAACTTTAAGGAGAAGTTTTGGTTCCCCAGGCGTGTCTGCACATGCTGTTATCTGTCTGGAAAATGTGTCCAGTTGAGGTGTGATGTTTGCTCCTGTTGGTGTGCTTGCAGGAGATCCATCGCCTGCAGGACAGCGCCGACCAAGCCAACAAACACGCCTCCTTCTTTGAGAGGGAGAGCCAGAGGCTGGAAACGAGAGTGAAGGATCTCTCCCAGCAGGTAGAGGAAACGTTGTTGTTGTTAAATGTGCTGTTTACAGTTGGTGTATTCGTGTGCTGCTGAATTTCAGATGTTTACCTGCAATTTGCATTCAGCCACGGTCATCAAGACTTTGGCTGCCCTAAGTACCTTGGTGGCATTAATGCGTCCCCTCAGGACAGCATTGTACTTCTGCTTTCAAAACTGGAATGAGTTTACCTGGATTGAAGTAGTGCTGCTTTAGGATAATATTGTTAAGCATCTGACATGGAAAACCCATCTGTTAGATTGGACTGTCCTGTGGTCTGTTCACAGAACTGAATACTTTATGTACTTCTGATTTGTTGCCTTTTGTCAAGCTATTTTTCTGTCATATAATTAACTTCCAAGGATTTATTGATTATAATTGTTTGCACATTATAGGGAAAAGCCCTTTATTTCCAAGTCCTTTATTCCTAATATTTTGTTGTTCAGAGCAAACTTTAGAGTCTGTGCAGGCCTTACACGAGGACTGTTGTGTTTCAGATCTGTGTGCTGTTAATGGAACTGGAAGAAGCCAGAGGCAACCATGTGATTCGTGATGAAGCAGTGAGCTCTGCTGACATCAGCAGCTCTTCTGAAGTGATCACTCAACACCTGGTCTCCTACAGAAATATCCAAGAGCTTCAGCAGCAGAATCAGCGTCTCCTGGTGGCTCTTCGGGAGCTGGGGGAGACAAAAGAAAAAGAGGAGCAAGAAACAACATCATCTAAGTAGGTTACCTCTTCCTTTTCATTAACTTTGTGCTAAATAGTAACAGGGATTCCTTCAAGTTTTTTACTTCTGATTGTTAATGTGTGCAGCAGCTATGTAACTCATAAAAACAAGTTCTTATTAAGATACAGGACCTTCAGGTTCCTATTAAAATGGCTTTATAGCTTTATATTTTATAATAGGTCCTGTCATCAAAACCTGAAGTAAAAATAATTGTCAGTCTTCTAATGACTTATTTCTAGTGACTGATTTCACACAACAGAGCTGTTTTTCAAAAAGATAAGTTGTTAGCTGAACAAAAAACTGCATGTGTGCATATCTAAGTCTCTACGGTAAAGACCACAGGTGTGAATTCTGTGTGAAAGGTTCTTAGCCTGCCTCTCTGCTCATGCTACTGACATTTTTGAAGTTATTCACATGATTAGAATTCTGCTGTTCAGGAAAGAGGCCTGTTTTCTTTTTCATCTGCAAATGGCAGTCCAAAGGGCTGTCTCGTAGAACTTTGCAGGATTCTGTCACAGGTTTACAGAATCATTAAGTTTGGGAAAGATGTCCAAGACAGAGTCAAGCTGTGCCCCAGATGTCACCAGCCCAGAGCTCTGAGTGCCACGTCCAGGCCTTCCTTGGACACCTGCAGGGATGGGACCTCCAGCACTTCCCTGAGCACCCCCTTTCAATGCTTAACAACCCGTCCTGAGAAAAAATTCTCGATGTCCAGCTGGATACTCCCCTGGCGCGGCTTGATGCTGTTTCCTCTTCTCCTGTCCCTTGTTTCCTGGGAGCAGAGTCCCCCAGCTGTCCCCTCCTGTGTGCAGAGCTGGAAGGGCCCCCCGAGCCTCCTTTTCTCCAGGCTGAGCCCCTTTCCAGCTCCCTCAGCCACTCCTGGTGCTCCAGCCCCTTCCCCAGCTCCGTTCCCTTCCCTGGACCTGCTCTAGCTCCTCAGTGCCCTTTGTAGAAGGGGCCCAGAACACCTGAACGTGGCCCTGTGTGGTGTTGAAGGCAGCTGTTGTTGTTGCAGGATCTCTGAGCTCCAGAGCCAGCTGGATGAGGCCGTCAGTGAGCTGCAGCAGCTGCGGGAGTCGCGGCAGCACCAGCTGCAGCTCGTGGAGTCCATCATCCGCCAACGGGACATGTTCCGCATCCTGCTCACCCAGACCACGGGGGCCATCATTCCTCTGCAAGGTACCCAGGCTGCAGGGCTGTATGATCTGCTGTGGCAAGCAGAAGTGTTGCTTTAAAACCCCCTTTACCTTCCTGTAGCTTCAGGTATATTACCAGAGGAGATCTGTCTTACATCTACTCCAAAGCGCCCGAATTTAGCTCAGTCCATGGCGACTCCTGCTCCAGTGTCCATGAATGAGTCCGTGGAGACTGTGGAGGCCAAGGCTGCTCTTAAGCAGGTACATTTTTCAGTAGACACTGCACAAAGCCGTCCCTATTTCTTTCCACTTGCTTTTGGTAAGCACTTTTATGTCTGTTCTTTGCTGTAGTTGCAGGAAGTTTTTGAGAACTATAAAAAAGAAAAGGCGGAGAATGACAAACTTCTGAATGAACAGAATGAAAAGCTTCAGGAACAGGTCACAGACTTGAGGTCACAAAATGCCAAGATATCCACGCAGCTGGAATTTGCTTCCAAACGGTACTTCAGCTACGTAATATCATTGCCTTACATGTTCTCTGGCTGCTTGGTATTGTTTGCTCACTTAAACATTGATGGTGTCTGTTCTGTGTAAGAACATAAATGAAATGGTGGGGGGTCAAGAGCAGGATCTGTAGTTGAGTGAGGCACATATGTGCAAACTGAAGCATGAAACCATGAAACACAGAGCTGTGTGCATGCCCCTGTTGAGTTGGAGAGTGCAGTGTGGCAGACTTGCTTTGCTGTGTTCCCTGGAAGGTACGAGATGCTGCAGGATAACGTGGAGGGCTATCGCCGGGAAATCACCTCCCTGCACGAGAGAACCCAGAAGCTCACAGCAACCACGCAGAAGCAGGAGCAGATCATTAACACCATGACTCAGGACCTGAGGGGAGCTAATGAAAAACTGGCAGTGGCAGAGGTCAGTAACAGTGTGTGGCACTGTGGGATATTCCGAGGTAGCACAAGAGTGTTCCTGATGATTATCCTGACATGTCCCAAGTGAAAAGTAAGTCTGCAGGGAAAGCAGAATGTCCAATAGTTCTGTTTTACTAATCTTGGCTTAATCCACATGGATTTTAAAATAATACTAAATTTAATGGATGGATTTGGGATTGACAGCAAAGTTTTTACTATTTGCTGTCTTAAAGGTGAGAGCAGAAAACTTGAAAAAAGAGAAGGATATCTTGAAGATGTCAGATGTGCGCCTGACTCAGCAACGTGACTCTCTGCTGGTTGAACAAAGAGGACAGAACTTGCTGCTCACCAATTTGAGAACAATTCAGGTATGTGGTGCTATTCTTATGCCCAGGTTGAGTCTGTCTGTCAGGCTTTGCAATAAATACCCAAGAAAATCAAATTAAAGAGTCATGGGATTGGGTCTTGATGTGGATTTTTATGTGTTTACAAATCGACACAATATAAAATAGTTCAGCAACTTGTTTCATCAAGTTTGGGATTCCTGTCCTATGTTTTGGTACTCTGTTATTTACCTGGGCAAAGTCCTGAGAATTCTGAGTTGATGAGAAGGATTTTCACAATCAAGTGGAAACAAAACACATGAAACAAATTGAAAGGAAGAAGTTTGTAATGGTAATTTTTATGATAGGAAGATTTAACAGTGCCTGGTGTGGTAGTTGATTTTGCTGTTACTTCATATTTATTTTTATACATTTTTATAATTTATTGCAACGTATATTGACACTTAGAATGTATTTAAGGATGTACATTTTATCATGTGACTGAATTCCATTTCTCTAGTAGATATTTTGGAAGTTTTTTTAGTTCATGACATTAGACTGCATGGATAATGGATTTTCTTCTAATAATATTTATTGTATTAACATTTCTTAATAAAACCTTTCAAAGCTAAGTTAAACATTGTAAGGACTACTTTTCATCATTTTCTCTATCTACCTTTTTAATTATTCTTGGGGTGGCAGAAGCATTGTGACAACTTTGTATGAAGTGCTGCAGTAATTCAGAAGAAAATTGAGGTGTATAAACAAAGCACATTGTGTTCTTTTCTCAGGGAATACTCGAGAGATCTGAGACAGAAACAAAGCATAGACTCAATAATCAGATAGAAAAGCTGGAGCGTGAGATATCTCAGCTGAAGAAGAAACTGGAAAGTGAGGTGGAACAAAGACATTCCCTTACCAAGAATCAAGAGGTGAGTGTGAATGTGCTGCACTTGTTTGGAGGAAAATAAAACCCCAGGTGCTTCTGCCAGCGTGTTCTTCTCCGTGCCTGACATGCAGAACCACACTTGGCCTCTGTGCCATTTGGGAATAATTTGAACTGAAGAGCCCTGTGCTTGCAGGTTCATATCCTGGACCTCAAGAGGCAGCTGGAGACGGAGACCAACCGTCACATCAACACCAAGGAGCTCCTGAAGAATGCCCAGAAGGAAAGTGCCATGCTGAAACAGCAGCTCAACACCACTGAGGCCCAGCTCACATCCCAGTCCTCACAAAGGCCTCCAGGGAAAGGTAAAATCTTCCTCTACAGTTAATTTCTCTTTCTGCTAAACATTGCCATCTGCAGAATGGTAAAATTCACAGTCCATAATAATTAGAATTGGGACAGTACACTAAATAATAAACTATTTTGTTATTGCAATCACATATTCAGGCAGATGATAATCAGCATGATTTGTTAATGTAAAATTCACATCCGAGCAGTCTTGGACAAAGGGGAAAAATAATGCAAAACTTCTTAAAACAATCATTTAATTTTTATTAGAAGGAGCTTAAGTGTATTAGGTTACATAGCTTTAAATAGTCAACAATGTTTATTGTGAGCCCTTATTTTGGTGAGGGCTTACAGTTTTATGTAGGGAGGCTCTGTGGGAAAAAAAAGCAGCTCAGTTTTCAAGAGAACAGTGAGTTGAAAACTAAATTTAACTTCAGTTAATGAATGTGTTCTATTATAGCAGGTCAGCCTAGTACAAATGAAGATGTGGATGATCTTGTAAGCCGGCTGAGACAAGCTGAGGAACAAGTCAATGACCTGAGAGAGAGGCTCAAGACTAGTTCCAGTAATGTGGAGCAGTACAGGGCCATGGTTCTTAGCCTGGAGGAATCCCTCAATAAGGAAAAACAAGTAAGTAGTTAATTACTTACTTTTATTTGCTTTAATTGTTTTTTAGAGCAAAAATTCAATGCTGTTTGTAATTTTCCACATTTTCAGTGTTGTTGTTCTAAATTAGATGCTGTGAATACCTATTCTGGCTTTAAATTGTTAATAAAATTCCAGTTTTGTGTCAGAATAATGTATTTAACTGGATAAAAAATGGATCTCATGACGGATTTTAATGAAGGTGACAGAGGAAGTTCGTACAACAGTTGAAGCTCGTCTGAAGGAGTCTTCAGAATATCAGGCACAGCTGGAAAAGAAGTTGATGGAGTCAGAAAAAGAAAAACAAGAACTGCAGGAGGAGAAGCGTAAAGCTGTGGAGAACATGGAACAACAGGTATGCACTGACTCCCCCCAGAGTCCCCAGGAAAGCTTCTTCACAGGAAAGCTTTTTCACAAAGCTTCCTCAGCTTCACTTGGGTTTCACGGGATAACAGTGCCCTGAACCAGGTCTTTTAGAGTACCTGAGTTTGTGAGAGGCTTCTAAACCATGAGCAGGACACTGACAGTGTCACTTCAGTGGAGTGATTATGTGTTTAAAGCTGTCACTCTCTGCCTGAACTTTGAGAAAGAAAATGTAAGTAACACACTTTGAGAGGTTTCAGAAGGCAACAAAATGACTAGGATTACTGCAGGCTCAACTCTGAACTAAGGGATTATGTTTTTACCAGGAAAGAGCTCTGTATATTAATTAGTCAAAATATAGAAAGTATTTGTCTCTTTTAATACTAATTTTAATCTATAAGTAATAAAATAATTGCCATTATGAATGACTGTATTCAGTACTCTGTAAATACCTTGCTACTTAGTCCTGGGATTGTTCTTACTTGTTGGAACCCAGGGGGTTCCTATGATGCCTTTGGCCGACCCAAAACCTGGTCAGGAGGCTTTTCAGCCTTGCCAGAGGTGTCAGAGACCCTGGAATGATACTAAAAATACCTGTAACTCTGATTCTAACCCATGGAACAGGTTGTCAGCTTTGTATGAGGAATTTCAGGTCACAAAAACTTAGATAGTAAAATAGTAGTAGTTATAAGTAAAAAGAAGGTAATTTGAAGGTATGTACAGGGGGGTTTAGGGCCCTGTACAGGGGGGTTGGAGATCTGTACAGGGGGGTCTGAGACACAAGATGGAGGATTTTTACACGTGGCATGTTATCTTGTGTTCTTCTTCATTACCTCCATCTTCTTGGTGATGCTGGCACTTTTGGATTGGTTTGACACAGATCTGGACATGGTAATGTGAGGGGCATAGATTGGTACTTAACTGTAAACATTTAATACGTAGTTTTTAGCATAAAAGATTACAGCTCACCCGGGGCGGGCACAGTGTGTCTCTGGACGCGTTCTGTGTCAACCCTGGCAGGGCAGAGAAATCTCTCTTTGATAAGGACTTAATAAACTGCCTTGAGAACACCAACAAACGACTCCAGACTACTCCTTCAACAGCACGGGCCGGAAACCTGGACTTTCCTACATATTGCGGGGTCTCCTGGGGTTAAGGAGATCCCCGCATTTGTGGCGTCCCAGGCTGGGCAGGAAGACCACCACAATTGGCGTCCCAGACTGGGCACAAGACCACAACACTTACTTTGTTTTTGTTCCCCTGTCACTGCAGCTTTCAGAACTGAAGAAGAGTTTGTCAGCTGTGCAGTCAGAAGTTCAGGAAGCTCTTCAGAGAGCCAGCACAGCTCTGAATAATGAACAACAGGCCAGGAGGGACTGCCAGGAACAAGTATGTTTGTGGTGTTTGCCCATTTTAGCCAGAATCAGCAAAATTCCTCTTAGCTTTCAGTTGAACTCAAAACTAAACTTGTTACTCAGGGACTGCTGGAGGCAGGAAAAGTGCTGGGAGAGCACATTTTCTATTTTGGGAGCAGCTGCTTATTGAAGGCAATAGATTTCTGTTCCTAAGGTCTGATTCATTATGTAAAAAGATTAATTTGGGAATGTAATTAACTGGTTGTAATGAATTGTTGCCTCCATGCCCTGAGGAAGGAGGGAGCTGAAAATGCTACAAACAGGACAATGGGGAAAGTATTTTTCTAATCTGAAAGATGATTGTCATCTTTTACAACTGTGGGGCAGTGTGATATTTAGCAGCAGCTGCTAAGATTGGCTTGTTAAAAACTGTTTTTAAAGGAAATTTACTTTTCTGCAGATGAGAATTCCACAGCACTAATTGGTGTCAAGGATGTTGAAAAACTTTTTGCTATTTAATCTAACCCCAAATGTAGTAAATGGGCATTTCCACGTTTGCTGTGCTTGAGAATAGCAAAGGTTTTGAGCAGTGGTTTTCTTTTTGTTTGTGATCACTTGATTTTGTCTCTCTGTACACGTGAAACATACAAAATAAGGGTAGCAGAGTTTCTTTATTCTGGTTTTGTGCAGGCAATGATGGCTTCTGAAGCCCAGAACAAGTATGAGCGGGAATTGATGCTTCATGCTGCTGATGTGGAGGCACTACAGGCCATCAAAGAGCAAGTTGCCAAGAACGCAGCCGTGAAACAGCAGCTGGAGGAAGCTGCTCAGAAAGCAGAGTCTGAGCTCTTGGAATCCAAAGCCTCATGGGAAGAGAGAGAGAGAATGATCAAGGTGTGATGGGCTTTGTTGTTTCAGTGGGTTTTTTCAGTCAACAAAAATTCAGCCGCAGAAATCACATTCAGTGAATGATTTTGTTGTAGGATGAAGCTTCAAAACTTGCATCTCGCTGTGAGGATCTGGAAAAACAAAATCGGTTATTACATGAGCAGCTGGAGAGCATGAGCAATAAGATGGTGACTTCCATGAAAGAAGCCATCCCAACTGCAGCAAATGTTTCTCTTAGTGAGGAAGGCAAATCCCAGGAACAAATCTTGGAAATTCTTAGGTAACCTAACTCTGGGTTCTGTCTCCTGGGGGTTATAAATTAGATTTGAACTTCAATAGCTCTGTATTACTTTATACTTCAAGAATAATGTTAAATTTCAAGTGCTTGTTCGCTGGGGAGAGGTGGCTGTACTGCATGAAGGTGTTTTCTTGGTGTGATGAGGCGTTGAACTCCTCCCTGCAGGTTTATCCGTCGGGAGAAGGAGATTGCAGAGACGAGGTTCGAGGTGGCGCAGGTGGAGAGCCTTCGGTACCGCCAGAGAGTGGAGCACCTGGAGAGGGAGCTCCAGGAGCTGCAGGACAGCCTCAATGCTGAGAGGGAGAAGGTGCAGGTATGGCTGGGGGTTATTGCTTATGATTTCAGTGAGTACAGGGCTGTTCTGGGGCTGCCTGTGCCCAAAAATAAATTTTTGAAAGAATTCGGTTTGTTTCTTAACAGGGATTGCTTATAACCAAATGGAGTATCTTGTTCTGAATTTTGGGAGAGAGTGTGGCAACTCCAAAATCTCACAATTAGTGAAAATAAAGATAATTAATCTCTTTTTTTCCCATCCCCTGCTTGTCTTGAATGTACATGTGAGATAATGAATGCCATGATAGCTTTCCAAGGTGGTGTTATACCAGATCCAGGTGGAGTATATTCTGCGTGTGCAAGCAAAGCAAATGACTGAGTTGACTCTTTCCACAGGTAACAGCAAAAACCATTGCACAGCATGAAGAATTAATGAAGAAAACTGAGACTATGAACATACTCATTGAAACCAATAAGATGCTAAGGGAGGAGAAGGAGAGGTTGGAGCAAGATCTACAGCAGATACAAGCAAAGGTTAGTACTGAGCTTCACATAAACCTTTCAGATACTCAGTGTATGAGTTAAATATTGGATTATACCATGGCTAATTACAGTAAATACATGATTTACATTATAATTATTCCTTGAAGTCATACACTGATGAGGAAACTTTCCATCTCAAATTTTAAAAGACATTGGTCCATCTACAGCATTGGAAAGCTTGAAGTTAAATTCCATTTAGGTGAACCTGAAAGTCAGTGTTTATCCTTGGCTAGAAGTATACCAGGAACAAGGATATTATCAACAATTAAATTAAAACTGGCACAAGAATACATTTAAAACAGACCATACCTTTATTAAGAGTTTAAAAGGGACATACTGCTTATTTTAATGGAATCCAGTGCATTGGATTTTAACATTAATAATCTCCCCTGTAGCATAGTACAGAGTGAGCATCTAAGATTGGGAAGTCGCACCAATATGTTTTTTTCTCTGTAGAATCATCCTCTGCTGTTGTCCTTGTCCTTTTCCTCCAGCTGGCCCCTGGAACGCAGAGAGTTAGGAAAGAAGCTCTATCATGACTTTTTCTTGAGGGATTCCTTCAGTCTCCTGAGATGCAGAGTGTAACCCCTTACTGTGCTTTTTCAGGTACGCAAGCTCGAGGCAGACATCCTGCCCCTGCAAGAGTCAAATGCTGAGCTCAGTGAGAAGAGTGGGATGCTACAGGCAGAGAAGAAGCTCTTGGAAGAGGATGTTAAACGCTGGAAAGCCCGGACTCAGGTGAGGAAATTCCTCCTTTCAAAGAACATAATGTGGGAAAAAAGGCCCACTACTCAAACAACTGATAAAAGTGCTAAATTTTCTTACAAATAATCAAAAACGAAGAAATATGTTTGGATTATAAAGCATTATTCACTCAGCTTCTAAGTTGGCTATTCCATATCAAAATGCAAAAGCAGTGGCTCAAATTCAAAGAGATTTTTCTGGCTATAACTGTGTCATTATTTTACAAAACTGCCCATTTTCTTCCCCTTTCAGCACTTACTGAGCCAGCAGAAGGACACCGATCTCGAAGAGTATCGAAAGCTGCTTTCTGAGAAGGAAGCAAATGCCAAGCGTGTCCAACAGATGAGTGAAGAAACAGGGAGGCTTAAAGCAGAAGTTGCCAGGTATAGTATTGGTCAATTTTGTAAAAAGTTTTGTGCAAAGCAAAATATTCAAATTATAGCTGTATCTGGAAGTGTAATTTCTTTAGCGTCTCCATGTAACTGTGAAACTTTGGGTGTTCTTTCTGTGGCTTGCTAACAAGCAGGTAAGGTGAAGTGAGAGTTGTTTTGCAAGCTGTCTATTAGCTGAAATAATTCCAATGTAATATATTGTAGAATAATTTCTATTCTGTATTGCAAAAACCTAGAAAATATAATCCACTACAGATAATGCCTGTGATGTTACATAAATAAGGGATCTTGAAAAGTATATATGTTTTCAAGCATCTCATTTGCATCTCCCTCTGATTTCTTGTCACTTAGAACTAATGCATCCTTGACTACAAGCCAGAATCTTGTTCAGAACCTGAAGGATGAAGTAACTAAAATAAGAACAGAAAAGGACACTTTGCAGAAAGAGCTGGAGGCTAAAGTGGCTGACATACAGGAAAAAGTGAAAACTATAACACAGGTCAAGAAAATCGGTCGCAGGTACAAGACTCAGTATGAGGAGCTGAAAGCACAGCATGATAAGGTAAATAGAACTGAAATGGAGCATTCCTTAGAGGTTCTGGGGTTTGCCCAGAACTTTTAAACCAATCACTTGGCACACAAAAGCATCTTGTGAAAGTAATGACACTGTGATCAGATAGTCCTCTCCAGCCTCGTATCCCTTGATGCCTTTCAGATGGTTGCTGAAGCATCAGCTCTGCCTTTGGCAGAAACACAAGAAGACCAAGTTTCTGCCCAGGAAGTACAAGAGCTGAAAGACACTCTCAGTCAAGCTGAAGTGAAGACAAAGAATCTGGAGACTCAGGTTGAAAGCTTACAGAAGGTAAGAATAGTGAGTAATTTCGGTGTACTGTTCTCCACTGCAGTCTCAAGTGTGTAACAGTAAAGAATTGGGAGGGTGTTTTAATGTGTGTCACAGAAATATGGGAAGTGACCAATTGTGTCTTTATTTTCTTGGGAAGTGACCAATTGTATCTTTATCTTCTTGGGAAAGAGGGATATTAACCCTGGTGTAAATCCTGTGTCTAGTGTGTCTCACATTATTGGTTGTGGCCAACAATTGCAATCTTTCTCCCTAGACAATAACAGAAAAGGAAACTGAAGTTAGAAATCTCCAGGAGCAGGTAATGCAGCTACAGGCAGAACTGGCCCGTTTCCATCAAGATCTACAAGAAAAGACTACACAGGAAGAACAGCTCAGGCAACAGATCACTGAGAAGGAAGAGAAAACAAGGAAGACCTTGCTTGCAGCCAAGCAGAAAATTGCACAGTTAGCTGGTATTGTAATTATTTTTTTCTGTCCTTAGAGATTTTTGATTATTTCTATGGAAAAACCTTTAGACAAGATGCTTGAAAAGTACAGCCTGCTTCATATTTTACTGAAAAGTGTCTTCTAGACTAAATGCTACAGGCATTGTTCTAAAGATTAAAATTTAATTCCTCCAGGGGATGATACAAGTACATAAAGTGCTGCACACTGGACATAGAAAAAGTTTTGCTTATTTTTGGCCAGCCAACATGATAACTCCTATTTTTGTTCCTTCTGTTGATTAGAGATGATTTGCCCTACTAAAAGCTTGGGTAATTATCCCCTTCCCTAAATGTACAGGTGCAAAACACACTGTCTCCTCTGTTTTTAAATGTCAGTGAGAGGAATGATGGTGTAAGAGCTTGCTGAAAACATTTTCTTCTTTTGGGACTACTTCTTTATTTATCTATATTTATTACATATATTTTCTGTCTTTAGTTTATTTAATTGCAATTAATAAGAAAAACGGCCGTATCGCCTCCCAGATTTCCTTTTTATAGCTTAACATTTTTAGGATTTCAGAATACGTCGGTGACCTGGTGAAACACCCAGGTGTTCAGTGTGCAGGTTCAGCAAGGCTGGACCCTTCCCTGTTCCACCAGGTACGAAAGAGCAGCTCACAAAGGAGAACGAGGAGTGGAAGCAGAAGAGCAGCTCCCTGGAGGAGCAGAAGACGGAGCTGGAGGTGCGGATGAGCGCCCTCAAGTCGCAGTACGAGGGGCGGATCTGCCGCCTGGAGAGGGAGCTCCGGGAGCAGCAGGAGCGGCACCACGAGCAGCGCGATGAGCCCCCAGAGTCCACAAATAAGGTACAAAACACACACAGTCCTGCCAGGCAGCCCTGGGACAGCAGCCAGGCCCCCACTGCCCAGCCTGGACTCAGGTGCCGCCATGCCCTGCTCTTAGGGTTGGCTTCAGTAAGAGTTCAGAGCTTAATTTAAATTTCCTGCCCTAATCAGAATTCCCAACAAGCAGGCAGTTCAGCCATTCAATGTGAATCAGCCAAGGAGCACACATATACATTGAATAGAGGATGCCCTCTATTTTTATAGTTTACTGATGCATTCAGTATAATGGGTTCATGTCTCAAAGCTTCAGAAATACCTGAGCAGTTACCAAATTGTTTTCCAGCCTTGGTATGGCTTGTATGATTTGGTTTGGGAATTTGCCATAAATTACAGAGTCTGCCCAGGTAAATACCCAACAAGCATTTCTCTCACAGGCTTGTTAGCAAAGTGCTGAAGTGTTTTCCCTGTTGCCTGTTCTGTTTCATGTGTACATGACTTGATATTTCTGATTTTTACCTAATAGGTCCCAGAACAGCAAAGGCAAATCTCACTCAAGTCTACTCCAGCTTCAGGTGAAAGAGGAATGTGAGTTCATGGGATTTACAGAGTTTCTGTGGTTGATACTTCTTGGGTTTATCATTATGTAGTTGCTCTTCTTTTTAGCAATCCACTGGCTTTTCAAAATTTTTTTAAACAACTGCAAAGATACTGACTGACATAATACATTGCTGTTTTCTCAGCTGCATCTCATCAATAGGGCTTTTAAGCTGTAAACTGGCATATTAACCGCCAGGAACATGGTCTCTGGGAAACATGGAAGATTTTCAAGGTTTTTGAAGTTGTAAAGTTTGATTGTTAACTTTTTAACCTTTTTTGCTTTGGGAAGATTTTCCTTGCGCACCAATGAGAACTGGACTGAACAGATAACTCTACTGACAGATAAAATAGTCATTTGCCTAAGCACTGAAATGGGAAATATTGCTGTACTCCTGAGCTGGGATAACAAACTCCCTCTCAGCTGCTATAAATGCATCCTTTAGACAGCAAGTCTTTGAAAATTTCTCCTAAAATTTGGCTGCCCCTTGTCCCAGCCAAGAGATGACATTGCTCTGTATTGAGTGAATCAGTTTTGATGTAAGACGTGTTACTCGCTGTAATAAAGTCCCAGCACAGCCAATGGTACAAACATTCTGGTCTATAACTAGATTCCCACTTGATTACCTTGGAAGAAACCTGTCAGTTCTCCAGGCTGGATAAAATGCTATTGATGGCATAGTGTGTCTCTCTTCTTTCAACCATAAAAAGTTTGGAAGACAGCTCCTTATGCTGTTGTCAGGCTTTTAAATTTAAAAGCTTTAAAAAATAGTGTTTCTGGCTTTGAGAATGTATTGGTTTGTTATTTTAAAAATCTGCTTTCTGTACCATGATGAAACCAATCTCCCGTTTTTCAGTGCCAGCACTTCAGATCCTCCAACAGCAAACATTAAACCAACTCCTGTTGTGTCAACTCCCAGTAAAGTGACTGCTGCTGCAATAGCTGGGAATAAGTCTACTCCAAGAGCCAGCATCCGTCCAATGGTGACTCCTGCCACAGTCACCAATCCAACCACTACCCCCACAGCCACAGTGATGCCAACCACACAGGTGGAGACTCAGGAAGGTGAGCTTTTTAGTGTAGTATAAGGATCCTCAGTGTTTAGAAGTAATCAAAAGGAACTTTTGCCTTGCGGTGTTGGTGACAGTCAGTTTGGAAGCGCCTCAGACAGTGTCACTGTGCCTGTATGTCTTGGACTGTTACATTTCCCTGACCATTCTACTTGCAGCAAAGTTCATGGTTCCTCAGCTGGATATGTGCATAACGTTAATTCACCTGCAAAACACTGAATGTGCTTGTTCAGGGCATCCTGAGAGGGAGCATGTGCGCCGTGCTGGATGAGTGAAGAGCCTGACTGTGCTGCTGTTTGCCTTCCAGCCATGCAGTCAGAAGGACCCGTGGAGCACGTCCCGGTGTTCGGCAGCGCCAGTGGCTCCGTGCGCTCCACCAGCCCCAACGTGCAGACATCCCTGCCCCAGCCCATCCTGACTGTGCAGCAGCAGACACAGGCCACTGCCTTTGTGCAGCCCACCCAGCAAAGCCACGCTCAGATCGAGCCTGCGGCTCAGGAGCCAGCCCCTGCCATCGTGGAGGTGGTGCAGAGCTCCCAGATAGAGAGGCCCTCCACCTCCACAGCCGTCTTTGGCACGGGTTGGTGTCATTTTGTAGGCCTGCCTTGCTCAGTAGTTCCTTGTAAGTAGCTCCAGTTGGACCCTTGGCCAACCAGGCCTCACTTCAGTTCAGGCCTTTTTCCCCTCCCTTAGTGAACTCCACATTTTAAAAACTTCTGCAGTTAGGATTCCTTCTTGACCTGTCAGAAGTGGTGCCGCTAAAATGCTGTTGGCACTGCATTCCTTAAAGTAGAAAGAAAGTGAAACTTTGGGTTTGTCTTTTTCAGAGCAGCTTTGGAGTTTAATACTTTAATTAATAATTAATTTAATAATTTAAGTAAACCTTGCTGGCTCTGTTTCCAAGGCACTATGAGCAAGGTTAATTTTAGAAGCTATTAGTAAGCTACTTAAAATTGAATTTAAAATATAGGAGGTACTCTAAAACTACTCACTGTAATACACTGTTCACATCTATTTGTTCTACACAGTGTAAATAGAACATTTGTTCCCCCCAAAAAAAAACATTTCTGTAAACTGCTGGGGTTCTCTTTTTCCAGCTGTTACTCTCTTAAAGATTTTGGGTGTACTTGTCCAAAGCAAAGACGTTGAAAGAAATATTTGGGTTGTACCCTGAGGCTTATACTTAGGGTCAGTTAAGTTATGAATAAAAGGGTTTATATTTTCCTGGCCTGGGATACAGCTCAGTGCAGTTTTGATGGTTTGTTGTCATTAAGTGCAGAAATGGAGATTATCTTCAGATGAAAATACCAAAGCTTTTGATTTCTGGTTTGTACATGTGTTGTTCTGAAAATAACAGAGAGGTCTTTGAAGTTTCAGCTACCCCCAGTTCCTCACTGTCCAAACGCTCCCGAGAGGAAGAGGAGGACAACACTGTGGAGAACTCGGACCAGATCTCAGAGGAAACAGTGGATGCACCTACTTCAAAGAAACTGAGAATCATGCAGAGAGTTGGGCCTGAGGTTTGCACAAGCATGAAGTGCTGCTACTTAAACTGTCACTTTGTAGGACTGGAATGGGAATAAAAAATGTGTTACTTCAGAGCAAATCAGTGAATTCTTAATTGACTTTCTAATCTGTTGGGGAAGAAAAGGGGATGAAATTGAGACAGAACCTCACAGTGTTAAGGAAGCCAAAGATGTTTTATTAACTCTGTGCCAGAGGGGTGGCCATAAGAGAAAAAGGGCAGGATTGTGTAAGAACACTATCACTTAAGGATCTGGGAGGCTGGAGGTAGAATCGGAAACCTTGATGATTTGTTTTTGATTGAGGTATGCTGAGATCCAGTAAGCTGGGGAAGTTGTATTTCTCCAGGGCAGGGAAGTAAGATTTTTGATAAAAGTGTGGCTAAGGAAGTGGTAGAAAATGTTGCCTATAATCTTTGTGGGAACCGGTTTCTGACTTTTTTTGTGGTTTTTTTTTTTTTTGGTTGGTTGGTTGGTTGGTTTTTTTACTTCTTTAATAAAAATTATCTCAAACATGTTTAGGGTGCAAGTAATGTGTTTTAAATGAGAGAAATGTTTGTTCTTCCAGGAGGAAGTGACAGCGGAAGAGAGCACTGATGGAGAGGTGGAGGCACAAACATACAATCAAGACTCACAAGACTCCATTGGAGAAGTAAGCATATTTGAAGAGCAAAAGCCTTA
Source organism: Bombycilla garrulus (assembly GCA_013400315.1). NCBI lineage: Eukaryota > Metazoa > Chordata > Aves > Passeriformes > Bombycillidae > Bombycilla > Bombycilla garrulus. Next base: position 2,541,478 of record VXBU01012612.1, on the reverse strand, counting down.
AGCACAAATAGCCATCTTCCCCCCAAACTCTCAGTATATTTAGAAGTGAAATCTCAAATGGAATCCTGCTGGTTTCCCATGGAAACCACTTTAAATGTTTTGAAGTTTAGACTTGAACTGTTCAGTCACTGACAGTCACCTGCCACATTCTCTTTTGTCCTCTCCCCTGGTCAGTTTTTAAGGAACAGCAATAACTGTCCTCTTAAGCATCAGAGTCTGCTTCTCCTGCTGTTGTACATGATGCATTGAATTTTGTTTGTTGTGGTGACTGCCTGTGGTCTTTGGCAGGGTGTGACACAGGGGGAGTACGCAGCCATGGAGGACAGCGAGGAGACTTCCCAGTCTATCCCCATAGATCTTGGATCCCTGCAGTCAGAGCAACAAAACACGTCTTCATCTCAGGATGGCCAGTCCAAGAGGGATGATGTGATTGTAATTGATAGTGATGATGAAGATGACGATGATGAAGAAAATGAAGGGGAGCAGGAAGTATGTATATAATGGAATTCCTTTATGATTTTGTCTTTCATCAGATGTAAAACTCACCAGGCAGGACTAATTTAATCAAAATAATTTTGACTGAGTAAGTGGTCTGTGTTTATGTTGCCCGAACTTGTAATGTTTTAAGGCTACCTGCTAATTCACCTTGAATTTTACTTTTACCTTCCTTTATCTGGACCCTCAGGCTTTTCTATCTTCTTTCCTACCCTTGTGCTGGTGAAGATGGGGAGAGAGGGAGTGTCTGGGTGGGTGTTGATCTGTGCACCACATCCAGCCTATTCCAGTCCCCTTTCTGCATTTCCCTAAGGCTCTTCTATTGTCTCATCACAGGATTATGATGATGAGGAAGAGGAGGACGAGGATGATGATGAAGACACAGGGATGGGAGATGAAGGTGATGACAGCAATGAAGGAACTGGTAGTGCTGATGGCAATGATGGATATGAAGCAGATGATGCTGAGGTGAGATTTCTACCTTTCTTTTATAGCCTGTCAAATTTCTTGCAACAAATCAGTGCTGCAATGCACAGATGTGAATGCTGGGAAGAGAAAATCTTGGTATGAATTCATCCCCAAAAGTTGAGACTGATAATGGGTCATGGGTTTCTTATAACTGGTGTTTTCACAAGAAAAATCAACTTGGAATGTTTAGGAGGGCTGAAAGAAAATACTAAGTACAGGAGCCAGCAGCAAATACTGTAGTGGCAAAGCTGGTGAGGTTTTTAAAGAGCTGGCTATTTCACTGTCTGTTGTTATTAAATGATGGTGGCTGTATTGTTCAGGTTTGTATATGCACAGGTACTCAAAACTTCTGAGATCTCATACAGTTGAATATATTTACCTAATGCTGTAGATACATTAAAAAATCTTTTAAGATTGTCATATATTTGGTTTGTTTATTTTCTGAATACTTGTGTCCTACTTTTATATTCTCTTTACAATCTATAATTTGTTTAGTCATACTCTGTTTATGTGGGATTTTAGGGTGCTGATGGTACAGATCCTGGAACAGAGACTGAAGAGAGCATGGGAGGAGCTGAAAGCAACCAGAGGGCAGCAGATTCCCAAAACAGTGGTACAGTTATTCCATGTTTCTTCATAGTCTGTGTATGTAGGGGGAGGGAAATGTAGAACTATTTTCCATGTGTTAAAATCTGCACTTAAAAGTAAAAATATAAGTGAAATACTAAAGGCCATTTCAACGTGTAGTGTGAATTCTTTTGAAATGTTCCTTTCTGGATTTATTCTAAATTCCTTTGAAAATCCTGCAAGCTCTGGTTGCTGTGGAAACTTAATGGCTCAGTGGATTAATCTGTCTCTAAATCAGCACTTGACTAATTAATACTTTGTTTCAGTGCTGGTGTTGCAGCTGGCACAAGTGAAAAGCTCACTTTAAGTGATTTTAAATAACAATACTGGGATGTCCCCAGCCTTGCAAGGGCAAAACATTTTCATGCCTGGCAGAACTGGAAGGTTTGCCTTCATGTTTCCAGCTTGGTTCCTAGGGTTTGGTTCCTGAGGGTTTTCCCCTGTGTATTGTGTTGCAGGAGAAGGCAGCACAAGTGCTGCAGAGTCCACGTTTCCGCACGAGAGCCTGAGGGAGCAGCAGCCATCGTCGGCATCCGAGCGCCAGGGCCCGCGGCCCCCACAGTCCCCGCGGCGGCCACCACACCCCCTGCCCCCACGGCTCACCATCCACGCCCCTCCCCAGGAGCTGGGGCCCCCAGTACAGGTACAAACCAGCTCTCAGCACCTCAGAGGACTCTGAAAAAAATCGCTGTATGATTTCTTGTAAATGAAATCCATTGGGAAAAATGTTGCCAGCTGTTTCAGCATCATGGAAATGGTAGCTGAGCAAAGCAATATCAGTGTGTGTCATCCTGCAGATGATGGCTCTACAGGGAATGTACAAATCCATCCCCATCCCCAGTGCCTTACTGCTTTTTATCTTTATATTATACCAGTGCTGTGTCAGTCAGTGGCTGATGATATTTCCACCCAAAAAGCTTTTGTTGGCCAGGTTGTGGCTCAGATTGGAAGGGTTTTAATTAGTCTGTGCCCCAGTGTAGATGGGGAAAAGGAATGTTTCCATTTATTTTCCAAGTTAAACCTTTCACAGTCAGTGCTTGAACCACAATTATGCTTTGTTGAAGACCTGTAGATTTTGTAAATCAAAACATCAGAACAGGAATTCTTCAAAAATATCCTCACTGAAAGGAACCTTTACCGTTAACTTGTGCTGAGGCTTGGGATCACAATATTTCTATGTGCAAGTTTTCTGTATTCAGTAGAGACTTGAGTGAAATATTACTGTCACTTGCTCACATACACATTGAATGTACACATTGTCCCCCAGAGGGTGCTGGGGCACTGAACAGGCTCCCCAGGGAATGGGCATGGGCCCAAGGCTGCCAGAGGTCCAGGAGTGTTTGGACAACGCTCTTAGTCTCTTCCTGGGTTTCTTGGGTCTGTCCTTCATGCAGGGGTTGCACTTGTTGATCCATGTGGGTCCCTTCCAGCTCAGGATACTCTGTGATTCCATGATGATTGCTCTACTTACTCATTTAGCTGCTATCCTTGGCTCTGACTGAACACTTGTATGTTGTTAGAATTCCAGGACTACATTCACACCGCTTCCCTCTTTTCTTTCCCGTAAAGAGAATCCAGATGCCTCGAAGACAGTCAGTGGGGCGAGGACTTCAGCTGACCCCTGGGATTGGTGGAATGGTGAGTGGATCAGAATCTATTAATAAAGACCTGCTTTGAGGGAACATTCCTAAATCTTGGGGTTAATTTGATTTTTAAAGAAACCTGGCTGCTGACTTCACAGGGGGTGGGGGCAGGGTGATTTCTGTAGTCTTGCAGAAAATATCCTCCTCCTGCTAATTCCTCTATTAATGGAAGGCAAAGACTAGAAAACTCGAAGGAAACAAAAGGCTTCAAAAGAGGCTCTTCTGGTTTTCACTAAAATGATTTTATTTGCTTGTTTTAGTCATTCAAAGTGTCTGCGTTGCTGGAAAAAATAATAAGTCCAGCCTCATTGCAAAGGAACAAGGCTAATTTATGCTGTCTACATCACCTGTATTTGGCAAAACAGTTCAGGTTCAGTGAGAGAAAAGAGAAAGGCTGACTGACTAAAGTGCCTTTTGTGAGATCAAAGGCATCAGCTTCAGATGCCCAAAATTAAACAAGATTTTTGTTAGACCTAAATCTGTCTTTGTTTTGCTGGACTATGTGGAAAAATCAACCTGTAACTCAGCTGGTAAAAACTAGAAATACATTGTAGGCTCTCATATCAGTATCTTTTTTTCCAGCAGCAGCACTTCTTTGATGATGAGGACAGAACAGTTCCAAGCACACCAACTCTTGTAGTTCCACATCGTACAGATGGATTTGCAGAAGCCATTCAGTAAGTAGATGTGAAAAGAAAAAGGAAGAAAAATATTTTTGTCTATTCTTTATTTTATTTCTTATTTATCTTCATGAAGTGAAAATAAATTTAAATTAAATGAACTTGTGACTGGAGTAACATGCTAGGCAGTAGGATAGATAGCTGATGTGCAGATTTGTAATTATTGTTTTAATTGTGTGTCATATAACTGATCAGCAGATTAGGAAGTGAATATTCTCCAGTGTATGTGATTTAAGAAGAAATTAAACAAAAAAAGTTCTATCCAATTTCCTTCCTTGTTCTTCCTCCCTCCCCATTAATATTGCCAATTAAAGTAGGAAAAGTTAGCTACCTCTGTTTTTGTTTTTGGGATGTTCTGGACATGTCCAGCAATCCACTTGAAATTGTGAGAGTTCATAGAATGGATAAGTAAAGAATATTCTCTTCAGGACTATTGTACTGATTCTGAATGCATTCCTAATAATTTGAGAAGCAATTATGCTATTTATTTAGCAGTAGTTCGACTGACTTTTTTGGTCAGTATTAGCTCATTTTGTCTCATGCATGATTTGTTCTCTTGGTCAGAAAGTTCTTCCCCCCTGCCTCAATATTTGGGGAAGCTGCAGAATTCCTTAAGTCTGTATTTTGCCAGTTCCCCCCAGGTAGCTGGAGTTCCTCGGTTCAGATTTGGGCCCCCTGAAGATATGCCACAAACCAGCTCTAGTCACTCTGATCTTGGGCAGCTGGCATCACAAGGAGGTAAAGCACTTCTGGGCTTTCTTTTCCATGGGTCTTTGAGTGAAAATGAGAGAATTAAGTCAACAAAACACAATTCTGCTTCAAGAAATTGTTGAAGTGTGGAAGCCTGCAACTCTTAAATAAATGTCAGCAGAGAGAGAATACCAGAAAGTGAGAAGGTGTTATTTTCAAGCTGCTGCATTTCTAGTTGTGTTAGGATTTTGAAATTGAACGAAATATTGAAGGAATAGTTTTTAACTTCAGTTTAACTATTTGTTGTAGCTTCCTTGTAGTGAAACAATAGGGGAAAACAGCAAATGCAAAGAAATCTTTGGCTATATCCTTACCTGCTCAGAGATGGCCAGGCTGCTGGTTTTTTTGTGGGTCTGATTCTGTCCCTTTCCCTGGCATCTCTGTTGGCATGGAACACAGGTTGTTCTCTGAAGAAAGCTCACAGCAAAATAATGGCATAAGGCAAGGATGACAGTTAAAAAACCAAGCAGTAATATTTTCATCAAGGTTTTACCTTCCAATGAATTATCATCAGCTCTGACAGTAAGTCAAAACAAAATAACAAAAATGTGCTTAAACACAAGTGATTGGTTTTATCAAGTGGCCAGAGGGAAGACATTGGTTAATCCTTACTTGGATGAATTATCACTGGAACTTTGTGTTGCAGGTTTAGGGATGTATGAAACCCCACTATTCCTTGCCCATGAGGAGGAGTCGGGGGGTCGTAGCGTCCCCACCACACCGTTACAGGTGGCAGCGCCAGGTAAGTGACAGGTTTGCAGAAACAGGGGACAATTCCCTGTGGCTGGTGCAGTGCTGCTGCTCCTCAGGAGCGCTGGGCAGGCTCTCCCCAGGCAGTCCTGTGCTGTGTGGGCAGGGCTGAGGCGTGTGTGCCCCGCAGTGACGGTGTTCACAGAGAGCGCCTCGGCCGACGCCTCGGAGCACGCGTCGCAGTCCGTGCCCATGGTCACCACCTCCACCGGCAGCCTGTCCACCACCACCGAGCCCGGCGCCGGCGACGATGCCGACGAGGTCTTCGCAGAGGCAGAGTCTGAAGGGTAAAGCTCCCCTGCTTTGGTTCCCTAGCACCTCTGACACGTTCCTTGGCACCCAGGGGCAGCTCACACAGCGTTTTGTGATGCTGCAAAGCAGGACAGTCTGACTCTTCATCCAAAACCAATGGTTTTCTGCTGATCTTCTCCTTGGGATTTAACAAAGTTAATAGAGAAGTCACCGAAAAGAATTACTATTTTTTAAGAATGCAGAGGACTCTTCAGTAGTTAATACAGATGGTAAAGGGTAAAGGCACAGGTTGAAGGATCAGTTTGTAGAATAAAGACTAAGGTGTTCCTGCATAATACAGCAAATCCCTCCTCATGCCAAGTACACACATATATGATTAAGACACCCAGTTAAGACAGTGCATGTACAAAAGATGAAGCACGGGGCTGGCATAAGCTGTTCTTACTGAATTCTGTAGACAGATAATTTTGTCTTTTGCTTTACAAGTGCAACTTTTAATATTTATAATAATTACTGTATTTAGTATTATGATGAAGTAAAGATCTAAAAGGGGACAGTTTATCATTTTCTGCTATATTTTACTTTTGATTTCCATAGAATCTTTGTGTTCCAAGACAGGGACCATTTTGAAACTATGCAAATACACTTATATGGTTCTCCTCCCCCTCCTTCCCTTCTAGCATTACTTCAGAAGCAAGTCTAGAAATTGATAGCCAGCAAGAAGAAGAATCTGTTCAAGCGTCTGATGAGTCAGATCTTCCTTCAACTAGTCAGGATCCTCCTTCAAGTTCATCTGCAGGTACAGAATAATCACAATAACAATTTGTACCTTTTCATTAAGAGTAGGATTCCTTTGTCCAGCATCGTGGCTGGTAGCCAGGATTCACAAAATAAAAAAAAAAACCTCTTAATATCAAACTCATGAAATGGTTTGGGGTGGAAGGGATCTTAAAGCTCATCCAGTCCCACCCCTGCCATGGGCAGAGACACCTCCCACTAGACCAGGTTGTTTCAAGCTTTGTCCAGCCTGGCCTTGGACACTTACAAGGATCCAGGGGCACCCACAACTTCTTTGGGCACCCTGTGCCAGGGCCTTCCTACCAACACAGAGAACAATTCTTTCCCAGTATCCCATTTCACCCTGCCCCCTGGCAGCGGGAAGCCATTCCCCCTTGTCCTGTCCTTACATGCCATTGTCCCAAGTCCCTCTCCAGTTCTGCTGGAGCTCCTTCAGTCACTGGAAGGGGCTCTAAGGTCTCCCCTCTTAGAGCAAGAGGAGTCTCTTAGAGCAAGATCATATTTTGAGGCTTATAAATTCTTTGGTACTTTGGCAAACCATTTTTCCTTGGACCGCAGTAACTGGAGTAGGCCAAGTAAGAATAAGACTTCAAGGAGCAATTGTTACTGATAGTTTGGTGATTTATCCACTGGCATATTTGATGTCAGCTTAAAAATATTTTTAATTAAATTGTGAAACAACAATAAGTTAATCTCTGTAGAGTTATCAGTTAACCCCCTTGTACAGATAGCAAATGAGTCCCAGACTTATTTGTCTTGAAGCTTTTATTAGTATTAGATAAGAGGTCAATGAAATAGGGAGGCACCTTCATAATTCTGAAGGAAGCATAACACATATCAAAACACGTAAAGATGAAAGTGAGAACCTGGCAGGCTCAGCCACCTTTCTGCACTGCCTCTCCCCACAGACACGAGCAGCACCCAGCCCAAGTCCCTGCGCCGTGTGCGGCTGCAGCCCCCGACGCTGAGGACGGGCGTGCGTGGCCGGCAGTTCAACAGGCAGAGGGGTAAGTGCTCCTGGCACTCCAGCCAGGCTGCTGCAAGCACAGCTCCAGCCCTCTCCTCCTGTGGGCACCACAGTGACACAGCAGCCCTGCCCTTGAGTTCGATGTGTGACCCTAAGAGCTCTAGTTTTGGGTTTAGTGTGTTAGGCCGAGCAGGTTTCAGACAGGCAACCTTCCTTCTGCAGTGGTACCTGGCTCTTAGCAGTAGAGAGAAAGTAAAGGGCATTAGATCTTACACTTCAAAGTTTTAAAAGAAGGTTTCAAAAATCCTGTTAGGACAGCAGTTTAGAAACTTCTGGTTTTAGCATTAGAGCAATTTCCATTTGGTACATTAACAGTTCCAGTTATATCAATGTGTACTCATTGGAAGAAAGCTTTATTGGAAGTATTGCAGGTTTCTTAGTGCAACAGAGTTAAACCATGACAATAAATTATTTTTGCAACTTCTGTATTAAAAATAGCCTTAGATGGATTTTATTCTGTTTTGCAGTATTTTAACATTCTAGAAGACTCAATATTAGCATTGAAATATAGATCAGCCAGTATTTTAAGGGGAAAAAATAAGGAGGTGGGACTAGAATTGATTTTCTTCCATCTGTCACTGCTTTTTTAATAACAGAAAGAAGGGGTTAGCTGTATTTAGGTGTGGTAGAAATCCTCTGCTCCTTGGTTTGACTCAGGATCACAAGTCACCCCCAGCCTTTTGCATGACACAGGTGACCTGTACATGTATCACCAGGCTTAGGGGAGAGAGGGGAACTTGAACTGTATCAAAAAGGAACCACTACACTGCCCTGACAATGCCGTAGGGAAGGACGAAGTATCGCTTGTGCAATGGTTGATTAAAAGGGTGAGGATGGTTTATACTAATGCACTTGTCTTCTTTCCTTGCACAGGTGTAACTCATGCCATGGGAGGCAGAGGAGGCCTGAACAGAGGAAACATTAGTTAAATGAAATGTAAAGTATTTCCAGCTGTGTATACAAAGTGCCAGTTTGCCTGTGGTTGCTTAGTGTAATGAAGCCAGAGCTTGAAGCAGCATTTCATACTTAGAGTTGTGTGCACACATTTCAATGTCTTTTATTAATAAAATTAGAAAAAAACATTGACATTCAAACACCGTCTTGTCTTAAACTTCTCTGCTGCACATCACTTGCTGGGACAGTTGTACCAGTCTTTGGATACAGTCTTTCCTGTGAGAGCAGTAACAGGTCGTGCTATTCTTTTGCCAACATCCAAACTGTAGTACCGGTCTGAAAGGAAAAGAGGTCACGAATAAATTCCAGAAACTACATTTAATACATGGGAAGGATTCACAAATTCAGGCCTGCATTTTAATGTCACTGAGGCCTGAATAACAGATTTTTAATTCCTTGTGCATACAGGGAGCTGAGAGGCTCTAACAATAAATTTGTCCTCAGCTTTGTTTTTCAGCTGTCCCTGGGTTCAGTAAGTTTTTGCAATGCTAATTCTTGCACTGCTAATAGTTAAATCTGTCCCAAGAGCTGAAATGAATGTTCTTGTATTGCTAGAACACAGAAATAGTCTTAAGAATTTGGAAATCAAACAAACTACATCCACAACAATCCTGCACTCAGTACAGAAGTAGGAAGTCTGTGATCCCTGAGTGTAAATGGGCCTGTGAGGCTGATTCCTCCAAGATGAGGAGTTGGATCTTACCGATTTTAGTAGCCTGTATTTGGGTATAGCTTGTGCTTAGACTTTTGTGGGGGTTTTTTTTGTGTTGTTTGTTTTGGCTTTTTTTGGTTTTTTTTTTTGGTGGTGTTTTTTTTTTGAAAAATGCAGAAAATTCTGAGGAATGCTTGTATGAGATCCTGGCTGAGAGCATGAGTCTACCTAATCCCAGATCATAAATATTTTTTTTGAGCTAAATCAAGCAGATTATCTCCCTCCTTTTTGTGTTTTGTCAGAAACAAAGTTCCATAGAAGCCATTGAAAAACTTGCTGTATAGTGTTCCAAAGACTTCAGCCTATCATTAACATAATCCTTCATTAAAGTGCAAGGTTTGTCACTTTATAAGGCTGACCTCCCTGGCAATGCATTCCCCAATTGGCTGCGTTGAACCTCTGTATTTCATTGCTGCAAGTTGTCCTGTAACTACTGATTTTTAGTAGAAACATTTCTTGACTATGGGCAATATTTTAGTTTTGAGGACTTGTTAGCAGTGCTGATAGTAGTACCACAAGTGATAACAGGAGCTCCTTCCTTCCCCACCCTCCTGTCTTTTTGAGGTCTGTAGCAATGTGCTTTGGTTTTACTTACTGTAAGAGAAGGCGTAGTAATCATAGCCATCAGGCTTGTTCTGGTTGGGCACAGAGAGGGTTGAGTGGATAACTTTGGGGAGTCCTCTCCAGTACGTTGTCATCTGGATTTCCTTGCGCAGAATTCCTGCAAAGCAAAAGGAACGCTCAGTGAGGAGCTGTGGCACTGCTGCAGCTGTCACGGGGCCCTGTCACCTACAGCCATTAAAACCTTCCAGACCCAGGGCTGTGCCAGAACCTACGAGAGGTGAAGGCATGTGTGTAGGAGAACCTCAGTGCCCACATTACCAGAGCCTTGGGGGTTGATCCTGACGGTGCGGATGACGGTTGGCATTCGCACAGCACGCTGGAAGCGTCGCCGGATGACAACTCGGGGGACAAAGGCTGGGTATCTGATGGTGACCCGGGCTCTTCTCTGACACTTTGTGGCTGGTTCTTGTCTGTACACGTACTGCTGCATGTTCCCATCTAAAACACACGTTCGTTTTGTTTAAAAAAAAAATAAAGCAAACCTCCCCGTCCCCCCCCCCACAAAAGCACCCGACCACCAGCTTGATCAGGTATGAAAATGTCATTATATTCATATCATACAGAGGAAATCAGTGACAAATAACATTCTTGTGGTGGCACTACACCATTCATTTAAGACAAGGAAATTACTTTAAAATAGGAAATCAGAAATAGAGATGGACTTTTCCACGCATAGTTATGAACTGGCAAGATTGAAGCCTTTCTCTAATTAACTTGAGACTAAAATAGCTTTACCACCAGATAAGCCTTTTTTCAATGTTTAGCCACTACAGTGCTGGAATCCTGGATTCTCACCCTTACAGACCTGTTTTAAAGTGTACCAAAAGACCTCCAGCTACCAATAAAATTTTTTTTAAAGTTTTAGGCTATTTTTGAGCACCTTGAACACTGGCATCATTTATGTTCCTGTTTGAAAGAAATAGGCCTTGGATCAAGAGAAACGGTGTTTTATTCCTGACTAAGGCAATTCAAGCACCTTTTGATGTTCCCTGAACTTCAGGAATACCAGACATACCTCTTTTGATAAAATAAACAGATTCTGGTCTGCTGTTGTATCTTGCCACAGGGAGGGTTGCTACTATTCTCCCACTTAGCCCCGCAAATCCAGTAGCGAGAGGTTTGGGATAGCCTTTATCCATTACACCATTAGTGAAGCGCCAGTACAGGGGCCCCTGCGCATTTAAGGAAAAAGAAAAGAGCTTTAGAGGAAGTTAATTCCTGGTTATTGAACTGCAAAACAAACATGAACAACAATCCATAAACAAGCACTAGCGCTACAATAGCAACATTGTAAATCCGTCTGGAATCACTCCTACATCCATTACAAAGGGGATAAAACTACTACAACTTCATTAAGTACCTCCTGCAGCCTTTTAACCTTTGAGTAGGGCTAGAGTATCTCAGACAACTTCATTAAGTACCTCCTGCAGCCTTTTAACCTTTGAGTAGGGCTAGAGTATCTCAGAAGCTAATTTTTAAGAGGGGTTATCTTTCTAAATCTCTTAAATTTTCATAGATATAATAAGTAGCTTGAATTCCAGAACTGAGTGACTTATTGGGAAATAACTGCATAACAGCTTTAATGAGGTGTGGGCATTTCATTAGCATTTTATTTCAGATTGGGAAACTTACTAGGAATAATATTAAGCAATTTTTTTCCTCCAACAGCCAATCTAAACCTCCCCTGGTGCAACCTGATGCTGTTTCCTCTCATTCTGGTGCTGTTCCCTAGGAGCAGAGCCCAGCTCCCCCCACCTATCCCCTTCTGTCAGGGAGTTTTGCAGAGCCGAAAGTCGCCCCTGAGCCTCCTTTTCCCCAGGCTGAACCTCCCCAGCTGCTCCTCATCAGCCCCGCCCCATCCTGCCGACCGGGACCGCTCCCACCTTGATGAAGAAGGTTTTCCCATCGCAGTTGCACCTGGAGAAGACGGAGTCGATGGGCGAGGGGATGCCCCAGCCGTCGGTGATCCGGCGGGGGTTGGTGGTCGGCGGGGTCCGGCCGTTCAGCAGCCAGTAATAGTGACCTAGAGGACACAGGCGTGAAGGGCGTTGGGGACAGCAGGTCCTGCCCCGGGGACAGCGGGGGGACAGCGCTGTCCTGCCCCGGGGACGCGGCTGAGCCCGGCCCTGTGAGGGATCTGGGGATGGGCTCTGGGCTCGGAAGAGTTTCGTGAGGGGGGACGGGCACCGGGGCGAGTCAGGGAGGAAAAAGAGGAGGAAGAGCGACGGGACAGGTGAAGGAGGAGACGGTGATGGTGAAGGATTGGGTCCGGGGAAGGTGAGGGAGGAGCTCCGGCGCTGTGCGGGAAGGAGGAGGGCTGGGGCCAGGGCGGAGCCGGTGAAGGAGGAAAGGGGCCATGCCGGGACAGGTGGAGGATGTTCGGAGCAGTCTCACCTCGGAAGACGGCCAGGGTGCCATTGGGCAGGGCCACCATGCCGTCCGCTGGCTTGCCGCTGCACAGGTCCTTCTCGTCGTTCTTTGTCTCTGCAAAACAGAGCCAGGTGGGTTTGTTTAAAGTTCCACAAGAACGGCCTTAGCTTTCCCCCTCAGCCCCGCCGGTGGGCCAGGTATTAATTCCTTGTGGGGGACGTTTTTCGGGAAGTTCGGCTGTGCCGAGTGAGCAGGTGTGGGTGTCTTTGCTTATTGCCACCTAAGTACCTGTAATTAAGGAAAACGCCTACGAACACCTCGTATGCTCCATCCCTCATGGACTTGCTGCATGCTCTAGGATTTTATTCTTCCTTGAAGCTGCTTTAGTGGCTTCTCTTCCCTTTGTTATATATGATTGAAAAATTGCCCAAGAACTTGCAGGCTATGTCTGATTAAAATAAAGAGAGGGCATGAAAAAGGCTGTGGCAAAAAGCAGAGGCAAGAGACTTCTTGTCTCTTTTATATGACATTTTTAGTAGGTGGCTACAAAACACCAGGTTAGGTACCATGAGGGAGGGTGGATATGCAGCCTGACTTGTAGCAATTTTTTCACAGGATTTAGAAATTTGTAATCTTTTTCCCTTTACTTTTTGTCTGTATCTTCTACAATAGCAAACCAAGAGGAGGAGAAACTTATAGCAAACAATTTTCAGTATGATGAACTACTGAAACCAATTAATTTACATCATGTTCTAAACTTTCTGGAGGATTTAATTAACTCCACAGCTCAGAACTGAGATTCCAGTATTCAGGACACTGGCAGCTGTGGTGCTGTGGTTGTGGCTGCCCATGGGACACTGCCATGTTCCTTTGAGTTACTGATGCTGTCGTACCTGCTGGAATGCACTTACCTTGTGTTTCTCCAGGGTACATTGGCAGGTCCCCAACTTGTATTAAAGGCTTGTTTATCTCTGGCTCTTCTTTCGCTGGCAGAGTTTCAGGTTCAGTTGGGTGAGGCTCTTCTCTGGCCTCCGTGACCTCCTGAAAATGTATTGTTGGCTTGGATGTCCCATTAGACACAAGATACATTTCTTCTATTGTGTCCTTTTTATCTCTTGTTGTGGTTTCTTTGGTAACTGTAGTTACCTCTTGTATGGCAATACCAGGAGCCTTTTCAGTGACATCTTCCATTTCTTTTTCAGGTGTGGTGCCCATTTCTTTGATGGTTGTTACCTCTTTTTTGCCAGCTGTTGTCATCTCCACAATAACACAAGCAGCACCTGGGCTCTCTTTGTCTGCTGCTGGCCCAGCCTGCTCAGTGTCTGTAGCTGTCTCTTTTTCTTTTGGCGTTAAGGCCTCATTGGGTTGAGGAGTTGAGTCTTTGATGGTTGTTACCAGCACAGTGGGATTGGGCAAGGGAGCTGTGGCTGCTGTTGTTGCAGTCTTAGTGTCTACAGAAGGTGTTTCTGATTCAGCTGCTGCCATGACAGGTTCCTTTGCCATAGGAGCTGTGTTTGGAATCTCATCCATACCTTTAGAAGAGTCACCTGGTTTAGCTGTTGTCACCATAGCTACAGTAACTATGTCTTTCCCAGTTGCAGCTGTGAAAATGTCTTTAAGCAGAGTAGTTCTGTCTTTCTTGGGTGTTGTTGTCTCCTTGGTCTCCACTGTGGTATCTGAAAGCATCGTGCCTGCCTCAAGTGTGAGGGAGTCCTTCCCAACAGTTGTGGCTGCAGCATCGCCTGGAGAAGCCGTGGCTTCACTGGCAGGAGTACTGGCCTCTGGGGCTGCAGGATTGGTTGGAGAGTCAGCATCTTCTGCTTTAGGGGTGGTGGAAGAGTCTGCCTTGGTTGTCGTTTCTTTTGCAGAAGTTTCTTCAGGTTTGGGGGTGGTGGGAGAGTCTGCCTTGGTTGTAGGTTCCTTAGCGGTTGTTTCTTTGGGTTTGGAGGTTGTTGGTTCCTCTGGGATTGTCTCTTCTGCTTTAGGAGTCGTCTCCTCGGGTTTGGGGGTTGTCGGCTCCTCCGGGGTCGTCTCCTCGGGTTTGGGGGTTGTCACTTCCTCTGGTGCTGGAGTTGGCTCCTCTGGTGCTGGAGTTGTTGGCTCCTCTGGGGTTGTCTCCTCTGGTGCAGGGGTTGTGGGCTCCTCTGGAGTTGTTTCCTCTGGGGCCAGGGTTGTGGGCTCCTCTGGAGTTGTTTCCTCTGGGGCCAGGGTTGTGGGCTCCTCTGGAGTTGTTTCCTCTGGGGCCAGGGTTGTGGGCTCCTCTGGAGTTGTTTCCTCTGGGGCCAGGGTTGTGGGCTCCTCTGGAGTTGTTTCCTCTGGGGCCAGGGTTGTGGGCTCCTCTGGAGTTGTTTCCTCTGGGGCCAGGGTTGTGGGCTCCTCTGGAGTTGTTTCCTCTGGGGCCAGGGTTGTGGGCTCCTCTGGAGTTGTTTCCTCTGGGGCCAGGGTTGTGGGCTCCTCTGGAGTTGTTTCCTCTGGGGCCAGGGTTGTGGGCTCCTCTGGAGTTGTTTCCTCTGGGGCCAGGGTTGTGGGCTCCTCTGGAGTTGTTTCCTCTGGGGCCAGGGTTGTGGGCTCCTCTGGAGTTGTTTCCTCTGGGGCCAGGGTTGTGGGCTCCTCTGGAGTTGTTTCCTCTGGGGCCAGGGTTGTGGGCTCCTCTGGAGTTGTTTCCTCTGGGGCCAGGGTTGTGGGCTCCTCTGGAGTTGTTTCCTCTGGGGCCAGGGTTGTGGGCTCCTCTGGAGTTGTTTCCTCTGGGGCCAGGGTTGTGGGCTCCTCTGGAGTTGTTTCCTCTGGGGCCAGGGTTGTGGGCTCCTCTGGAGTTGTTTCCTCTGGGGCCAGGGTTGTGGGCTCCTCTGGAGTTGTTTCCTCTGGGGCCAGGGTTGTGGGCTCCTCTGGAGTTGTTTCCTCTGGGGCCAGGGTTGTGGGCTCCTCTGGAGTTGTTTCCTCTGGGGCCAGGGTTGTGGGCTCCTCTGGAGTTGTTTCCTCTGGGGCCAGGGTTGTGGGCTCCTCTGGAGTTGTTTCCTCTGGGGCCAGGGTTGTGGGCTCCTCTGGAGTTGTTTCCTCTGGGGCCAGGGTTGTGGGCTCCTCTGGAGTTGTTTCCTCTGGGGCCAGGGTTGTGGGCTCCTCTGGAGTTGTTTCCTCTGGGGCCAGGGTTGTGGGCTCCTCTGGAGTTGTTTCCTCTGGGGCCAGGGTTGTGGGCTCCTCTGGAGTTGTTTCCTCTGGGGCCAGGGTTGTGGGCTCCTCTGGAGTTGTTTCCTCTGGGGCCAGGGTTGTGGGCTCCTCTGGAGTTGTTTCCTCTGGGGCCAGGGTTGTGGGCTCCTCTGGAGTTGTTTCCTCTGGGGCCAGGGTTGTGGGCTCCTCTGGAGTTGTTTCCTCTGGGGCCAGGGTTGTGGGCTCCTCTGGAGTTGTTTCCTCTGGGGCCAGGGTTGTGGGCTCCTCTGGAGTTGTTTCCTCTGGGGCCAGGGTTGTGGGCTCCTCTGGAGTTGTTTCCTCTGGGGCCAGGGTTGTGGGCTCCTCTGGAGTTGTTTCCTCTGGGGCCAGGGTTGTGGGCTCCTCTGGAGTTGTTTCCTCTGGGGCCAGGGTTGTGGGCTCCTCTGGAGTTGTTTCCTCTGGGGCCAGGGTTGTGGGCTCCTCTGGAGTTGTTTCCTCTGGGGCCAGGGTTGTGGGCTCCTCTGGAGTTGTTTCCTCTGGGGCCAGGGTTGTGGGCTCCTCTGGAGTTGTTTCCTCTGGGGCCAGGGTTGTGGGCTCCTCTGGAGTTGTTTCCTCTGGGGCCAGGGTTGTGGGCTCCTCTGGAGTTGTCTCCTCTGCTGGGGGCGTTGTCTCCTCTGGTGCTGGCGTTGTGGGCTCCTCAGGGGTCGTCTCCTCAGGGGTTGTCTCCTCAGGCGTGGGCGTGCTGGGTGGCTCTGTGTCAGTTGCCGGTACGTCGGTGCTGTCAGGAGTTGGGTCCTGTGTTTCGGCCAGGTCTGTCGGGTCCA
This sequence comes from Bombycilla garrulus, assembly GCA_013400315.1. Classification (NCBI taxonomy): domain Eukaryota; kingdom Metazoa; phylum Chordata; class Aves; order Passeriformes; family Bombycillidae; genus Bombycilla; species Bombycilla garrulus. Next base: position 2,525,360 of record VXBU01012612.1, on the reverse strand, counting down.
CTTCGGTCGCTGGTTCCTCTGTGGCGTCAGGGGTCACATCCTCTGCCGTATCTGGAGTGGGAGGCTCGGCTTCGGTCGCTGGTGCCTCTGTGGCTCCCAGGGTTGTCTCTGCGGGTTCTGTAGTTGGAGCAGGAGTGGTCACTTGGATTTCAGGATCTACAAAATACATACAAATTTGGTTCAGCCATTGGAATTTCCATGCAGGTAGGTATTCCTTATAAATGTTTTATACCCATAGCTATAGGTGCTTCCGTTGCAATAACAAGACCTTTTTGGAATGGCCAAGCTAACCTGGACCAAGTGAAATGGGAGTTCCTTTTGTCTGTGTGGGACTTTGCAGCAGCTCAGCTCGGTTTTGGGTGACCCCTTTTGGCCAGTCTGGTGCTGGCCCAGGTTTAGGGTTTAGTTTGGTGCTTGTAGGTGAGGCTGCCTCGGGTTTTCTTCTACTTTCATGGAAAGGAAGCCACTTTATAAAACAGTTCTTCTAACAAAACACTTCCCTTCTCAGTCTATTGTTTTGATTTATTACATTAATTTACATTATAACTTAGCCTGCCTCAACAACCTGGAATTGGAGGAGAGAGGTAGGGAAGAAAGAAGAAAATAATTCCTAGGCATAGAGCCTTGACTGCATCTCCTGCTGTATTTTTATTCCTTGGGTTGTTTTCCTCATTGTGATGTATGGTTTTAAGGCTCTCTTTACTTGTATTTATAGTTACATTGATTTGAGTCAAATTGTTGACACTCAGCAAAAAGAATAGTAAATGCTTCTGCATTTCAGTCCTCCCTAAGTATTCTCTCACTGAGATTTTGCAGTTTAGTTCTGCTTTCACAAATGTTGTGTGTTTAGTATGAGTAGAGAATTGCAGAATAGGTTTCCCTCCCATTCCTATGTCTGAAGTACTTTAATCCAGCTGTGATCCAGTAATGTTTATTTGAATTTCCTTAATTTTTTTTATTTAACCCACTATATCGGTTGTTTTGTTTTGTTTTTGTAACAGGAAATTGGAACAGCAGAAAGTAAGTACTCCAAATCTAAAACAAAAAGAAAACAACGGGGGGCGGGGTATTTGAAATATTGACTGACTTCTAGTGTCTGGTCTCCTGAGCTATCACTTCAAATGCTTTAGCACAGTATGAAAGAACACAGGAAAACAGCATATTTTCCATTCAGAATAAATAAATCATGTGTTCTCTGAAGCAGCGTTAAGGCCTGGCTTGATTAAAGCTAGGGAACCTGCTTGGACATTTTCCTGTGCTGCCAGTTCACCACTGTCCCACCCTTCCTGTTCCAGCCAGGGATGCTGTCCAAGGCTGACAATGGTCTGTGCCTTGTTTTTGGAGGCTGTGTGTGAAAATCCAGCAGGGACACAGGAGACATCACCACTCTGCACCATCTGTGCTGGGTGAACTCTCCAAAGTTCTGAGGGCTCAGTGAGGTAATCAGTTTATAAACCAAGTGCTTCCAAGCTTGGTAACTGTCTGGTAATGTCTGGGATCAGCTTTCTATTTCCAGAGCAGGGAAATGGTCTTTAATGTTCGTTCAGGTAACACCCATCCTGGGGCATCCATAGACTTGCCTACCTTCCACAGCTTCCTCTGGGGACTCTTCCTCATCTGTGGAGGACCTTTTAGATGTTGATTTGTTGTCTGGAGGAGTCTCCGGGGTTGGCTTTTCTGTGTGTGCTGAAAGAGAGAAGTGCTCTCATTAAAAGATAATTTTATCTTTATAGGTGCTTGGTGTCAACTGTATAAGAGCAATTAAAAAAAAATTCAGTTACCAGCTTCCATTTAAAACTATGTTTCTTTTTACCTGTAGGATTCTTTACACAATTCTTTGTGTGAAAATAGCAAAAATACCCTTTGGATCTTGAAGTGTTTCATCACAGATGGGAGCAATATTTTTCCCAGAAGTTTGAGGCGAGGCATTATTAGCTAATGGCAATTTTGAGGTGGGAAAAGAGATTGAATTCTTAATGGAACTCTATGTTCTGAAAATTTGTCTTATTTTTTTTTCACTACAGATGACTGTTCACTACTTGACTGTCACTACAGATAACAAACTCCAGTGGAAATAGGAGCTGTCACATTAGCCAAGAATTTACTTTGATAATCCCATTGCAGTTCTTCAGATGTGATAATTCTACACAAGCGATGGTTTTGGAGAGACATTTTAAAAGCAATGGTTTCCTTGAAGGAGACAGCAGCTACAAAGCAGGCATAGACCAAGGAAACAACATGAGTATTAAGCTGACTTCTAGTAGGCTGAGTTTTAGGAGAAAGAGGAGGTTGTGTTCAGATTTTTCCAGCTCTGAGGAGTGAATGGACTTTCAGTTGCATCCAGTAAGAGTCAGATATTTTGTAATTAATTGTTGGCCAAATTGTACAATTGGAAATGAGCTACTAGCATAGCCTTGTAGAAGGCACTTGTTAGTTTTGAAAGAAAATGTGATGGAGCTCAGGGAACTGGCCAAGTTATTTTGATCCAACCAAGGGAGCTGGTAACTCCCAGAGGTGTGTGTAATCAGCTTTTTACAAAAGGAATGGGGTTTTTGTCTCCAAGGGATGACCATGGTGTCAAAAGATTTACTTTCACAGCGAGCCAGTGCTCAAAGCAAGGAAGGCTGGGTATTGCACTATATCCTGAAACCTTTATTGAGAAAGAGAAATTGTTGTTGAAGCTGAATGACTCCTTTGAAAGCCAATTGTTGGGGAGGGGAATGTTTTGGTTATGTGTGTATATGTATTCAGGGAATAACGAGCTTCTGGACGACAGGGAAGATAACAGTGAGCTCTGGATGTACACTGTACACTTGGCTTTACTGTACAGAAAAAGATGTTCCAAAGATGCTGAAATGGCAAATTTATTCTAAGAAATTTAACAGATTTCTCAGTTGTTCACACATAGTATAAATAGTAAAATACTGAGTACAGTGGTTTAGGGGATTTCTTCTGGATTTTTTGACAAAAATTGATAGCCAAGTTTTGTACAATACAGAAGAAACCCTTTAAGTTTAGGAACGGTTGATTAATTCTTCATTATATTTTAACTGAAGTAGTGAAATGGTTTAACAGTGCTTTGTGAGTATTTGGGTGTGAAAAACTCAGAAGAAAGAGGGCAATATTAAGCAGCCTCAAAAGCAGCAAATTCACCTCAATACACTTCCAAGACACTTCTCTAGACATTCAGTCAAAAATGCTGAATACAGATTCTATTTCAGTCTAAATTACTGTGCAATTGTATGGCAAAGCCAAGCCACTATCCCAGCTCTTGCAGACCACTTGGGTGAAGAGAACCAAATGATAATTGGGATGTTGTGTTATGCTGCAGGCTTTGGGAATTGGCTGCCTTGGAGGTGAGCTGCTCACTGGATGCCAAGCCACCTTTTCAAATGTGTTGACAGAAATTAATTTAGGTCTGTAGGTGCCAGAAAGTTTATGGACATGATGAAATTAAACATATTCTGTTGTTGTTTTTCAGAGTTCATTTGCTGGTGTCCTTAAAGCTACATGAGGGTGGGACTGCACCTCCAGATCTGTGCCTTTGTGCTCAGTTGAAACCTCACCAGGCTCTGCAGAAAAGGACAGAACAAAGTAAGTGACTTGCAGGTCAGTTTGATTCTGCCCTGGACTGAATTTGTAGCCTAAAGGTAAAATGTATGTTTTCTTAAATTTTCTCTTGCTACAGTGTGAACATGTAACATCCAGTTCCTCCCTCCTGCCCCACAGGATAGGTTTCTGTGTTGGGCTCCTCCTCCCACGTTGGATTTGAGATGGGGAGAATCTAGGATGTGCATCTCTCATATGCTGCCAGTGACTGTGGTGACCCCAAGCAAGTGGTCTGGACGTCCAGGTAGTTCTATCCCAAGGCACAGAGTAGCCATTCCCCAGTTTTGGATGGGTGGGGATTTTAAGGGAGTTGAACCTTCCACCTTGTTTTTCTAAGATGGACTCAGCTTTTTACTGCACTTTGTTTATTCATCTGCCTAGTGGAAAAGGTCCTGCAGGTGCTGTGGCTGAATGTAATCCAGGTGTGCCCAGGTGGGCCAGAGGCCAATGGCCCCTGGGCTGTGCCAGCCCTGGTGTGGCCACAGGCCCAGGGCAGTGGCTGTGCCCTGTGCTGGCACAGCTGAGGGACCTCGAGTGCTGTGTCCAGTTCTGGGCCCTCATGGCCAGAGAGACCTGGAGGGGCTGGAGCAGGTCCAGGGAAGGGAACGGAGCTGGGGAAGGGGCTGGAGCACCAGGAGAGGCTGAGGGAGCTGGACAGGGGCTCAGCCTGGAGAAAGGAGGCTCAGGGGGGCCCTTGTGGCTCTGCACAACTCCCTGACAAGAGGGGATGGCTGGGGAGGGTTGGATTCTGCTCCCAGAACATGGGATAGGACAAGAGGAAATGACCCCTAGGAGCACCAGAGGAGATTTAGGTTACCAGGCTGTCCAGGGTAGGTGGAGTCCCCATCCCTGGAGGGTTTTTAAAGCTGTGTGAATGTGGTACCTGGGGACATATTTTAGTGGTGGCCTTGGAAGTGCTGGAGGAATGGTTGGATACAATGGTCTCAAAAGGTCTTTTCCAAACAAAACTGTTCTGATTCCCCAGCTTCTCTCATTGAATTCTTTTATTGATGTGCAGACCTTGTCCTTACATGTGGTATGCCAAGTAAGGGCTCTGATAGTTAAGAGTATGGCTAGTGCCAAAAAAGCTTTATGTAAAATACAACTTTACCCTCAGAATTCATGTCGTGGTGATGGCTGATATCTTCCAGGATATGTACCTGTATGTTTCCATAAAGTGCTCACGCTCAAGAAATTGGCCAATTTGTTTGTGAAATCAGGTTTTGTTATTTTCGTTTCGTTTTCTTCTGTCTAGTTGTTACTGAAGCCTGAGCGGTTTTGTTTACAGTAGAGCAAAATTAAATATACATTTGAAAAGCAGTGACGGAGACACGCCTTACCCTCTTTGCAGTGTTTGGCGTAGTCCGGGCAGCATTTGCCGTACCGCTCGCAGTCGGCATCGCAGTCGCACTCCCTTCCCCTCTCGAAGGACTCGAAGCAGCGTCCGGCGCAGGAGGCGGCTGCAGAGGCAGAGCAGCACAGTCAGCCTTGGGGCCAGCTCGTGGACAACGCTGGGACCTCTCTACAGTGAAGTCGTTTGCTCGAGCTGCTGCCAAGAGCAGCCCCATAAAACCAGGCGCTTATCCCGGTCTGATCCGGGGTTTGTGGGGTTTGGATCAGGCAGCACTGCCGGAAGGGCACTGTGCCATAGCACTGGACTGACAGTGCAGTAAAACGTGACTGCCGCGTTCACTTTAGCCAGGTCCCACCGTAGGAGGCTTCAGCTTCCCCAGCCACAGAGCGGTGATCTCGGGAGTGACATTTAAATTCTGGGCTGGGTTTGCAGGAAGGTGTTCACCCGAGTGTCCCTTTGCAACAAGAATCATGTGTCTACCAAAGCATTTCTGAAAAATAATTGGCCTAATTGGGCCACAACCGAGTGTACTTGGCGTGTCCAGGCAAACACTGCAATCTAATTGTGTGAACCAGTTAACCAAGTTACCCCAAGAGACCAGTTTGGAACTGTTTCATACAGTTCTTAGATTATTAGTCCTACAGGACTATATACAATGTTTTCACATGATTAACAACCACATTATTTTAATATTTCATTTTTGGTTAACTTCTAAAACTTCACTGACCAAACTGCTATTTCATATTAAATGATGACCACATTGTGTTAGAAAGCATGTGCACAGCTATTACAGACTTCAGAAAACACTTTCTCTACATATGTCTCTACAGAAGTCATTGTCTCTGTGGCACACAAGGCATAAAATCATGCTTTACTGTTAAATCACTATCTAGAAATATTAGGATTACTCTATAGGTAGATTCTGAACATCTTTGCATTACTGTAGTTGTGGAATCAGTGTTGATGCCAGTGGATCCATCCCACATGCACAGGTGAGAATTATTTTTATTTTTTTGGGGAAATTTTTATTCATAAATAATGTCTGGCGTTTCTGTCATTTAGTCAGTGTTGATTCCACACTAACTGGACAACAGTCCTTAACCAGACTGCCTGCAGCATCCTTTCAGGATGGCACCTACTGTGCTTGCCTGAACTCACTGATTTAGAGCAGAGCAGGGAAGACTTCCTGTAGCCTTAAACTTTTGGTTACATGTTGTGCAGAGACCAGAATACCTTTAGAATCTGACCCACAATGAAAAAATAGCTTACATAATTAAAATGCCTCACTCTGCATCTTCAGCTGTGAGATATGCTGATGTCCCTCCACAAAGCAAAATGAGGATGGGGAGGACTGAAGGACAAAGTGTCCCCAGTGTGTGTCAGGGCAGCAGAACTGGAATTTTGAGAAATGCTAGGTCTGGATTTTGAACAACACTCAGTGGTGTTGCTGCTTCTGAGAAGTATTTGTTACTCCTGTAATCCTATTGGAACCACAGAGTAGTGTAACAAACAACTATTATCCAAATCACTGACGTTTCTGACATTAGTGATTCCTAAGAAAATGCTTTTAACGCTCAGTAAAGCAGTTTGCAAAGCCTATGTTTATTTACACTGTACAGTTTTGCCTATAAATAAAGCACAAATTAATACTCATCCAACCACCTTTTCCAGCAGACTCTGGACGTGGTCCTAATTCAAAGTCAATTTCTGTCCATGGAAGGACACCCTGGCTTTGGATTAGACCCCTGGGCGTCCACACTTCTTAAATTTGAGTTGGAATATGTCAGAATTTCTATCTGTAAAACCCTGAATTGGCTTTCACCATTTTTTCTTTGTATAAGAGACACATACAGTACAAATGCACTATGGAGTAGAAAACAAACAGTAAACTCTTTTTGCACACCTTGCCTAGTTCTGCTTTTGTAAAAATTCTTTGCTTGGCAATAACCTGTAGCTACACAATTTTCTTTGGATTGCAAGAGGTTACCCTGAGTATTTGAGGGGGGGAAACAAAACATGTATGAGAGGGAACATGGACACAGTGAACCAACAGACATTTAAGCATTCAGAGAGGAGACACTGGTGTGGTAGGGAGCTGGGAGGGAATTTTGAGGAGAGGAACTGGCTGTGTTTGGGAACTTACCCACTGTGCAGACTTTCCTGAAGTCAGGGCAGCACTCCATGTAGTGGTGACAGTTAAAATCACACTGGCAGTCATGCTCTCTAGAATACCCTGCCCCACATCTCCCTGTACAGCTCGATACATCTAAAATCACACAACACTGGTGTAAGCGTTGCCAAACCACAACGGTCCTCAGGCTGAATGGAAAAGGAGTAAAGTTTCTCTCTTTTTTTTCCCTACAGAGTGTGGTTTCTTCACTCAGTACTGCAGAAGCTAAGGGCCTGGTGTGACCCCTCCTGAAGGTGTGGGGAGCAGAGGTTTGCTCTGAGCCAGCCTGAGGACCAGCAGCAGGATGTGTTCAGGTTAGAGGGGCCTTCCACTGAGCTAACTTAACCCATTTCTTCAAAACTAAGGAATCCTTGAGGATTGGTTCTGTAGTAAGACCACAGGCATCCAAACTAGCCCCTTAGACAGTATATCAGCTTTGCTGACTCATTCTCCAATTTGATTCACACCTCTATATGGTAATAGGTGTGCATCTGCACGCCCATACCTGACAGACTCCCCAGGTGTCTGATTTTTACTGTTGGTAATGTTGTTCCTAATAACCCATCTAATCTAAACTGGAGAACACTGTCATAATTAATACAGGTCCCTGGAGCCATTTTTATTGGAAGTTGCAAAATCTGCCAACTCCCTACACTATATTTTCTTCCCTGATATCAGGGAAGCATTTGGTGTGAGCTCTAAGGTTAAGAACAGTTAGGATCTAGCCCTGCAACTCCCACAAAGTACAGTTTGTTAATCAGGAGATTACTAACTAGCAGACTAACAGAAAAGCTCATCCCACAATGGCTTTATGCCAGACTGCTGGGAAATGCTGGATAACAAGAAATGGTGCAGATAAAAGGTGGTAAAGCAAGACAGCAGGAGGTGTCTTGCTTTAACCTGTGAGCATTCCAGCTCGGCAGTGCCTCGCTACCTTCTGCTGCCAAATCAGATATTCACCCTGCAACCCTCCCCTCCCTCTGTGAAATCTCTGCTAACACAACCAGCTAACAGCTTCTTCTGGAAATGAAACATGCAGGACCACAAGTGAAGCATCCCTAAATACAAACAAAGAAGCTGAACAATCAGCAAGCTCAAACAGATAATCAGCTGAAACATTGAGGAACAACAAGGAAATAACATGTAACACAACACAACACCAAAGACAATTTCTAACAGCACACACTCCACATGTGTGTGTCTGAAGGAAGAGCATGGGATAACAAATATTACATCCATTACATATACTGTGGTTTTCAGCCACTACTTGTAATGCTTGTTGCCACTTTGCTACAAGTAGAAAAGTGGAACCAAGGGTTAACCGGAAACATTAATGGACTTGAGTTACTAGGCTATCAATACAGAAAAGACAAGATGGATATGTTCCTTTATGGATATATGCCCAGTATATTGAACCCTTCTTCCTTTATGGAAAGAAAATAAGTCCAATAGTTATAGAGTTAATATATAGTAGTCCCGTACTTATACCTCTTCATTCTTTTGTTTCTTTTAAGTTTATGACTTGTAAGTTACAGAATTACTCATAACGAAAATGCCTGAATGGTCCTGGTTGCTGTTGGCAAACGTCTTGATTTTTGCTGAAACTGGTGGGAAGGCATCAGTTATCAAGGGGTCAGTGTAAGGTCATATCTGGCATGGGGCGTGCCCTGAGGAGCTGCTCAGATACATGACATTGTGCCTTTTGCTATCAAGTTATAATAAATCATTTTCTACTAGCAAGTAATACCCAGTGTTATCCCCCTGAAAATTTGGGAGCTACCAGAGAACTGCAACAGCACAGAATTTGCCAGGTGGCATGTTCTGCTTCACCATAACGGTATTACTTTAGTTAGGAATCAGTTATAGAGCTTGGAGTATCATTAGACAAATAATTCCTCAAATTTTCCTCAGTGGTGTAATAATGGTGCATTTAATGGGAAAACACTTAGCAAGGCAGGGATGTTCCTTTTCCTGAGCTTACTCAAACATTTCTATCCAACTTTTGTGGATATTTCATGTTAGATTCTTCCTAAATCAAACTGCAAATCACTAGGGCTAAATATGTCAGTATGAGGGTAAGAGGCTCTGTAGATTGTCTACAGAAAAAGTAATATGCATTTTACATTACATTTATATTTTTATGTTATTCCTCAAAGAAAAGAGGACTGTGCTACACTAGAATTTATTTATGAAAATATTCAGTGATGATAAAACTCAATCATATTTCCTCTCTTGACTAAAGTTCTAGAACTTAGTATTTTCATGAAGATGCATTTGAAATATTCTTAATGTGTGTCAGACACACACTCCTAGACACCCTCCCTTCAGCTCTGTGTGTTACAGTACCTTGAGAAGACACTTCTGGAATCAAGGACAGTGAAAGGACCACCAGGGATAAGCAAAGTATGTTCCATATGATCATAACTTTCAGGTACGACATCATTCCTGAAAAGAAATAATCTCACATCACTATCTGCAATTCACTTAATTAATAATTTTAAAAATGCTGTGCATAGCTTTATATATAAGACTAGTTTGATTAAAACATAAATAATAAAACTGTTCAAGGAAAACTTGCTAATTTAGAATTACTCTATAAATTCCCTCTTGATTATTAGTCAATTAGCCATTATATTCTCTAGCAAGACTATAGAAATTCATGATTAGCAAGTAATAAAAATAAATTTTTGCGGAATTCTATTACATGAAGGCTACAGCCACAGTCATCTTCTAATGTGGGTACCCTTCGGCACAACAGTGTTTAAAGTTACAATATGGATAAATCAAACTCTATAATAAAACCAAATACTGACAGAACATAATTTTATAAATCATAACTGAACATTGTGATATGTCAAGCGGAAACACAGGTTAAAAATAAATCTTCTTTCAGAAGGAAAACTTTTTGTTTTCTGTCCCAGTTTTCCAACTGAAGAAGAGCTCTGGGCAGAGGCAGGTGTAGCACTTACCTAGCAGAGAGTGTGTCTGCTCCCAGGGCTGTTCCAGAGTCCTTATATACTGCTTTGGAGCTCTGCTGGGGTCAGGTAATTAGGCAGCTTGTTAAACACAGCACCAATGACAGCTCATGACAGCAAACTTTCCACAGGGCTTGGAAGAGGGCCCGGATGACTAGACTAACACAACATCTGGAAAATACTCCCATTAAGAAAAACGATTACAGAAAAACTAAATAGGGACTTACTAGTCAAAACACATTTTGATTACTGAGAGAAATGAACAAATTGTCCTCAATGCAGCTGGAAGGCATTAGAGAGTATTGCAGGGCAATAAAATATCATCACAGGCAAATGCTGAGTGTATTTTCTTTCCTGTCAAATGGAGCTTAGGTGACAGTAGCCTGAAATTATGCAGTTTTATCTGCTACCGATGGTGATCTTCTCCAAAAAGTTGTGAGAGCTAATTCATACAGACATAAGTAATTCACCACTTGCACTGAATATTTTGTACTTTCCCCTGAACTGAATGGAAATGCTGCCAAGGCATTGGCTAGAAATCAAAGAATTGAGTCAAATCTCCAAGTTATTTAACGTACGATATTGTAAGACATCAAAAATGAATGAAAGAGCCCTTAATTGTTTTAATGGTCTTTGTGTTCATTGGTCCCAGATTCAGGATAGTGGAAATGGTTATTTGTAACTCTCAGAGATAAAGGAGGTTTTAACTGAAACTTTTATAGACCTGAGGGAGGGAATTTTTATGCAGAAATTATCCTAAAGGCCAGGGAACTTTAATACTTCTCCTTTATGGTATTACTTGAGTCCCAAAGTATTTCTGTTAACTCAAAATAATAAATATGGTATAGTACACTTTGATCCCAGTTGAGGAAAGGACTTCAAATGAGAATGAGTCTCTTAAGGAAAATAATGCAGAACAGGAGTGGGCTTAAACATGTGTTTTAATGTTTCCCTCACTTGGTTCACTGATTGTACAGCTTTAGTATTTTTATGGTAGAATATCTAATTTCTGTAGTATCATAATAGAGATATTTTCATTCAGTCTTTCTGCATTGTGTGCAGATGGAGTAACTATTTACTTCAATTAAATGGACTATCTATTACTCTGCTTTGTGGAAAAGGGGAGACTGAGTTTTTATGCAGTTTATTCAAGGTCATACAGAAAGAAATGTATATTACGTGTCTTATAATAAGAGTTTCAGGGCTGTCTTTAGTGGACTATAAGCTTGATAAAGAAACCCTGCCTTGAGTAGAATGGTGCCTGTCTATGATTATTTGAAGCCTGGGGAAGAAGTACTTGTTAGAGTAGCCAAATAGGATCAACACAATGAGAGGTTTCCTAGAAAAGTACTGAAATACATATAACTTAATTAATTTATAATTTGATCAAGCAAAATATTTAAGACTGAATTAACAAGTGTATTCATACTTTGAGATCCATGATATGGAGGAGAGTTGTTGTCTTTTCCATCAATTCACACCTGTGAGTCCCAGTTAATACTGGCTGGCTACCTGAGGGGGGTGTGTGTGTGTTTATATATATATAACTCAATAAAAAGAAAAAGAAGACCAAAATTATTATCATTTTTCTGTTAACATGCCAGAGCTCCACTGAGTCAAACAATTAGGTACACACTTTAAATATGGGTAGTTGTGACTGGCTGCTACATTTTGTTATGAATGTTCTTTTAGTAGGATTGTATTGTTTCATTTCTCTTCTGAATTGAAGTTTTGGGTTGTTAGAGGTCACATGGGGTTGCAAAGTCTGAGTGAAAAGAATTTCATAAGTGGATCAACAGGCTGTGAACAACACTTAATACACCTTTAAGCTGTAGTGTCACTGTGGCATTGAGATGGGTGGTCAGACAACACTCGGGTTGTGGAGGGTTGATCCTGACCAGTTTTTGCTGGTCTTCCCTTTGTTTTTAGGCATGGATTTTGAAATCCTGCTTTAAATTATTGTTATGGATTCTCAAAGGTTGCAAGAAAAGCAGTCAGTGCACACGTGCTGGGCAGAGTGTGCTCCTGCTGCTGGGCCCAGGTTGGAGTGCCAGGGAGAAGGGCCCAGAGAGGAGGAGGGAGAGCTCCATCCCAAACACAGATATAACACAGGGAAAGTACAAAATGTTCCATTTCCTTATTTTGATTTCAGATGCCTTTAGAGAAACAAGACTCATTACATTCCTGATGCGTAAATAAGGATACATGGCTTCACCAGCATTTTAATTTGTCTTAAAGCATCACATGGGACCTAGTATTTTGGTTAGTCACTCCAATCAAAAAGAGAGAATCTTATTTTTTTGTCTGATTTTTATTGCTTCACTTATCAACTGGTCAGTCATTTAATTTGGCAAGGCTTTCAGGCAACGTAAACCCTTCATCAAACTTTGGCATGTGTATCCAAAATCTTATCTGTACTTCCAATTTCCCTAAGTAGGTAAAAAAGAAGCATTTCCTTACAAACCCTGCTTTGCCTATGAACTGTGATGATCCCAATTACAGCACAGTTGCGTTTTTTTTTTTTATTTCTGGATTAACAGATTCCTTACACTGATGCTTGTGACCTCATGGTGCCTGTTCAGGCCTTGGCTTTTCCACAAGCTCATCAGTCAGTCACATTTAGGATAATGGTTTGGGGATGTGATCATATCCACTGGGATCACATGAAAAATACAAGTCAGTGAAATCCCAGTCAACAGTTGTTGGGATGATCTGGGTCTGGTCTGACAGAAGTCTTACTGCTTTTTCAGTTCCATCACTGATCCCCTTTGTAAACCCATCAGGATCCTCAAATATCCTGTGATTCTGAGATGAACACTAAGTTACCTTGGATGCTCTGAGTCCCTGCAAGGGCTCAGGAAGAGCTGCTGGGGAACTCCAGCAGAAGTGATGCAGACAAACTGAGCTGAACAAGAGGAAAGGGAAAAGGTATTAGGAGTAGTGTTGGCCTGATAAATATTCACTGATTAGTGAACCCTTATTTCATATAAAAGGAATCATGGAAAGAATGTAAATGGAAGTTAAATAAGAATGCTAGATGTCTCACTAAAGTTACTAAGAAAAATTGTCAAGAATCCCAGAAAACTTTTCCTCTTGCAGGAAGGACTGACAGACTTTCAGGGTTGGGGTTTTGCAGGGACAAGGAAGGGAATTGTGTAGAAGAGGTAGAAGCCTTCACGTGGGAAGCTTATGGGATTACAATTTTGGGACAACCGATAATGAATCAAAGGTGCTTCCTTGTCTTGCCTTATACAGTCTGTCACTTTCTCCCATGCACAACTGGCTACCTTTCACTGGCATTTTATCTAACTGTAAAAAAAAAAAAAGAAAAAGAAAAAAAAAAAAGAGTTAATTTGAAAGAGCACCTCTGGCTTTTAAGACAAAGGAATATTTATAACCTAGCTTTTCCATGGTTTACGAGTAGCAGTGAATGCATGTGCAATGAATTCTGCTGCTCCAAGGCTCAAAATGCTCACATACATCATCCAGCTGATGTAAATACAGATTTATTGTATTTCCAATTCTGAAAAAGGTGAGAAAAAATTTTAAAAGTAAGAAGTGGAGAAGAAAATATGACTTAGATATTATATTTGTTCTCACAGACATCTCAGGCCCATAATGATAGGTGGAAGATACATAGAATCTGCAGTTTTGTGTTATTTTTATAGTACTACCAATATCAGTAGCAGAAATCTTTTTATTCTGGAAAAGCCTTGAAACTCAGTACAGCTGCAGATGTTATGGAACATCTTGAAAAGTAGGAATAAGAGAAGCAGATTTCCTGGCTGGTTACATATATGGATATAATGAACTTTTCTGGAGCCTTGGCCATAAGAACATCACTTTATAGCTGTCATAATATTTCTCAGTGGGTCCTCACAAGTTTCTCTAAAATAATTTTAAAGGTTTTTATCCCAAAGCTAGAGCATGGTTTTATCTGAGCCAGACTGGAATCTCATTTTATGTGGAATCTGTGCTCTGATTCATACAACAGGGCAGACTTAGTGGCAGAAAATTATTGGGAAAAATCTTTTTGGGGAATGTCTGGCAGAACAGGACCTCATTAAATAAGAAATGTTCAACTTCTCTTTACTCCTCTCCAAACCTGGGCCTAGTGAAATGGTTATAGATTTGAATACAGACAGCTGATAAAAGTGAGTACTGTCTCATAAAAAAAAGTCTCACAGAATGAAATATATTTCATATTGTGTGGGCAGCTATACTAATTACAAAGGAGTAGGAGCAGTCTTACCCTTAACAGGGCACAGCTGTGTCCAATAAGGCTGAGTGGTATAAAAGAGGGGTTTGCCCCACAGTCAGTTGGAGTCTGCTGGCTGTGCTGAGAGGAGGAAGGATTGATCAGGCGTCTGGCCGAGGAACAGAGAAGGTGAGCTGCTGTACAGGGCACTCACAAGGCTGGGTGGCCATGTGAGGGACAAGAAGGAGTTAGGTGGTTGGGCAGAAGGAAGAAGGAACAAAAAGGCTGTGTGGTGCTACACATGGAAAGTTTAGCTCTCCAAACAGCATTGTGTCTGCTCGACTGCGATGTGGTGATCCCAAAGTGATTTGGAGTTGACCCACAGGGTGAGGTGAGGTGTGGATGGAGATGGAGGCCAGCATAGCATGAGAGCAGCAGGGGAAGCTGCTGGAGTTCAGGCCTAACTTTGGCACCTGGAGTGACAATGCTCCAGGTGAGCTGCTGGCAACACAATGGGAAATAACTTATCGAACTTAGCAAGTAAAGAACAGACTGTTTTATCTATGTAAATACTACAGGAGCTGGAATACTCATGTGAATGTAGGATTCAATGTCAAAGGCAAGGGAGAATAGGGAACTTACTTTGTTTGCACTGGGATAGCCAGATTCCAAGGTGTGGGGCTGAACTGTGGCTACAATGAAGTTAATCAAAATAGGCTTAGATCTGCCTCCCTTCTGTGAAGATGGGGCTGGCTGGGCCCAGGGGAAGCTGCCACCAGAGACTGCTGCTGCCGACTCTTGCATGGAGTTGCTTAGGACTGTGAACACCTAACCCTGGTGATCAATGAATACTTGTACGTTAACCATGAATGTAGATATGTTACTTTTTAAAATTGTGCAATTATTGAAACAAAAAGGAGGAATTGTGGGCAGCTATACAAAGGAGTAGAAGCAGTCTTACACTCAGCAAGGCACAGCTGTGTCCAGTAAGGGTGGGTGCTATAAAAGAGGGGTTGGCTGGTCCAGGGTCAGTTGGAGGCTGCTGGCTGTGCTTTGAGGAGGAAGGGTCAGGTGGCTGGGCAAGGGACAGAGAAGGTAAGATGTTATCCAGGGGACAGACAGGGTTTGGTGGCCATGTGAGGGACAGAAAGGAGTTAGCCAGTTGTGCAGAAGGAAGAAGGAATCAGAAGGCTGTGTGGTGGTGCCCAGGGAACGTTTAGCACTCTGAACAGTGTTGTGTCCATCTCGATGGTGACATGTGGTTGTAACAATATTGTTTGTTCTTTTTTATTCATATAGTGTATGGACTAATTCTACTGAATCATAGCTGCAAGAAAACAAGAGATTTAACTATAGGAAGAAAAAAAGTCAAGCAGCATTTGATTAATGGGAAGAATGGCCCAGGATAAGAAGAATGAAGAACATTAACATGAGAGAGGTAAATCTAGGAGAGCAAGAAATTACATATGTCTGTCTGTAATGTAGGAAAGTATGTTAAGCAGTTAAACCAGAATTCTCAGTTCAACAGTAGGAGCTGAATTAGCACTGGCTCCTGTAAATCTTGGGAATGAAAGAAGCAGACAATTCTTTCAGTTTACTTATGTTGTTATCCCTTCAGGGAAGATAGTCAGAAACAGTCACCATTTTTCACATGGCTGACAAATAACACTCTCAGTTTGGCAAAAGAGCAGTGAAAAGGTGTCAGATGGCATTCTTCAGGCTTGGTATGAGGTAATTTTCTTGTAACATGAAGAATCATCTTTCTTAGACATCACACTCAGGCTACTATAAATAATTCTTTTAACACATTTTCAAACTTTCACTTCTTATGTACTCATTAAAAAGAATCTGTTTGAATGAGTATATGCAAGGGGGAATATCTTCCTGGATCAGAATTCTACAGAAGAGTGATGAGTAGATTTTAATGTATATGGCTCTGCAAAGAGGTTTTTTTTACTTTTTTTGAGCTTTTCTGCTCTTGCTTGACTTTAGTGTGAGAATTGAACAGTAACTTCTGATGTACATTCAACAGGAAGCTCTCAGAGGTCAAATAAAAAGCTCCTGTACAAAAAACACCCCTGGCCCTACTGAATACTGTATATTAATGGTAGTGGAGAAGGCTTTGGTTAAAGCTGCCAGAGGCTTGTGGAACCTGCTTTCTTTCTTACACTAAACATTGTTTTGCAGGAATCTAGATTATTTTTGTGAAATATTCAGTACTTCTTTCTATTCAGATCCTGTTGTTTAAAAGACACCTACAGTGAACAAAGTTTGCCTGGGTTTGGCAGAGTGAATTGTCTCAGCATGATAAATCCCCCTTTCTTTGGCAGAGGTAAAGGTATTTAAAACATGAGAAAATGTTCATTTCCCCTTCAGTTTCAATGACCTTTGAAATTGTTGTATTGTCTTTCAAATGCTTTCAGCATGAACCCTGCCTCTAAAAATCAGTTTTCCTCTCAGACCTTCATAAAGAGTTGCACAAGCACAGTATGATTGCAGCAGCTCCAAGCAGGGCACTGAGGCTGGGCAGCTCTGAATTTGTACTTCAAATATAACAGGAATTCTACGTCTATAAATGAAATTATGGCAGATAGGTAAATTATTCAGGAAGGCTATGTTATATCAGAGGTTGTGCAGTGCTGATCTGAAGCAGGAATGCTCGTGCAGCAAAGGCAAAATTCTTGACCTTAAATGATGAGGGAAAATAAAATTTTAAAAAATCCCAAGCTATAGTTGTTATCCAGATACCGTTCTGATATATCAGGGAATTTCTAGGTATTGGTTTCTGTTTGCCTATAAATAAGTCTGGGTTTAGTGCTGATTATTATGTTTTAGAAATCTAATACTGAAAGGCCATGTTTCTCAAGGGCACCAGCATGGGTGGTAGGAGCTCCTTACCTCTCCTAAACAGTTCCCCTTCACAGCATGGGCTGCCAGCACTCACAGCTATTGAGGCTGGGGATTTGAACCAGTCCCCATATCCTTCTTGAGGGGTCACTCTGCTGGAGGTTGGGGTCAAGGTCAAGCTTTGGAAAGATGAGCCTCTGTGGATTTTAGAAGCCCAAGGAGTTAAAAGAGAGCTGGCAGATTATCTGTTTAAATGATTCATCCCTCTTCTAGACTTCAAATTAATTTTATGGTCTGAATTAAAGTTAGATTATAAGTCAGTGATTCAGCTTTGTGGTGTTCAGTTTTAGGGAGGTGCCTGGCTTGGCCCTGCTGCTCTCATTTACTGTAGGGATTGATCAATATACTGATATTATTAAGCATTTATTTGGGCTCACATTCAGGGCTTCTGGTGCTGGAGCTCTGGTACTAGGAGTTTAAAAGGAGGGCTGACAAAGGTCCTACCGTCTGCATTATCATAGGAATTGATCTCCACAGTAACACTCACTTTGGGGTCTTCATGATATTAAAATTTATGGCTGACATTCAGTATATGCTTAGTAATAGCATTTCAGTATATTTCATTAAAGTTCAATTTATATATTTCAGTTTCAGTCTAAATTTTCAGAGATTTGTGTGTTTGTTTCATATGTTACTGTAGGAATTGGCCTTGTTGTCGAGGTTAACCTAAGGATGTGGACTGGAGTAAATATTTAGGCTTCTACAACCCAAAAAGTGTCAGCAGACATGACCCACAGCCATGTATTTTACTTTTATAGAGGGACTAATCTCTGCCTGTAAGGAAGATTGGATTTGACAATTCAGCACACCAGTATACACATTATCTGGGGATTGCAAAGATAGTTAGGAGAAATCTAATCTGGTACTTAATATCAGGATTAGAGGATTTCAAATTAGGATTATGAAATTTGGAGCCCTCTGTGGTATAGGTTTTTGGCCATTGACATGTCTAAGTTTTAACTGGGGATTGTCTTTGTGTTTAAGAGTCTGAAGTCCCAGAACAGGTTTTCTGGTGTACTTTACAGAGCTGTAATTTGTACTGATGTCAACCTTTGGCTGTAACTATGTGATATTTAAATATGTAATCATATTTTTTACTGCATAGATGGGTATGTTATAGTCTAATTTAACATTTAGGATACTCCATTTTATTGCTTGCTGTTACTGGTATTACTTATCCCACCAGGGCTTAGACTAAACCCATCACAAACTGTAGCCTTAATATCAGCCAGGGAGCAAATCCTTGTAATGTTCCCAGAAAGAGAAAACTGCAGTGTGTCTGCATCCCAGCTCACTCATCCCCATATAGAACATATGGACCTGATGCATGTGTAGGAGAAGCATGTGGGCTGTCAGCTGCTGTGCTGGGACATGTTTAATCACAGTCAGCACCAGCAAAAGACACCTTTCTCTTCCCCCAGGCACACCATGGGAGTGCAGGTGCACCTGACAGGCTTTTGTGCCTTTTTTGGCATCTGTCAAAGGAAGAGGAACACCAAAGTCTGGCAACAGTGTGCTGTATTTTCTGTAACTGATACCTGAGAATGAGTCAATGTCACCAAATATGGTCTGCTCTGTTTCTGTTAGAGTGCTCTCTGTGCTGATGGCTCTCTAACTCAAACTTTTGAGGGACTCTGAGCTATAATGAGGACTGCAAGGAAAAGAAAATATCTCCAGCAGATAATCGAGCAGTTTGCATCGCTCTCTGATGGGCTGACAGGTTTAGAGATAATACCTGCCTGCAATAAAAGCCTAGTTTGAAGAAAGGCTATTTCCCTTGGCTAGACTGTGAAGACCTTTCTAGCATAGACAGTGGGAAGGAGTGGTTTTTTTTTTGGTTTTTTTTGTTTTTTTTTTGGTGTTTTTTTTTTTTTTTTTGTTTTTTTTTTTTTGTCCTTTCCTCTTATTCCAAAAGATTAGAACAGGCTTTGGATGTCAGATTCTGACGTGAGGAGGAGGTGCATTTGCAAAGGACATGCTACGAGAAGGTGTTTAAGGGAAGTAGCAGGTCATCCTTACAAGCTTCTCTTCTTCCCAAGGAAAAGGAAGGTGTTTTGCAGACCAAAAAGAAAAAGTCCTTTCCCTCTGCACCCAACAATCTTGTTTCAGTACATCATCAGAGATGTATCTGGAGGATGGGACTTTTTACGGGAAGCCTTCTTTTATTCACTTCAGAATGAGTCATATGTTTTTGTGACCAAAGCAGTTGGTTTGAAGATGAAGACTATAAATAATGCACCACCCTTAAGACAATTCTATTCCTGAAAGATTGAGCTCAGGGTATTGGCAACATCCTTTGTTCAAAGTTAGTTTTCAGAAAATAAGAGAAAATCCTAGGGATGCTGGTGGAGAATATGGGTTGACATAAGCATATTCTTACAAGAGAACAACATTTATCCTGTGTTTATGTGTGCTGTACCTGAGAAACAAATATCATAAAGGCTCAGTCAAACTGGAAAGAAAATAATTTGCATAACTATAATAATATACAATAACTGCTGCTTGAAAGCATGGCCTTCCAGAAATCCTGTCAGTAAAAAAATGGCATTGCTCATTGCTTCCTTTTCTGCTGAGGAGTGAAAACCTGGAGTGTGGAGGTGCCTGTGCTAAAAGACTGACAATGAACATTAGAGCCCCTGCTCTGCCTGTGCTGTAGTAAATGACACAGCCAAATTCTTGCTGCTGTTCAATGCAGAATGTGACAAATGACAGGATGGAGAGACACAATTTATGGGAAAGCTCAGTGTAACAGCATGCCAAAGCCAATCCCACAGGAGCTTAGTGACTACAATGTGATGTGAAATAGCAGTGAAAATGAACTCTCAGATGAATTTATGGGCCACGTGAGGAAGAACAGCCCAAAGAAAGATCCTACAATGGTCCTTTCCTGGTACCTGATCATGGGTTCTTGGTTGTCCTGAATGCACTGAAAGGAAAAAGAGCTGGAAAGGGAAGCGTCTTGTTCAGCCTTTCCTGCCAAGCTCAGTGGAAATTCAGATCTCTTGATATTTCAATTACTCTTTTTTTTCCTTAATTCTTCAAGGATATAGCATACATTTCAACTAAGTATATGCTCCAAACTCACCAGTGCGTTCAGGAGAACAGGAAGTCCTTCTAAGTGTTTAGCATAACTCTTAGATTAAAGTATTTTGATGTAACCGTGATACGAACACCACATTTTCAAAGTGATCCTTAGAATCCATGAAGTGGACATCTACTAGAGGAAGAATTGCTAGAAGAGGTTTAAGGGATAGAGTAGCTAAAGCAGTGCGACTGCAGGCTGTCTATCAAATTCTAGGAAATTAATTTCAGAATGCCCTAAAAGATGCCACTTTTATTTGCAGATAAATATTTCCTGTGAAGACACTGTATCTTAATAAATGTTCTCGTGTGAAAGTATGAGATGAGTTTAATCTAGAAAGATCTAAATTATAAATAGAGATAAGGTGT
The DNA here is from genome assembly GCA_013400315.1 of Bombycilla garrulus. NCBI lineage: Eukaryota > Metazoa > Chordata > Aves > Passeriformes > Bombycillidae > Bombycilla > Bombycilla garrulus. The sequence continues at coordinate 2,504,697 of VXBU01012612.1, read as the reverse complement.
TTCTCCTTGTGTCTTGGGCATGTTTGACCTTTTTAGTTGGGTTAATGTGCTACATAGCCTCATCTGTTTCTATGAATATTTTTTAGCTCTATTAAGCCTAGAGAAAGATAAATTTGTGACTTTCGCTTGAGTAAAATTAGTTTTATAAGCAAAGTGTTTCAGATATCAGACACAAGTATTTAAATTCCAAATCCACTTGAGGCTTACTTTTTATGTACAAATACTAGAGTTGTGAGTACAGGCTAGGTTAAAGGGGTTTCTTTCTGAAATAGAACACAGATAATATAGGATATTTTTCCAAGCTTTTATCAAACTCTGATGCAGATTTAATGTTAATCGTACCTATTTTGCCCAGAGTGAAGACCAAACAGGAAAACTCAGTTATTTGCAGTTCTTTATAAATGTGATGACAAATATTTCCTTTAGGACCTTGCAACAAGTAGTTACTTAAATGATCCCAAGAAAGGATCACTTAACTAGGAAAATTTCCTACATTAGTTATGTCTGTAGAATATATACATAAAATAATAGATATTATTGGAATGTATTCCAGCCTACTACCCCTAAGTGAAAAGTCATGAAACATCCAAGCATTTTTTACCTATCTGTGTATACTAAATTTTAAACCTTAGGATGCTTTTAAATTCCCAGGAGTTTCAGAGTGGTTTCAGAATACCAATCCTGAATGTTGTCTTGAGGCTTTGCTGAGATGGTTGTGGTGTTCCTTTGCAGTATTCCTGATGTGGAAAACATGAAGGACAGACTGGCACTGTTATTGGACTACCCTGGTTTGCAGGTGGTGTCCATATGGGATGAGCCCTTTTGTTTCACTTCAAGTTCACTGAAATACAGGTGTCTAGAGGGTGCACTGTGCCAGGGCTGGCCTGGTGTTTTAACCAGCTGCACTATTGGTTCCAGGGAGAAATGGGACTGGTTCAGGTGAATTTTAAATGTGGCATTAAGGAGAACTTAGCAGGAGGCAAGTTGAACCTGGGCAGTGAAGGTCAAGGAGACGCTGGAAGGCGTAAGCAGAGACGGAGAGGCTCTGGGCACACGATGAGTCCCTCAGTGTTGGTGGAGATGATGTGCTGGTTTGTTTGGCCAGTGGGGCGTTGATGGGAATGGGCTGGGCTGCAGACACAGGACGTGAGAGAAGGAGGATTTGGCGTCAGTGAGCAGCTACCAGGCCGTGGGCAGCAGGCACTGCCTGGAATACTCACTCACCGAGGGGCCGGGAATAGCCCTCCCTGCCAGCAGATAGGCTCAAGTGTTTTTGTCTTTGGGAATCCTGAGGGATGGGGGGAGATGGCTGTGGAATTTGCAAGGATTGCAGGAGTTTGGCACCATTTTCAGGTTGATGTTATATTCATAACATTCTGTTCCAGGGTTCTGGCTGGGGCTGATGACTCTGCGTTACCTCATGGCAACGCCCTGGTGCTCTGCTCCTGGGGGCTCGGGTTACTCAGTGAACTTCACTGTGAGGCCAGATAAAACTGCCCCATTGTTATAACATGCTGTTCAGACTCTTCTGGTGACATTTAGACCAGCACAGTTCAGAAATTCAGGGGCCTGGATTCAGTGAAAGTTACTGGGGCTTGGTTAATATTTTTAGACTGATATGGGATACTGTGAGCAGCTTTGGCTGCCTGAGCACAAGGTACTGAAAGTAAGACAAATGAGAAGAGGCTGCAATAATAAATAAAGTAATGGAAAGATGCAAGAGGAAAGCACAGAGGAGTTTAGTTTGTTAATTCTAGCAAAGAAGGACTTTGTGCATAAATACCTCCAGGCAATAAGGATCTGGGGGACCAAGAGGAAGAGGATTATTTGAACCTTTAGTTTAACAAAACCTTTAGCAGCAGCAGCCAAAGTTCAATCATTTTAAACACTCTGTATAAGATTGCAGGAAATTAGAACAAGGTTCTTAAGCATTATATCACTGGGACTTGGGAACAGCCTGCTGACCAAATGCGTTGTGAGTTGGATGCATTTTTGAAGGAGGTGGGGGAAGGCTCTTGGTGGCAGGAGTTCCTTCCTGGTGTCCCTCCCTGGCTGCCCTCTCAGTCTGCATTGCTGTAAGAGCACAGTGAAGCTGAGGCTGTAGCAGGAACCTGAGGTGATTTTGGAAGGCTCTTACTCTAAGATAGTAGAGCAGGGACAGTTATTTCGGAGACATTACTTCACTGTAAACGGATCTGATGTATTTCCATTTACTAAGTCGTCTATCACAGCCGTCTGTCAGTGTCTTCTTTGGGCAGCCAGTAAAACCTTGCCATTTCATCATTGATGGAGAGGCAACAACACTCATTTCCCGGCTTCCTGGTGCTGCAGAGCAACTGCCAAGGGCCTCAGTATTTTACTTCAGTCCCTCCTCTGCTAGGGTAATTTCTGCTCTCTCAGTGGCTTGGGGTGAGAGGGGAGAATGCCTCAATCACCCTTCTGAAATTTTTCCTTCCATATCTGTGAGTTCTGTCATTCAATTATTGGTTTCTCTTGCTAATTGTGAAATGTAAGCAAATTTTGACAAGAATAAGAGAAAAATCTCTCCAGTTGTTGTAAAAGATAAGGTGTGCAGCATCTGCAGCTTCCTCTGTATAAAATTGTGAAAATATTAATTCTTGCTGCTCAGAGTTTCCCAACCAGTGGTTTGTTTTGCATGTTTTCTGTTTCAGAAGCAATGTTTAAGTAGATAATTGTAGTTGCTGTTAGAGCATTTTGATCACAGAAGTAGTTTGCCTTTTAACCCAGTTTTGGAACCAAAGCTAAAATGTAAACTTATCTCAAAGATGATCTCTCTGAAACACTACTTTAGGTTAATGCAAGATAATTTAAAAGCAGCTTGACTACTTTGTAGCAAAATCACATCATTAAATTGTGAAGAGTGAGAAAGTGGGGATAATTGCCATGAGTTCCTCCTTACAACCTTATAACTTATGTCCTAATGAAAGGAAATATTGGTATTGACCTAATGATAAATAAGATCATGATGATGCTCTTTTGAAGTCCATTCCAACTTTGCCTTTGTTAATGAAAGCAGTTTCATTCAGAAGTGTCACCCTTAATTGCCTCAGTTAATCTGTGAACATTCCCTTGAACAAGTAAGTTGTCCATAGAACACAATAATCTGTAGGTTTTGCTCCATGTTCCTCTTTCCTTTTTTTCCCCTTGTGAACATCATGCATGTTCCTCTTCTGGGACCTTTGGGTCCTGCCAGGACAGTAGTTTGCTTGTGATTCATATGTGAACTTCAGAAAATGTGGTGATGATTTCAGGGATATGATGTTACTCCTATCCTTTTAGGCTTTTTACATTTTTATAATCCGTTTATCTGGCATAATATTAAAGAGCATTGCAAATACCATTTACTTGGAGTGATTACTCTTGCACAAGACTGTCTGGCTGATTGCAGGCATTTCCAGATGTTCTCATTTACAAGTACTGTTGCTCATCTTATTAAACTAAATATAATGCAGGACCAGAACAGCTTAAAAATAAACAGCCACTGCATAATAGGTAAGTGCAAAGAATTGTCTTTACTTACAAAATCCGTCTATGGAAAACTGGAGAAGAAAACTGACTGATTAACTGCCATATCAGTTCTGCTACAGACACAGAAATTATAGCTCTCAAAATATTTGATTTTTTTTGTTCTTTTTAAAATACAACAGATTTAATCTAAAATCTCAGTCTTCTGAGAACATCTATCAGTAGAAGAGGGCTATCTAACTTGTAACCATTCAGGCAATAGCAATGGTTGTTTTTCATGTCAGTCTCTCTCAAAGGGGATCTACAGCTCACTTGGAGCATGGGGACATAGGATATTATACTCCAGATGAAACTGTATAATAACTGGAAAAAAAAGCAAGCACGCCATGTAGGAAATGCTTTTTCCATCTCTATGTGAAAACATTAACTCTCGTTTTATTTATTAATTAATTTGGTTAAGCTAATTAATATAACCTTATTTTTGCCAACCGTCTTATAAGCACTACAAGTACATATTCCTTTTGTGCTGGAGACAATACTGAAAAAAAACAGAATTTCATCCCAGAAGTTCAGAACCACGCTCAAACCTGTAACTGCAGGCTTGTTTGCAGCACGGGTCCTAAAATCCAAGCACACACACCTTTGTAATGGAATGGAGTTTATCTGGACAGAATCTATAAAACTGGAAAAAAACAGCTCAACCGACCCTCTCGTAAGGGAAATTGTTATGAAAGTGCTGTTTACCAGTATGATGTTATACTGGAAGCTGTCTAATAGCTTCCAAAACTCATTTTTTAGATAACTTGTACAGAAAATGGTGTTGGACTCCTTTCCTGTAGTTACGCACTTCACTATCTTTGTTGTATTTATCTCTGATGACCCCAACACAAGGGTACTCTGGAGAAAGGGTTGAAAGAGCAAAATGAAGTCGTTCTGTGCAAGGAGCAAACTCCTGCCAAGTGAAAAAAGGCCAATTTGAGAGGAAGGGCAAATGGATCTGGAAGTGTAGTGAGGCTGATTTCTGGCAGAAAGGACAGGCTGAAGAGGACTTGAAAGGAAAGCTGCTTGTGTTTGTAGACTAAATCAAGGTCTCTGTAGCAGTACTCAGAGTTAGTGGGGGGAGGGGTGTGAAAGGATTTGCTGTAGTCAGAGGAAAGGTTTTGCTGTCATTGAAAGGTGGCTGAGAAGTTGATGCTCAGGTACATAAAGCTCAGACTTTGACTTAAGTGTAATTGGGACCAAATATCAAATTTGAAGATGTCTGGATGTGTATCTGACTATCAGAAGCATTTGTTGAAAGACGCAAATGATAAAAGAAAAGTGTGAGAGTTTGGGGTTTGCCAAGTGGAACAAACATCCATCGTGTTTTTTCTCAGCTCATCTTTAGTTGATCAAAGGACTTTGTCAAAATACTGCAAAAACTTGTGGAAATGGGCAATTTACTCACATGGCTCTAAATCATGAAAATGTCTCTGACTTTAGCATGACTGATTTAAATTTCAGTTTCAGGCTGGAGATTTGGTGATTGTTGTTTTCTATTAATTCCTTTCTAGCACGCAAGGTGGGAGCAAAACCTGTCCTGTGTGATTTATTTAGATAACCAGCAGGGCTCTGTTAACAAACAGGGGCTAATCTGGCAGTGCTGAATTTCACTGTTGAACCTGATTTCCCAAAAAAACAGCTTTACTTCTCCAAAAAGCTGTTTCTCAGCTAAGTTCAGCCTGTTTCCATTAGCTGCTCTGCTGGTGTGTTTTTACATGCTATGGTAATTTATTCTGCAATGGGCCTTTCTGTCTTGTTTGTCATTTTCAAATCTAAATCAGGACCATTTGGGTTACCTCCGCTCTAAGTAAAACTTAGCTTTTGCTATTACTTGTAGTATCTGCTGAGAACTTTTCTATGATTAAGAGAGATTTTGATTAGTTGAGGCACCGAATTTGGAGGCAGTTGGAGATTTTTAGCAAGGTTGTGATTGGCTTTCATTAGATGTGGCTTTTTGGTAATTGCTGATGGCTCTTTGCCTGTCTGTAGTAATGCTACTACAGGTGGTAAAAACACCATGATATTACCTTGCTGTGCATTTGGGCTGGTGAACACAAACCACTTCTGTCTTGGAGCCTCATCTATTAAAGGACAACATTGTTTATACATCCAAAAAACTTTCAAAACATGAGCTGTGAAATGTTAGCGGTAATATTTTGGCACAGGCTTTGCAGGGTTACACCCAACTTGAGGTTCTCTATCAGTGTCTGCATCATTGAGAGCATTGCAGAGCAATCAGTAAGAAAACCATGAATATTTCCTTTTCAACAAGGCCACGGCAGCTGAGAAAAGCAGGCTGGCCTGAAGGATTGGTAAATAGTGAATACTGGTGAGCTAATTCTGCTCACAGACAGATGAGGAAGGATGAGACAGATGAGGAAGGATGAATAAATTTGATGCAATCAGAGTTATTTACAAGGTTTATATTTAAAGTCCAATTCTTTTAAGTAGAAGAGAAACTGAAGAAGTGATGGTTTTTTTGCAGATTTTTTCAGCCCATCTCTTTCCCATAAGCTCTCGAGCATGGGAGTTGCTAGGACATCTGAGCAGAAACCATCTGGTTCTGGTACAAGGAAGCTTTGTTCTCCCCTGCTTATCACTGGGGCTCCAGTAGTCCCTTCAGTGTGTGTTTTACTGTTTTCTCATGTTATTTTTGCTTCTTCCATTTCAGTCAGTTGTGCAGTGGCACCAGAGAGCTCTGCATTTTCCTCTCTGGGCATGGAGAAATCCTGTTCCTTTGCCTGCTTTATGTGAAGAGCTGGCACGCTCCAGTTGTTCAGTGGTATTTGGGAACTCATTCTTCTCTGAGATTTGTAAACATCATTTTTTACATCTCCAGCAGCAGATCCCAGAGACAATGCAGCTAAAATTCTGTGCAGGAACCTTGATGCTGTTTGGAACTGAGCTTTTTTTATGCTCCGCTGTGTTTATCAGGGAGAGTGGTAATGGGGAATACTCATGGGATTCTTTACTTCAGGGATGCTGATGGGCTTTGCCTCTGAAGCTGGAGACGCCAAATTAGATACATTCATTTTTTGAAGCTTTTACATACAACTTTGTGTTTGCCAGTGTTCTGTTACAGTTTTGCATAGCAAGAGTTTGGCTTTTCTTGAACTAGGGGCAGTGCAGTACAGATCTCTTGATACCTGTCAGGTGTTCTCCATGAGTGGAGTCCTTGAGACACTTCTTGTGACTGAGCAGGAGGGCAGGACTTGGTTTGTGTGACTGCTGTGCAGTAAGCTGTCACAAGGTGTGAAGGGGAGCTTGTCTCAGTCCTTAGCAATGAGAAGTTATTAGTAAGGAAGCCAGCTGCATCTCACTGTGTTGCAAGACTACTTAAGCTATCCAGAACCACAGGAGATGTGCAGTGCATATATACAGTGAAAAATAACAGATTCTCTTCTCCTTGCACAGCATAACTTCAGAGCACTTCTTAACCTTTCTGCTATATTCTGAACAGCCCCTTGGCTTGGTGATGTTTGTGGTGCCCCCATTATTTAGCTATTCAGAAATTATAGTTTGAATCTATGTTAGTTCTGAAGAGCACTGTTTCTATCCATATGCCTTTATTTGTAAGTCTCCTTTGTTTCCCTTTCTAACACTAAATTTACCAAAGCAGAATGATCTGGCACCAGTTGTGCAGTGGAGATGTGAACATTGAACCCAGTGATGTGAGAAGTGACTGGAGTTGTGTTGTGTCCAGACATGCAAATGTGTTTATAAAGATCTGCAGCCAGCTAGGGATCACATTTAACCTTATTCAGAGGGCCGAGCTGGATGCATTGCTTGGATGTTGGGATGATTAGTGCAGTGCTGCTGGAGGTGTGATGCCTAAAGCCCCATTTAGCTCTGGCCATCAGCTGGCACTCTCGGGTGTTTCCTTGCTGTCCCAGCTCACACCCAGAGGCCTGTGCCTCTCAGTCTGCCCAGGGCTACAAGGTGCAAATGAAGTTGTTCACTAAGAGTTCTTGTAGTCCCTGTGACGCAGCAGCTCTGCATAAATGGGGAACTTCTGCATGGGCAAGAGCTGGAAATGTCTGATTTTCCCTCAGGGAACAGAGCAGCACTTAAGCCATTCAGACTCTCCAGTACTAATGGAAGTTGGTGAAGAAGGTGCTTTAGGTTTCCAGATTTCATTGTGGTGCTGAGTGGTGGCAATGAGATCCATCTGTTTTTGGGCTGAATCACAGCTCTCTGCTGGAGCAGAGGCCAAAGCCCACAAGGCCAGAGAGGCCTTATCTGCCCACAGGATTCTCCACAGAAACAAAGCAGGGCACTGCCCAGCAGCCCTGGCCCATCCCTGCATTTGTCCATGCCATATCTGGACAGAGGGAACTGGAAATGTGCCAGGTGCCTCCTCTGCACCCCAGCCAGGGGGCTCCCACAGCTAGGGGGCTGTGTGTCCTGCTCCCAGCCGTGTGCAATGGCCGGGGGGGGGCGCTGGGATTCCAGCCTCGCAAGATAATCTGTGGATTTCAGCTATTGCACTGTGCCAAGTTTTTATTGGCAGGAGCCTTGGATTTGAGCTGCCAGAACTAGAAACGCCTCTGAAGTCAAAGGGCACCAGAACTCCCCCTTGGACCCTAGGAGCAGTGTCCTGCCTGTAAGTGCCCCGCCGATGTGGGCAGTGACAGCCGTGTTACTCAGCATCCGGCTTGGCCTCGCACCCACTGTCTGCATCTAACTCGGATGTGGACATTTCCCAGCCAGGCACAGCTGCTCTGCTCTTTGCTGAGCACCCATCTCACCTGATGATGTGTTTTCCCTTTAGCCCATAGTGCTGTGGCAAGCTGGATCCTTACAGAAAGTGGGATGGGCTTTCCTTACCTCACTCTGGTTCCTGAACACGTTCTTTGTACGGTGGGTGTGAGGTACAGAAACTTTACAGTGTGGTGGGGTTGGCATTAGGGCATCAGGCACCTTTAACACATGAATTTTATGGATGTGTTGTGAATTTTTCCATCCTTTCTGGCCCCAGTCAGCCCTGGTTTCATCCCTGAGCTCCTTTTCCTGCCTTACTCCTCCCCTAGACCTTAGATTTAGAAGGAATCATATAGGTTTTTGCAAACATCTATATTTAACATGTAGTTTCCTTTAGGCTTTACCAAGAAAGGATTTTCTCTGGAGGAATAGGGAGTCTGGTTGTGCTCTGGCAAAGGCTGGGGTTTAGCAGATGTTTTCCTGGAATACAGGCATGGGCTGAGTGCTCTGGGCACTGCTGCAGCAAGCAGGTGGCTGGGATCCAAGGTGATCCAAGGCTGGGAGGTGAGCCTCAGGAGACTTGTGCCCAGCTGCTGGGCTGTCACGCTGAAAACCACCCCTTTGTACAAATTCTTTGCTGTGGAGAGGTAAATCCTCTTGTGCCATCTTCCACGAGGTGTGTTAGATCCCAGAAGTGTAGTTAATGAAATGCTGCTGTGTTTGCACAGAGGTGAGGGCCAGGAACAGAGGCAAGAGCCCATGGCACAGGACAGTGTTTCAGGGATAAACAGGCCAGGAGAAAATGCTGCTCCAGAAAATCCAATAACCAGTGGGAACAGTAGGCTTGTGCAGATGGAAGATAAGCACAGGTAGCACTGAGGGAGCAGTGAAGTATTAACTATGTGTTCATTAATTGTTCTCCCTAAGACCTCCCTTTATTTTTTTAAATACTGTTTTTCTGGTCTTGTGGTGTCTTTTAATAAGAACTTAATATTCTCACATATTGCTCTTAGGATGCTGTTATTAGAGAGTTAGTTTTTTGTGATAGGAGGGAATTTGTAAATGGTTTTGTGACAATGTAGTGACCATTATCAGCCTTTTAGAGGATGGTAGTGAAACTTTAACAGTGCAAATATTGCTGCAGACTAATAGAGGGGCTTGGACAAAGTCACTGTACAGCTCTGAGACACTGAAAACCACATCTAAGGTTTGGGCAGCTTTATCCAAAGTGGTAATAAACACTGTAGACTATTTGTTGTATTTAAAATTAGGGTTTTTGAAAGCAGGACTTCTAATTGTTAGTTAACACCCAAGTTCATGTGGGCACATAAACATGTACTAACTTGTCCTTTGCCATTCAAGTTAGGCCAGGAACATTAATGAAAAGCAGCAGCTTTTCCAGCCTGTCAGCAACAGGGCCGGGTAACCTGTGGAGGTAGAGCAGCAGCAGGTACAGTTGCTCTGAGATCTAATTTATCATTCTTGCAACCTTTTTAATAACAGACATGAAACTTGTAGAACAGCTCAAGATGTCTAAAGAAGAGAAGGCCATGGCACAAGTTCTTCTTTACTCAGCACTTCCCTTCTGAGTCCCTGAGTGAGAACCACCATACTCACAGTGACCCACATTCCGCTGCTTCCTCAGTCCTGGCATCATCTCAGAGTAAGGAACACCTTCCACATGGACAAGCAGCTCCTCTGTGAGCTGGCTCCTGGAAAGCCTGGATGAGAAGGCAAACTTGGAGCCATGGCTGTGATTTAGTGACTTCCATCTGGTAAGTGACTATTACTTCTTTTAGGGCCAGACTGGCCTTTAAAGGCGCCAACTCTGTTGGGTTTTTTTTTCCTTTCTCACAAAATATGTCAGAGTGGAAATTTTTGTGTTCTGGGAGTGGAGTTAGATTCCCTTAAGGACATTGCTTTCGGTCTGATTCTCATCCTTAAAAGACATTGAGGTACCTGTACCTATTATAACTTACTCTCATTTCTCCTTTGCCCCTGTCTTTTTCATGGGATTTGTCTTCTTTGAGCTGCTTTTATTTTTCAAGTCAGGTTTCTGAGAAGCAAACCTGTTCAGTTTGAAGACTGTAAGTCAGCTAAATTTGTTTAAAGTTTGTTAAATCTGATAAAGTGCAAAGTAATTTTAAGTCATCCTTGTTTTGCAGAACTACTTCACTTGGTGCGCTGGAAAGGGAAGAAAAAACAAGGAGACAACAAATGGGGATGTGAAAAGTAAGTTAATAATATACAAGAATAGAGAAAAAATTATACTGGGAGACAATTTTTCCTTGTGGCTAAAAATCTACTTTAAAGCTGGTGATAATCTCATACTACCCCAGAGTGCCAGGAAGAGGGAAAAGAGCTGGAGCTGCTTTCCTGGTTTGCAGGGCACAGTACCTTCTGCATTGTCCCCTGGCACTTATGGTGAGAGCCTTAGAAATGGAAAAGAATTTTTTCAAAGACAAAACTCCCAGCAGTTTCAAAGGTGATGGGAACCTTTATTTTTATTTTTCCATTGTACTGTCATTGTCCTTTTATGTAAACTTAACTGTAAAACACTCTTGAGATACTGCATAGAAAATACACATAGGAAAAAAACCACATATATACACATCCATAAAAATAGAATACATCTTGGCAAAATTACTTGTGTACAGTGTATTGACATTATTGAACCAAACTTACATCACCTTTGGAGAAAAATGTTCCATGTGCGTAAAACTCCAGACCCTTTACTGAGCTGGGAGTATGGCAGTGGATATGGGTTTGGGTTAAATAAATGGCTATACCAGAATGGCAGAGTAAAAACAAATTATAAAATAACTGCTCTATAAGGTAGAAGAAGCCATTTTGGTCTTTTTCTTCCAAAAAATAGCAACATCTCTACACTTGCATGGAAACCAAAGGTACCGGTTCCAAATCCTCCTATAGATTCATTAGCTGTGAACAAACTTTAATGTCATTTGTTTCAGCCATTGCAACCCTTGGGGATGGTGGCATTGGGTGGGTTTGAGCACACAACATAGTATAGCACAGCCCTAATTCTATTGGGTAATTGAAAAGGAAAAAAATCTAAAAGATACAAAATTTAAAACACTTAGCAACCTTTAAAATATGTAGACCACTTGAAATTATGGGTTTATGTTCTTCAGTTACCTTCACTGGAGGCTGCTCCTTCCTTACTGCTTTGACTACATGGATTTCTCTGCTGGTTTTCAGAGCATACTGCGGAAACTGACTATTCTAGTGTAATAAATAAAGCAAGTGGTAAGAGGTCCTCAAAGCCATGGCCCTTCCTCTTGAACTGGAGCAGTGGCAGTGGAGAGCCAGCCTCTGGGAAGCAGGGGAGGAGAAGGAGCATAGCACCCGTAGCAGAGGCCCGGGCCGGGCTCAGTAGGGGAAGGCGGACACGGCGATGTAGACGATGAAGGTGGTGCGGTACTCGATGCTGCCGTCGGTGCCATAGGACAGGGCCCGCACGCCCATGCGGTACGTCCGGGGCTCGCGCAGCGCCCGCGTGGTGAACACCACTCCCTTCCAGTTCTCGTCCCTCAGCGCAAAAGGCACGGCGGGGTCCTCCTCCGCCATCAGGAAGGTGGTCCTGGGATGCACGACTCGGTCATGAGTGTAGGCCACCAGCCGGATCAGATCCTGCCCCGCGGCGATGCCGAAGGGCAGTGACAGCAGCTTGTACTCCAGGGCGTAGGTGCTCAGGTCACACTCCAGGTCATTGGCCGGGCAGCTTTTCAGACAGAACCTACAACGAAGCAGAAGACTTTAGCCCAGGGAGAAGGCACAGTCTCTTAAGTATTGGGATAGGTCTTAGAGGATAAATTCTTCCCATTTACCCTGTTGCAGATTAAAACTTCTCTAGAAGTGTTCATGCCCTCTTCATCCATTGTTCCTTGAGAGCTGCAGCCCAGTTTAATGTCCCTTTTTGCCTCAACAGGATGACTTCAGAAAGATGTTGGCTACACTGATGTCATTGACATCCATGGGGTAAGTTTTAGTGACTGTGTTCTCAATCATCAGAATGGAAAGACCTAGTTTAAAATGTTCTGAGCCGCATTTGAGGTATGTGTCTGTTAGATCATAAAATAAAGAATTTAAAATGAAGGGCAGAATAAAATTTACTTTTATTAATCAAAAGTTAAAACATTAAATCCTTGCTAGTGCAATTTGCCTGTGCTAATGGAGGTCAAAGGCCATGACCTCCATGTCAGTGTAGATGTCATTACAGCTGAGTTTGATCCCAAAAGATGATTTCTGACTATGAAACAAGCTATTTTTCTTTGAGGATAGTGAAAGATTAAAAGAAATCAATATGGTTTTGGTTTTTTTCCCCAGAACAGGGAAATAACAAAGCTTAACGGGAACCTAGCAATATTTTCATGACTAAAAGAATATATCTAATGCTTTGAAGCTGATGGCAAGTCAGGCCATAAGAGAGATTCAGATTAGATGTTAGGAAGGAATTCTTCCTGGTAGTTGAGGCGGTGGCACAGGCTCTCCAGAGAAACTGTGCCTGCCCCATCCCTGGAAGTGTCCAAGGCTAGGCTAGACAGGGCTTGAAGCACTCTGGGATAGTGGAAGGTGGCTCTGCCCATGGCAAGGGGTGGTACTGGATGTTTTATTAAGGTCCCTTACAACCCAAACAACCCCAGGCTTCTCTATCATCTCCAATGTCAATGCCTTACCTTTAGCTACTGTAAGCTCTACTGCTGTCAGGCAAACTTATAATTTTCTTCCTTAACAAGCACAGGTTAAGGGACTGAGTTTGGGGCAGGTGAGAAGGGGCTAAAAATAAAACATACCCAGAATGTGGCTCTCGCTGGTAGTTGGGTGGACAAGGAGTGTCGATGCACTGGTAGCTTCCTCTCATGTTGAAACACGTCTGATTTGATCCACAATTTATGTTCTCTTCAAGACACTCATCAATATCTGGGTGGAAAAACATGCAAGGGATCAGCTGCTGGTAGAAGAATTAACGGATGTAAAGACAGAGCAGAGCCCAGAACGTACCTCTGTTTGACCCTAGAGCTTGGAGCTCATTGTGTAATGTGAGGTCACAGAGGAACTGCAGAGAATTAGAAGTTGCAATTGTCTAATTTGCTGATGTTTTATGAAACAATAAAGCATGGAATATAAAAACTTCTGAAACGTAGGAGTTTGAATGCAGACTCTCACACGGTCAATTCAGAGAGGTGGCTGAGCCATGTGCTGGGGCTGGTTTGTGTCTGGTTTCTTTGCAGAGCTCCCCCTGGGCACTGCAGGAATGGCTCTCCGTACCTTGGCAGGTTCTGCCATTGGCCATGAGGCGGTATCCCGCGGGACAGGCACACTGGAAGCTGCCCAGGCTGTTCCTGCACTCGTGCTGACATGTGTCTCTGCTCTCACACTCATCGATGTCTGTGGAGAGAAACACCAACACCTCAGCATTCCTCGAGCCTGCCATGAACAAAGGTACTTCTCCCCTATTTACGTACTGCAAGTGTACGGACAGAGCTGGCGGGAATTGTCTTTTTGCCATCTTTTTTTCTGATGGGGTTGCACATCTAAGACTAGAGTGTCCTCTCCCCTTACCTGTGCCATGCCTTTGAACACAGCAGGCACTAAAGTCAGCTTTGAGGGATTCCTCCCTTCGCTGAAGAGCAGCTGTGACTGATCTCAGCTGAGGAGAGCAGTCCTGAGACAGAGCTCTGGGAGAAAGGGGGATGTGCCACCTGTGTCCACTGCCAGGGTCCTACAAACACAGTCCTGCCCCCAAATCAATCTGAGCTGCCTGATAATCAATTAGGTGTTGAGCAATGTGCTTAGGGAACACCTACACTCCTTATCTCACCAGAGGAAGCCTTGTCACTGGGGGGTCTTCCTTACAGTCACTCCCTCCTCAGGCAAAGCCATTTCCCTTTTAAACTGACCTTGCCTGTGCCAGAGGGATGAATCAGGCTCAGCAGCTGGGAAGACTGTCACTATGCTCTTCTGTTCTTTCTTCTTTTTTTTTTTAACTCTCCCTCTCAAATACAGAAGTACCAGTACCAGACCACATTATATAACGCTTTCAAAGCACATTAGCAGGGTTTAGACACAGATAATTTATAATTATAATGGCTTTTGAAACATCTGCCTAGTTCAGGACAGCAGTAAAGTAATTTCATGCAGGAGTTCAGACTTGTGTGGTTAAGTCAGTGGAAGAAAGGTCTTTGCTTCCCCTCTGTCTGACTGACAGGGGTTGCATTAGGGAAAAGTGCAGAGAAGAGAAACAAATATGACTACAAACCTCTATGCTGTTTGCAAATCCTGATGGTTGCCTATTGAAAAAATTTTCTTTAGCAAAAGCATCATTTTGGGGTATTTTTCATATTAAACAATAATTTTAAAATTTAGGTATCTATTCAATGGAATGAAAGTTTCATGGAATATTAGTATTTTTAATATTAATCACATATTAACTAATTCCAGATGGAAGCTGGGATGAAGATCCAAATTTGAAAGAAACCCTTCCCTCAGAGTTGTATTTCTGGGTCTCTCAAACTCCTATACCATAACAATCCACAGGGATATGACTACTGAGACCTCTCTGTAGCTTTAATACAAGGTTTGGTGTCTTCTCCATGGTCACTGAATTACATTGCAACCCCTTTTCTTACAGAAAATAAAAATAATTTAAAACTTCTGTGCCTGTTGCCCATGTGACAGCAACTGAGGGTCTTTGTGGCAGTGCTGGCACTGGCCCCAGTGTGATGGATTCTAAAATGTTAATTCAAACCTTTCTGCCCCAGATTACTGCTGCCAATGGGAGTCTGACAGGAGCACTGTGACTAGACTGGGGCTACTGGTGGTTTTTGGAGTGTGAGAAGATTCACCAAGGTGAGCTACCATGAGCAGGAGAGAGAATAACAGAGGGAAATACTTTGCAAACAGGTAATAAGCAGCACAGTGAAAACAAGAGGTTAGAGAACATTTTTTCTACAATGTTAGCCAAGACAGCAGAGACCAGAACATGCAGACCCCTCTGAATATTGATCAGGGTAATAGAAAACACAACCCCAGCACCACAAACCCTCAGCCCCTGGTATATATCACACAGTAACCTAAGAATAAGGCCCAAAACAGAGTTGCAGAGATAGGACTGACATTTACCTACACATCTGCCATTTCTTGCCTCATAGCCTTCAGGACAAGTTTCTCTAAGGTTCCTTCTAGTCCTGGAGAAAGGTATTCTGCTGTTCCTATACTCTGAGAAGGAGCTGTAGAGATTTGAGGAGTGCCTGTAATAGTGCTGCAGTTGCTGGTTGTCTCTCCCAGGGGAGAACTGAGCATAGTTATAGCTACTGTAATAGGCACCCGAATTTGGCACCCTCTCCAATCCGGCGCAAGATTTCCCATCACCCAGTAACTGTTGCCCAGGTGGACAGAAACACTTGAAGCTGCCGGGGGTGTTGGTGCAGTGAAGTGCACAGGGTTTAGGCACTTGTTCACATTCATTAATGTCTGCTCATGTGACATGATCCAGAGCCCCAAACCATGTGGAAAGGAGAGAAAACAAACAAACAACAACACATAACTATACGTATATATACACACAGATACTTATCTCAGTCTCAGGAACAAGCTGAAGGCATGAAAGCGAGGTTTGGAGGCAGTAAAACATGGAAAACACGAGGCCAAGCAGGCAGGATCACTGCCCTGGGCTGTAAGAGACCTTCATTCTCCCACAGGCTGATGTGACTGTGTTCACCAGGACAGGAGCCCTGCTGAAGCCTTGTTTCAGCCTCAGCTGCTCATGCTCTCTTAGGAATTGGGTATTTTTTTTTTCCTTAAGTGCTCTACAGAAGAGTGGAGGAAGCTGCTGGCCCCTTCTTTAAAAGAATATGCTTAACACAGAGAAGTACAGTGCTAGAAATTCCTTACACCTCACACTCAGGGAAGTACAACAGGCTCTGATATGGTTATTGTGCCTCATGTTGGGGGAATTAGAGAATCACCGAATGCTTTGGGTTGGAGGGACCACAGCTCAGCCAGTGCCACCCTGGGCCATGGGCAAGGACACTTTCACTATCCCAGATCTGCCTCAAGCCCTGCTCAGCCTGGCTTTGGATACTGCCAGGGATGGGGCATTGAGCTCAAGAAGGTGTTTCAAGGCTGCAGGGACAAGAAGTCAGGTATGTTCTAACTTTTGATGCTGTTATTGGTCATTCCAGCTGGGACAGGTTGGAGATATAAGAGTACATCTTAATTCCATTTTGGACAATTAAAAAATAGAATTTCTTTTGTTTTCCTAAGCAATGTGTTTTTAGTTGTTTAAATTGCAGCCCAAAGTTATTTGAGCCACCCAGCAGTAAATATCCATCCTTAAATTAAAACTGAGTGCTGAGCATACAAAATGTGGTAAAGGCCTTGAGAGCACAACATTTTGAGTGTCCTTCCCTCCAAGTAACTATGAGTGCTCTTGTGACTGCAGGACCTTCTCCCACAGTCTCTCTGACACTACCAGAAAGAAATTTTCTACAGTTTTTGTCAAGTTACTTCAGGCTCAGAAATATGACATGTATTTCTTTTCAAACTTAGTATTTCTTCACCAGAAAAAGCCAAAAGTCTATTAATTCCAGACAACTCTGCAATGACCAGAAATAATAAATCTGCTATTAACATACATCACAACATATCTATAATTGACATATATTATAAACATTCCCTTACTAGAAATTAAAGATGATCTCAATGGCAACTCAATAATTGTTCAATTGTTTCATAGTAGTGTGTATTCTTTCAATTACTATTGTAAAAATGCCATTAAGCCAGTGTTGTTAGAGTTTCATTTGGATCGCCTATGAACAGAGGCTTTTGAGCACAGCTTGTAACTCCCCAAGCCACAAATTCATGAGAATAATATTTAAAAATCAATACTGTCAGAAATATAGTAGAACATGAGGCTGCATTTTTATGAAGTGGTTAATATTTGATACATTTAAGTTTTTACACAATTTAGGGGGATATTAATAATGAAATGCTTTAAGAGTTGGAAATCCAGAAGTAGTAACTGCAGAGTGTTACAATATTTTTCAGCTGTTATTTGGCAAACACACAACTGAAACTTCACATATTCGTGGTATTATCCCCAGAGTAGAAGTTTCTCTGTTGCAAATGAGAATCAACTAATCTGAATTTTAAGTGTATTAATCTCAGTATGTGCTTAAGAGGAAAAATTTATTATTAATATACATTTAAAAGAAAAACTCATTATTTCCTTAGCACTCTAGTGCTGACTTTTACCTTCTGTACCTGCCTAAAATAAATTAACACTGCTATCTTTATGACAACAAATGTCCCTGGAACAAGTGAATAAGCAACAGAAGATTATCACAGAAATTATGAAAGACAGCAGCCTGGGCAATACAAGCAGAACTGACTGCAGGGAGTCACCAGTGTTGCTTCCAGGGCTGCCCCTGTGAGAAGAGGCTGCTGAGGCTTGGGAATCCTAATACTTACAAGAACAAGGTAAAATTATTTTGAAATTGAAATAGCTACATTTTCAGGCTTTCTCTGATTTGAAAAACAGTACCTGATTTTATATTCTAGATAGCCTTGAATGTGTAATCTGCGTTATAGCAGCTTTTAGCAAAGCCCTTCCACCTGTGTGGAAAGGAGAGAAAACAACACAGCTGCCAGAAATGCTGTAATTCAGGTAAATGAGCAGACAGAGTTTTGTGGAGGTCACAAAGGAGCATCTTACTTGTCCAACAAACAAAAGAAGGGAATTGCTGCTTTACCCAGGGTAAAAATGCCACAGGCAGGAACAAAATTCACTTCTTCAGTTTCAGTCTGGATCCTACTTACTTCTCAACTCCTCCCTGTGCTCACTGTCCACAATGACAATAAAAACTGGATTTTATTAACAAAGCTAATACTTTGGATGAATTTATATTTTAAATATATTTTTAATAATGTAAAAATTCAAAGGATAAAAACACTTTAGGAGGGAGCTTTCAGTGGTCCTTGGTCAGAAGGCAGCTTTAGGACTGCTGGTGTTTTGTGAAAACCTACAGTTCTAGGCTTTACCTGGCTTTTTCCTGTCAGACGTTTAAATGGCTTTAAAGAGTTAAATTAATATGTTAAGAGTCTGGGATTGGTTTTCAGTACAGAGGCAGATGGTGGAAGTAATATCTTGGTCTACAGCCAAACACTTCTTACTGCAATTTAATCTCCTTAAAAAAATCCCAAACATTCCTGGCTTTTGACAGTCCAAAATCTTAGGTTGTTAAAAAAAAATAGAATAAGAAAAAACTATTTATCACTTAGGAAAGCTAATCTTGAAGGAGTCATCAGGGAGGAATGCTTTTCTGACGTGATACATAACAGCGACCGAAACCAACCTCACTTGGTGTCACATACCCACATTTAGAAATCCTCATTGTCAGGGTAGGTCAGCTCTTACATTTTAAATACTTGACATAAATGCAGTAAAGGTGATTCTAAATTATCCTACTGCCTTCCTGAAGCTTCTTAAATGCCAGGGGAAGTGCTTATCCACTTGCCCTAGCCCCACACATTAAACTCTCTTGCTCCCCACGTCAGAGCTCCGGAGCCTCCCGTGACATGGGAGAAAGCCCTGTGTGGCCTTGTGCCAAGACGGCACAGGGAGTGACTGCATGGCTGGCATTCCTGTGAGTACCAGGGATCCTATTCCTCCCCTGCTGGGGGCCACCCATGCCAGGAGGGGAGCACTGAGGGAGAATGTAGATCAGGTCCCTGTGCTCTGCCTGCTGGGGACCACTGCTGGCAGTCCTGATGGGGGCATAGGTGTATTTGGGATGTTCAGGAACCAAACTCAGTTCTGAGTCTGCCAGGTCTCCTGCAGCTCCTGGGGGTGTGCGCCCTAGGGGAACCCACATGACTCCCTGTGGGACTGCCTTCAGGGGTGAGCCAGGGCACAGCCAGGCACATCAACAAACCCCACCTCATTTTTATAACTGAAGCTTCCTGTGGAGCGGTCACATCCATCCACCAGTGCTCTGAGACCCTCTTACACTTTGCTTTCAAAGTATGGCCTCAAACCAATCTCTGTTTGGAATCATTTAGCTCCAACTCCGTTTAGAATGGAATACTTTGTTTCCAATGGGCCATTTGGAAATGCAGAGCCAGCTTGCCTCTACAGCATGGCCTTCCCCAGGGTTAGCACCGCAGGCGTGTTGCAGCAGAAAGGCAGGCAGAAGCAGAGCAGAGGTGTGAGAGGAGTGGCAGCTTACCCACGCAGGGCCTGGCGGGGCCCTGGGCGCGGAATCCTCGTGGGCACACGCAGCGGTGGCTGCCGCGCGTGTTCTCACACAGCTGGTTGTAGCGGCACTGGTGCGACCCCGACTGGCACTCGTCAACATCTGCAGCACAAGGCAAGGAACAGTCACAGCTCTGCGGGAGCAAGCTGTGGCTGCTCCATCCCTGCAAGTGCCCGAGGACAGGCTGGATGGGGCTTAGAGCAGCTTGGGATACTGGATGGTGTCCTTGCCCACCAGGATTTTTAAGGTCCCTTCCAGTCCAAATCATCCCATGCTTCCACTGGAACAAAAGCTTTGGTACCATCTACAACATCAGCTGTGCTTAAAACCCTTCCTGATAAGCAGCAGGGGACCTGTGATCTTGACTGAGAGCTCCTGAGCCAAACTCTTAAGAAATCATGCACACACAGAGCAAAACATTTCACTCAGTGAATAACTGAGAAAAATCAAGGTGCCAACACAGAAAAGACACCAAGGAAAATCTTAGTGTTCTTACTTAAGAACAGTGGAAAACTAGAGGTGGCAAGGATACATTTTTAATACCAACTACAAAACAAAGTTAAACACAGCTGTTCCCTAAGTGAAACCAAGACGGTGTTTTAGTATGTGCAAATATTAATAACTGGAGATGGACAATCTTCAGGATTATTTTAAAAAATAAACATCATCATTGGCCCTGTGTTTCCCATGACCACACAGTGCATTAATGCTTCTACTCACCAATGCAAGTCCCGTTCTCTGCTTTGGTCATTCCACTGGGACACAAGTCAATGCATTTATAGCCACCACGGGTGTTCTTGCAGAGCTGATCAGGCCTGCACACATTCTGCCTGCACTCATTGACATCTTATTCAAACAAAAGCCAAAANNNNAAAAAAAAAAAAAAGGCAGTATCGGACTCAGTTATGTAATGAAATTACCCTGTAGCCACACATTGAATAATTTCATGCACATGGATCAATTAGCCCAATTCTTGCTGCCTCTGGCTTTCAGTACTGCTTGACAGATTCCGAAATGTACGTCAAGTATATCATCCATAGCAGCATTTTCCTTCATACGAAAATATAGCAACAAATAAATATTGAACTCTGTTGGAAAGAGAGAGTGGACATTCAGAACTTCATCCCTACCAACGCATTTTCTGCCCTTCAGCTGGAATCCTGGGTCACAGCCACAGTGGAAACTTCCTATGGTATTGAAGCAGCGCTGATGGCAGGAGTTGGATTCTTGACACTCGTTAATGTCTGTGGAACAACACAATTCCTTGACACCAGGGCTGGGAGTTGCCCCGTGGGCATTACCTGAGCAGGCTTTGTCTGAGCTCTGCTCAGGAGTGTTTGCTGCTCTCCCATCTTTGTACAGGAAAATGGGCACAGGACACAAACCCAAGAATGCTAAGTTCTTCCCTGATGGGATTTTAAATTTATTTATAAAGACAAAAGAAGCAAAAGATTTAAAAAAAAACCAAAACAAACCCCCAGAAATCCACAACCCTAAGAATGAAAACCTGAAGTAAGGTGAGTTCCAGGGGCATGGGAGCTGAGGACCCCGAGGTGTACCTTGGCAGCTGAAGCCATCGGGCGTCCTGCGGAAGCCGCTCCCGCAGCGCAGCACGCAGCGGAAGGAGCCGGGCAGGTTCTCGCAGTCCTGCTCCCCGGAGCAGCTGTGCCCCCCCAGGGCACACTCATCGATGTCTGAAACGGGAAACGAGCTGCAAACCCCGCACAGGGGACGTGCCAGCCGGTGCCTCCAGCACCAGCAGCTACACACACCCGACTGCAAATACATTCAGCTTTGAAATAATTAGAATATCGCCAATAAACTGTGTTCTTATAATGAGAAAATGGCCCAAATAAAACCTCTCCTTAGCAACTTAAGCGCCTCTTAAGGCATTTTAAGGCCTTAAATTATCTAAGGAGCATTTGTATCCAAGCTGTCCCCAGCAGCAGCTCTCTTACCCTGACACGTTCTGCCATCAGCAGAGATGGTGAGGCCTTTGGGACAGGAGCAGTAGTAGGATCCCACAGCATTGTGACAGGTGTGGGAACAAGGATTTCCCACAGCACATTCATCTTCATCTGGAACAAGAAAATGTTTGAAGAACCAGTGAGACTTCCCAAGAAACTACTCCTGATCCTTCCTTAGAGGGGTGCAACTAGTAAAGCCCACAGGGCAAACCCACATCCAGCAATTCCCTTCATTTGCAACCTTTCAAGAGTTAATGACATGAGTGCACAAAATCATTTCAGATGATTTCTGCCAAAAATAACCCCGGACTCCAGAGAGATATCCAGGGCACTCATGTGCTTCTCTCCATTTCCATGCCCCAAGCGGAAACACAGGGGCTATTGTCTGAGGTGCCAACACTCATCCTCTCCTCCACACAGGTCACCTAAGTCCTTCACTGCTCTGCAGGCTCAGCGTCCTCCACGAGTCCCTGAGGTGCTGATTTAAAAGCTGACTGGGAACTACTCATATTGTAGGGAGGACAGAAGTAATGTCTTCAACTGCCCTTGGATCCACACCCTTTTAGCAAGGATAACCCACAATTTTTGAAGTGCATACTTTGAACTCTACATAAAGAGGATGTAGGTTCTGGTAGTTTAATAAAGTGTCCAGCTCTGGAGCCCTCAGCACAAGGTGGACATGGATCTCTTAGAGCAGGCCAGTCATTACCTGAGCAATAAGGCCCAGACGAGTCCAAAGCAAACCCCGCAGGGCACTGGTTGCTCCGATCCCCTGTATGATAAAGGAAGCACATGTCACTTGTGGCCATAAAAATATGGCCATTCCATTACTTTAACAATAAGAATTGCACCCCAGAAGTTTTACAATACTTATTATATTTCAACACCAAAACAGAAACTTTTAAATCCAGCCTTCAGTGTTTTTTCCACTTTGGCACTAAATGTCAGTATTGCATGGCTTGTGCTGGTTTGAATAACATCGAAAAGGTGTGTGGGGGTCCCCTCAGAGTGAGCTGCAAGTTCCATCCCAGCCTAATGCATCCTGGAAAGTTTCTTATTGAAAGAATAAAGACTATTCAGTTTTACTTCATATAAATGGAGAACAATAGACCCAAACTAAAAAAACAACAAACACCATGTCACAAATTTTAGGAGGTCACTGTAGAAGAACACTACCATGTACTATAAACTGCAATTGAAAATTCAGGGAGAGACTACTCAAAGGACACAGGGCTTTGGCTGCTTGAAAACTGAAATTTAAAGAATGAGATTTTAAAAAATCCCAAACACCAGTATCTTAATTGTTGGAGGAAATAAATGAACATTCAGTAAAGGCTTAGCCAGATCTAATCATAGGCATATCTTGACCCAGAAACTCCCTTTTATCAGATCTCTTATTTAATTAAAAAAAAAGAAAGAAGTCTTTGGTTTTCAAATTGTACAGTGAGTCCCTAGTCTGGCAAGTGGGAAAAACCTTATTTTACTTAATTTAGAATGCTGTTACTGAAAAGAAAGACTGAGACAGGCAATCCTTTTTTCAATTGCCTCCAAACCAGAGTAATTTCCTGACTATGTAAAAAAAAAA
>VXBU01012612.1:2398023-2481622 GCA_013400315.1 Bombycilla garrulus | reverse complement strand
CAAATGGCGTTAAAAAAGTAAAAAAGTAACAGGCTACTTTGCTCATTTATTAGAATATATATTAGAAATATTTATTATTCCTTGTCAAAGGAAAGTCTGCTCACATAAATCCATGCCTGTCCCCTTTGGTCGCCCAGATTCATAAAAGCCAGCAGTTAGCAATGCTAACCAACAGTTAATTTAGAGCTACATCATCAAGACTTTTAGGTCCTGGGATCTACACTAAAGCTACCCAAGTTTCACAGAATTTCCTTTTGAGACTACGGGTGACTCAATGAACTCCAGGAAGAGAAGATACTCCTTCCCCATTGTTTGATTTCTGGGAAGGCCTAGAACAATACCTTTTGCAATGGAAGCCTGGATTTTGAAAGCCACGGCCTCCTCCAGCAGGTCATACTCTGTTGTGATGGAGGCAGCATGCAGGGTCTGCACCAGGAAGGGCATCCTGCCCTTGGAGGGGTCGTAGGTGATGGTGTGGTTCCACGTGTAGGGAACGCTGACGCCGTCTGCCGTGAAGAGGCGCGTGGAGTGCGCGTGCAGCTGCCCAGGGCCCGTCTGGATGTAATCCTCTGTGTAATCCTGCAACAGAACCCTGGCCATCAGCTGCTCCCACACCAGCACCACCTGGGCCTGCACTTCAGGGCTGTGAGATGTGTGCAGAGAAAGGGGCTTATCTTAACCAGTGCACAAAGGGTATTGTGCACACATGGGTCCTTTTCACTCTTATTTTAGCTGTTGGATCTTAACGCTGCCTGGTCTATTACTTTAAAAAAGATACAGACTGATGTAGAGGATCCTGATATTGGAAGCCACATCAGAGGATTTCTAAAAAATATCCTATTCCTCAGTAACAATCTTGAGGTCTAAATATTTGGCTTTTATTCAAAGTCAGATGCTGACAAATGTGCTAAATAAACAAGTGGTAGAGAAAAATTCTGCCACTGAAGAAGGGTATAAATATTGGACCTACTACATATTGCAGTTTTCCAAAATATCAACAACTTCAGGTATATTTATTGCATGGTGGGATTAATACAGTAAAATACTGGTTACCTGCAACTAAGTCAGAGACGTTAAAGATGCACCTGTCTATCTCTGCCCAAAGCAGCACTTGACATACCAGTCATCAAGTTGAAGACCCTCCTCAAAGCTACCCTCCAACATCTTGAGCTCTTGAAGACCAACTCCACCCTCCTCAGGAGAACTTTCTGCTTTCAAAGGCAACATCAGCATAACCAGTTCAACCAGGCACACAAGAAGTCACATATGGTACAGCAGGTCTCAGAACTCAGTGTTTCCTGCTTCCTCTGGGTAAGAGAGTTAAAGATGCACAAGAGCAGGGGTGGTACCTGCAGCAGCTTTACCTTGACACTGACATCAGCCACCGATTGGAGCTGCAGCACGTGGCCATTCACAACAACATCCAGCAGGAGGGCCCCGTCGGTGTCCAGGCCCCGAGCAACGTGCGTCATGCGCAGGATCTCACCTGGCAGTTTAACAGCACACTGCTTTATCACACATTCCACACACAGACTCCCAACAGCCACATGGAATCTAAACTGGAGTCCCTTGATCAGTTATTTATACTTAATTTTTGTAAGGTGTACAATGCCCGTGAGAGAAAGCATGAAACATTTCAAACTACAGCTCTGACAGGTGGAATAAAGTCTCAGAAGGCCACAGTCAGTCTGACAGTATTAGTGCAAGCACAACACCCAAATTTCAGCAATGGTCCTCTGCTGTCTTTTCAGAAATACAGCATCTATCTGGCTTACTGGACACAGAAAGAGTTGGTCTGTCCCAGGAAACTCACCAGTTGCAAACTCCACTTGAGTTTCTCTCTTGAAAACAGCATCAGTGAGTGTAAACCCGTTCATTGCTTCCCCAATTTCTTTGGCAGTTGTCCAGTAAACTGGGCTAAGTATGGAAACAAGCTTTCTCATCGCAGGGCCTGAAGGAAACACCACAGACAATCAGAGAGCTTTGATCTCATCACAGACCCATATGCACAGGAGCTAAATATGAAGACTTAGAACTAGTGTAACCCTTCAGATTTAAACCAGAAGACCACAGGTATTGGTGTATTTAAAGAAAAAATTGATAGGAGTCAAAGAGGCCTACCAAGGGTCCGAGGGATGTTGGTGATCTTTGCCTGTATCACTCTGGTGTCAGAGTCTGGGATGTCTGTTACTGTGGCGTTCAGGAAAGCAATCCCAAATTCCACATCATTGATATTGCCAATGATGCTGCCCTTGGCACGTGCAGGCCCACCTGTGCAGGGGATGGGGGAGAGGCAAAACACAACCCCATGTGATATGTGCTGCTGGCTATTTTAGGAGAGAGAGAACTGAGCTTAAGTTGCAGGGCAGATTCAAGCCCAAAAAATTAAATTACCCTGTCAACTGGCCAAGATGAGAGAGAGCACCAGTGAAATCAGGAGTGCCACAGGTTTCACCCCACTGTCACTGCATGCAGGCTGTAAATACTCACCAGGACACGCTTGGGTGTTGCACCTGGATATCTGGGAGGAGTCCCCAGGGCAAGGACGGCCACGATTTAGCGGGGCTGGGCTGCTGCACAGGCGTACCCGGGTCTGCTCTCCTCCTCCACAGGAAGCCGAGCATTGGCTCCATGATTGCCACTGTCCCCAGTTTCCATCCACTGCAGAATAAAGAAAGCAATTTTTCAATTTAAATGCTTCAGGCAGCATTATGCTGAAGTCAATGCCTTCCTGGAGGAACCAGGTATAGCTAAAGGTAGAGCCCAAAGGATGACAAAAACATTGTAACACGCAGGTGTGAACACTCCTGCCATCAGAAACACAGAATCCCAGACTGCTTTGGGTTGGAAGGGACCTTAAAGCTCATCCCATCCCACCCCCTGCCATGGGCAGGGACAGCTTCCACTAGCCCAGGCTGCTCCAAGCCCCGTCCAACCTGGCCTTGGACACTTCTGCAGGTAGTCTGCATTTCTTATGTGGCGTATACCCTGATGCCTCGCAGGGAAAGCTGCATTTGTGCTGCTGTTGTGAGCACTGACCTGGGCACAGGTCCATGCTGCACCTCTGGATCTGCACGTCAGCCCCAACACAGGCCCTGCCGCCGCTGGCCGGCCGTGGGTTGTCGCAGCTCCGGTACCGCCTCATCTGGCCCCCGTTGCACGTCCGACTGCAAGTTCCCCAACTGCTCCACGGGCCCCAGTTGCCATGAACTGCAAGAGTAAATCAGATCTGATCTTCCTCAGGGATTTAAAACCAGACAGTCAAGAAAAATACTTCTGTTGGAGAGTAACTTCCCCATTTCTTTTTTCCCCGAAAGAAAAGAATCAAACTCAGAGAGTGGGCGAACAGCCCAGCACAAAGCATTTACCTGGGCAAGGATCACTGTTGCAAAAATCCGTTTGTATGTCACTTCCCTCGCACTTGTGTCCCCCGAACTGCGGGGCTGGGTCAGAGCAGTGGCGCGTCCTCTGCCTGCTGCCTCCCCCGCAGGACACGCTGCAGGCGCTCCAGCTGCTCCACGGGGACCATTTCCCATCCACTGGGGAGAGAGGCACGGTGGTTACAGCCTCTGACTGCAGCAGTAACACAGCACAGCAGGGCTACAGCAGGGAAAACTGAACGTGGATGCCACTGACTCTTCCCTATTCTCTCAAGGAGCACTTATTGAAATGTGGAAGAAAAGGATAAATGATTAACAGAACATAAGAAAATGTTAAAAATAGATATTTAGAAAACCTATTATTTAACTATGAGTAATTTAAAATGCTGCTTCTGAGAGTTAAAACAACAAGGATGAAGAAAGAAATCACATTTGTAGGGTCTATAGCTAATGCTAAGCAGTGACAGAGTCAGTGACAATAAAAAGCCTGAAGGGAAGTTTTTTCAGGATTAGACTTTTAGAACCGGAAGGCACTAACCACGGCTGAAGCAGAACCGGGGAAGGGAAGGGAAGGAGAAGTTTGTTCTCACCTGGGCAGCGTCGGCGGTAGCAGAGCTGGAGCTGCGTGTCGGGGCCCTGGCAGCGGGGGCCGCCGTGTGCCGGGGCCGGGCTGGTGCAGAGCCGGCCCCGCGTCTGGCTGCCCTTCCCGCACGTGGTGCTGCACGGCCCCCAGGACCCCCAGGGGCTCCACTCGCCGGCCACTGCAACGGCAGCACAACTCGACACTGCCCCAGAACAGGCACCCAGATAGCCCTGATCCCACACACAGCCCCAGAACAGACACCAGGATAGCCTTGATCCCACACACAGCCCCAGAACAGACACCGGGATAGCCCGGATCCCACACACAGCCCCAGAACAGGCACCCAGATAGCCCTGATCCCACACACAGCCCCAGAACAGACACCAGGATAGCCCTGATCCCACACACAGCCCCAGAACAGACACCGGGATAGCCCTGATCCCACACACAGCCCCAGAACAGACAGGCACCCGGTATATCCCAAATTCCCCACAAAATGCCACTAAGCAGTGGCCCAAATCAGCACTTTCACAAGCAAAGATAGACCCTTTTGTCTCTGTTTTTTGACTATATCACCTTACCACCATTGCGGAACATCAGAACTGAATGCTTAATTGAATCTGGAGTTTCCCAATTCCCTGGGTAGAATGGAGGCCTGAGCAGGCAAGCCTGGCTAAAAGCTGCCAGAGAGTAGCAGCCCAGAGCTGATTTTCCTGCCAAAACCTAGAGAAATGAGTCTCAGCCCACAGACAAGCATTTGGCATTACAGTGACAGCAGAGCCAGGGAAAAATGGAAAAATCAAACACTGCAAATTGTACAGAAGGGAACATGTCAGTGGTGAAGGCTCTCAATAAATTAGAACCTGTCAAATGTGGGAAACACTCATGGAACAGGAATGAAACCTGAACATTCAGGTTATTGAGAGCAAAATGTGGCTAAAAATTATAACAACAGAGGAAAACATACAGAAAAAGTCTTAAACTATTAACAGTCATTTTTACATAGCTTTTTAATAGTTGGTGGTTTCAGTTTGGTTCTTTTCTTATTTTAACTGGCTTTCCAGGATATGTTTAGAATAGAGAGAATTTATACTTTGAGGATGTGGGTAACAAGTACTGGAAAACATTAAAATAGAAATTATTATTTTTACTGGTTTAAAAAGAAAACCCAAACAAATTGCTGATGTCTGAGATATCTTACACTTATTTTGTGATTCCTCTTTCCAAGAACTCATGCCATTCAATTAAAAAAAAAAAAAAGAATTACCAACTAAAAATTAGCTGAGATAATTTGGGTTTGGAGAAACAGAGACCTACATGTGAAGCCCCTAATGCAAATAAGGTTAAATTACTCTTCTCTTACCTGGGCAAGGCCTAAGATTGCACATGACTGACTCCAAAGCGCTGCCCTCACAGACTTTCCCTCCGTGCTGAGCTGGGGGGTTACTGCAGGTCCTGCTCCTTGTTCTGTTCCCTTGGCCACAGCTCCTTGAACACTCTTCCCACAGCCCCCACTCTGACCAGCTCCCATCCACTAAGGACCAGAAAAGCCCAGTTTTCATTAAACAATATTTTTTGCAGTATATATTGAAATTTCTTCTTTCTTTCTAAAATTAATTACAACTACTTAGAAACATGAATCTGCCATGAAGATCCATGGTGATAAAAGTTGATTGTTTGGGCACTTAATGCAAGGCACATTAAAAGTACCCATTCATTGTGGCTTTTCAGTGCTTAAATAGGGTTTACAAAATAGAGGGAGGGAGACTTAGATGGGCAGACAGAGAGGACATGGGGGAAAGGTTTTAAACTAAAAGAGGAGAGATTTAGATCAGGTGTTTGGAAGGAATTGTTCTCTGTGAGGGTGGAGAGGCCCTGGCACAGGGTGCCCTGAATCCCTGGGAGTGCCCAAGGTCAGGCTGGATGGGGCTTGGAGCACCCTGGGCTAGTGGCAGGTGTCCCTGCCCATGGCAGGGGGTGGCACTGGATGGGCGGTAAGGTCCCTCCAGCCCAGACCCTTGTGGCACGGTGTGAGCGCAGCAGTACCTGGGCAGGGCTGGCGGTGGCAGCTGCGCAGGTCGCTGTGGGGCCCCTGGCAGCCGCGGCCCCCGTTGGCCGGCACGGGGCTGTCGCACTGCCGGACGCGCTCCTGCACTCCCTGGCCGCAGGTGACGCTGCACGCCCGCCACTCCAGCCAGGGAGAGAACCCACCGTGCACTGCAACAGGAGCAGGGGCGCTGCTGGGCACTGCTGGTGCCTACAGCCCCCTCAGACCGACACAGACAACTTAAAACTGCACTTCCTGGCCCCTGGAAATCTGTCCCGCTTCATGTGATTACTGTGCAAAAATCTCTTACCATAATTCAAAGACAATTACTGTATTTTAATACTAAATGCTTTTCTTTAGAGGCTCAGTTCAGTTATGATGAGTTCTGAGGATGGGATCTGGGTTAAGACCCTTTCATTATCATTTTTGACTCTCACCCTTCCCAGCCTCCATCTCTCCCAACTGGATAAGTATAACAGAATAAAATTTAGCGAAAGAGAATCCCACCGACACTTCAGACTAGGCATACCTTAGACCTGATGCTTATAAAGAAGATAAGATCAAACATCTCACCCATAAAACGTGGGCAAGATGCACCTGGACCACATTTGATCCAGACTAACGCTGTCATCTACCAGCTTCCAAGTCACTCTGACGTTCCGTGCACCTACCCTGCACAGTCAGGGGCACTGTGACGAGGACGGACCCCAGAAGATTCCTGGCTACGCACTCGTACTCCGAGGTGTCCTCCCTCTGCAGCGCGGCGATGCGCAGGGAGCCGTTGGGCAGCAGGGCCACTCTGTCATCGCCCAGCACGGGCTGGCCCTGGCGGGACCAGCTGATGGCCGGAGGGGGCTCTCCCTGGGCCTGGCAGTCCAGCACCGCCGTGGCACCAGCTTCCAGCACGGTCCCCACCGGTTCCACAGTGATGACAGGGGGGCCTGCAAGGGAAAGGGTTCTTGGAGCCACAGCACACGGGCACAGGTTTAATCGATTTAGTATCAAAGCCAGCGCAGAGAAATCCTAAACCAGTTTACTTTGGCTAAAATTATTATCGTTGATCCCCTGCGGGCAAAATAGAAACACAGAATTCTTAAGGTTGGAAAAGACCTTTCACATCACCAAGTCCAGCCATCAACCAAGCACCACCATTGATGTTCACCACTAAACCATGTGCCCAAGTGCCCCGAAACAGACACACATTACAGTGCCATGAATAAGCTGGTTTGAACATGCAGCAATCTGGGGACTAAAGCAGAGATTAAGGCCCAGCTGTAAGAGCACGTGCTCTTCTTTATTGCTAAAATGGATTGTTTTTCATAAAACCCACAGGAAGATGATGTTACTCATGTCCAGAGACAGATGAGGGGTAAGGAACAGACTCACAAAGCTCGAGGCTACAGTAGGAAGGGCATGTGTGGAAATTATCCCACTAGCCAAGAAAAACTCTAACATATTATTTTTGCCAAAAATAAAATATTGTCAATGAGAATTAAGATTCACCTCATATAAGCTGAGAGTCTAGTTTATTCCAATTGTATTGAGTGAGCTAAGAGAAACAGGCCCTTTGAGAGTGATTCAGTTCATTCCACACTGAGGAATGAACAATGAGGCTCAACCACCTTTTACATCCCTCTCTTCTTTGACCTCAGTCACAGCTTAGACCAGACTCTCATGTATTTATGATGAAGGATGCCCAGAGAAGCTCTTGGCTACCTCATCCCTGGAAGTGTTCAAGGAGCAACCAGCTCTAGTGGACGGTGTCCCTGCCCTAAAGGTGATCTTTAAACTCCCTTCCAACCCAAGCCATTCTACAAATCCATGGAAAAAGAGATGAGTCCAAACCTCCAGGGCAGTGCCCAACCTGAAACACCTTCCCCAGGAGATGCCTGCACCTCCTCACAGGCAGGTTTTCCCTCCCTCAAGGGGTATTAAACCTCCCTTTGAGCCTTACTCTGCAGGGTCAGTGTCAGGCTGCGCTCCACCACGCCCACGTCATTGGTCGCCACACACTTGTAGTCACCAGCATCTTCATTCTGAGGAACAGAACAGGTGCTCAGTCTACAGGGCCCCACCTGGCAGGGAATTTTAATCCCAATTCAAAATGCAGATGTGAGTACATGGGGAAAAATAGCAGTCTTGCTGTTCAGGTTAGGAGTATTAGATTTGGAATCAGAGATTTGCACATGGAGAATGCAATTGCTTTTGAGCTGACCTTCGAATCCAGGCTCTCTTAAGGTGAGGGGCAAAGGTCCTGTTTAACTGGTCGTGACCAGGATCTCACACACCAACAATTACTATGTAAATTCAGTCCTTCTGACAAGCAGAAGGAATCCCCCCTGGGGATTTTTGCCTCAATAACTGGAATCTAATTCTAGTCTGAGTTAAAACATTTGTTAAAGGTGAAAGCAGAAAAGAATAAATGTCTAGCCTGGCTCTTTCAAACCAATTTGACCAGGAATACCTTTAACAATAAAGTTCAAGGCAGACACTCAGAGTAAAGGGGCAGGACTCACCACGGTGCCATAGATAGCGAGGGAACCATTGACAAGCTGTCGGATCCTGTTGCTAATCTGGACTCCCACTCCTTTTCTGCTCCACTGGATGGTTGGAGGGGGATCTCCCCTGACTTCACAATTCAACATGGCATTGCCACCCAAGGGCTCAATTCGGCTGGAGTGATAATCCCCTTTAAAGACTGGAGGCTCTGAAAAAACAAGGCATGGCAGAGAAATAGTAGAGTCAAAATAAAATGTCCCTAATGAGAACCACTGGCAGGGATCACTCACCTCTGACTTTCTGAAGGGGAAATTTCAAGCTGTTTGGATTTTTCCCATTTAGTCATTGGCAAGGTACTATTTTAAATACTAGGGGGAATGGCTTTAAAATGACAGCAGGCAGATTCAAATTGAAAATTAGGGAGAAATTCTTCCCTGTGAGGGTGGTGAGGCCCTGGCACAGGGTGCCCAGAGAAGCTGTGGCTGACCCTGGATCCCTGGAAGTGTCCAAGCTCAAGCTGGATAGGGCTTGGAGCAGTCTGGGCTACTGGAAGGTGTCCCTGCCCATGGCAGGGACATGGGCTTTAAGGATGGGCACCTTCCCACCTGTCCCATTCTGACTCCACTATCCAAACCCAGGGGTTACATGGAGCTGTCCAGCGACAACCCCAAGTGCTGAATTTCATGTACCTTTGACATACACAAAGCCAATGGCCTTGATGGAGCCCACTGTGTTCTCTGCAGAGCACACATAGGTGCCAGAGTCCTCCTTGGACACCCTCTCGATGAGCAGCTCGCTGTGCCCATTGACATCGTCGTACTGCGCTGCAGGGAGAGCAGGGAAAGTGTCCTTCCAGGGATTGAAGCATACACAGCTCACAGGAGTGTTGGCATCTGTGCCCTCTCAGCAGCACAGCTCTGGGGTCTTGTGCATCCCTGAGACACCCCAGGAATGCACAGAAAGTCACTGCTGTGACATTTGCCCACATGCAACCATTCACTTCAGCTGCCCCCTAATTTCGAGCATCAGTTGCTGGATGCTGAGTAAACACCATCAGATATGAATGTTTTTAATGTACTACATTATTGGCTACAGAAGAGAGACCAATTTTTAATTACCTTCCTTACCGCTTTGTCTCAGAGGCAATTTTATTACATACAATTAAATTAACACTGAAGATATTACTCACACAATCACTGACAGTTTATTCCAGCTAGAGTTTTCTTCTTCCCTGCCCTAAACTGCAATGATGCACAGGGGAAAAAAATCTGCATCCAAACAGCCACCAGGGACCCACCTGGAATGATGTTATTGTTAAAGGTCCACGTTATTCTGGGCACAGGTATCCCAGTTGCTTTGCAGGTTAACCTGAGCTGCTCTCCTCTGGTCAAGGCAACGTCTCCAGGCAGTTCAGTGAAAGCTGGCAGCACATGAACTGTCAGGGTGACTGTGTGCGTGTCCTCCCCAGCAGCGTTGGTGGCAATGCAAGTGTAACTGCCAGAGTCTTCGGGCTGAAAGGAAACATGGTGGGGAAATTTCAGCTGGGATCTATCCTACAGCACACACCCCTCTTATCAGTAAGATAATCTTGAAAGTCTTGGAACAGGCATTCAGCAGAAATGCTCAGCTGAGCTTTTCCACTCCCCTAAATTTCAAGGATGACTAACTCTTCTTTTTACCCTTCCTGAGGATTTACCACTACAAATTCTTCATAGATTTTACTCCCCAGTGGAAAATGAAATTTATATAATAATTTTGGAACATTAAGAACAAGAAATCAAAACAAAACAACGACTAAGCCAGAAGTGGACCTTATCACTTCCAAACGTGTCCAGTAATAGCTTAGATTTATGGAACTTACCACAACACTGTCCAAAATGAGGTCTCCACCAGGCACAGTCTGATATTTTCCCACTGTGTCTCTTAACAGCATGTTGTCCTTCCTCCAGTTAATTGTTGGTGTTGGGATGCCCTCAGCCACACAGGACAGAACAGCCTGGGAGCTCTCTGTGACCGTGTACTGCGGATCCGTGCTGCGGATCCTGGGTGGAACTGTGGGGAGCTCATTAGAAACATTTCCTCTGGGTATTATCCAAGCACAACACTGGGCTGAAGAAAACCCTTGCCTGGACCTTCCGGATTGTCCATCTCCATCAACGACTGCGTGCCGAAATTCAAGCAACTGGCCACTTAATAACTTACAACTTAGTAACACTCCCCTATATTAAATAGAACAATTTTCCTTAACTCCTCCTGTACATCCCTAGCTCCTTAATCTTTGTGGGGTCTCACCGGTAACACGCATCGTTTCCCCGCTTACCATGGAATCACAGGATGGTTTGGGCTGGAAGGAACCTTAGAGCCCATCTCACTCCAACCCCCTGCCATGCACAGAGACACCTTGCACTACCACAGGTTGCTCCAAGCTCCATCCAACCTGCCCTTGGACACTTCCAGGGATAGGGAGTCCTCAGCCTGTCTGGCACAGCCGCTGCAGTGCCCCCCATCCTCCCAGGAAGAGCTCCTTACCGTGCACGGTGAGCTCCATGCTGGAGGTGCTGGATCCTGCAGGATTTGCCGCAGTGCAGGTGTAGCGGCCGCTGTCCCCAGGCTGCACAAATAGGATCTGCAGAGCTCCCGTGCTCAGGATTCTCCTTCGCATGGACTCCGTTATCTGCTGCCCATCCTTATGCCAGCTGATCTCTGGCCCAGGGTAGCCTTCAGCCTCACACTGCAGAGTGACAGACTGATCAACGGCAACAACATATTCCTCCATGTGGGACTTGATAACAGGAGGAACTGAAAGGAACAAAGACAATTATTAGAAGAATTAGATGCTGTAAGAAGCAAGGAACTCTTTAGTTCTTGGTGAAAATAATTCTAAAAGCACATCCTAAAGCAGACATCGAACTAAAGGGTGTAAACCTCCTGGGCTCTGTTCAGCATCACATCAAACAGGAAAGCACTAGGTCCCTTTCTATTGCTCAGAATTGTGTTTGCACCAAGAGAAGGAGTATAAAAGGTGATTTACCTTGAACTTTCAGCTTGATCTTCCCTAGAGCAGTGCCAGCTGGATTCTGAGCAACACACATGTAAGTGCCAGCATCTTCCACAGCTGCTCTGGCAATCTGCAAACTGCCACTTGGCTGGACCATGTAACTGTTCCCTAAAACAAATGTAATTGAAGTGTGACACTTCTGGTTTGCTGTTTGGTTTTAAATGAATGGGGAGGAGAAACCCAAGTTTCAGAAAAGAAGATGAGTGTCTGTGTCACGGGAGCAGGCAGTGTCCCAGGCTTTGGGAGGATACCTGTGGTGATGACATTGATGCCCTCCTTCTGCCACGTGATCACAGGCTGAGGAGTGCCCGTGGCCTCACAGGGAAGCACAATGGGATTGTTCACAATGACATCCAACACCCCTGGCGGGGCCTGGATAACGGGTGGCTCTGTGGAATGAAAGAAAGAGGGAAAAGCATAGCCCTCAAGGCTAGGAAAATACAGAAAAGCACTAAAATTGTACCAGGCTAAAGCAGCAATGCTGGCTGCAGAATAGCCTTGCTCATCCATCAGCCCCCAGCTTACCGTGCACGTGCAGAGTGACGTGCCTGTGGGCAGAGCCCGCGGCATTCCGGGCCACACAGGTGTACCTGCCCCCATGGGCCAGCTGGGCAGAGGGGATCTCCACAGCTCCTGGGGCAGAGAGAGCACCACAACATGCAGAGCATCCTCGAGGCACAGCTGCTCCCTTACAGCATCCCTCATGTCATTCCAAGCCAGCAGAGAGGGGATCTTTGGGGGTTTGTTTGCGTTTCTGTAATTCATTACTTATGGACGTGCCTGACTGCACTGATTTCCTGCAGCATGTTACCTGAAGAGAGAATTCTGTAGCCATCTCCTCTGGGAAGCAACTTGATGCCATTTTTGGTCCAATGAACTGAGGGGACAGGAACACCGGAGGCAGTGCAGGAAACCACGACTGGAGACAGCTTTGTTACCAGGAGCTCTGTGGCTTCATCTGCTATGGATGGGGGCACTGAAAATCAAGAGCAAGGCAAAGGTTACCTGCCCACGTTCATTTGCGATAAATCCTTGGAAATACCACAGACTTATGGATATCAGTATCAAAGAGGAATGAAATAAACTCTTGTCTCAATATTGGAACACCCCAAAGAAGTTCTGGGTGCCACACAAATGTAATAGCAATATCCCCTCTACCTTGAACAGTGAGATCAATTGCCCTTTGATCTTCTCCTGCATCATTTGACACAGAGCATTCATAGACAGCAGTGTCATCCACAGTGGGAGAAATGATTACTAAGGAACCTGAAGACAGAAGTCTGAACAAAGAAAAAAGAAAGTAAAAGCCAGTGAAATACTACTTTCCTTCTCAGGTAATCAGCCCACTGAATTTGCTAGCTAGTCAAGGCAGTGTTTAAGCACAGATAGATTTTTCAAGTGCCAAAATCACCCCTGAAAATTTGAAACCCACAGTAAAAAAGGAAACACTTCTCACCTGTATGTATTCTGGTTCTGGTCAACACTAATCAGATGCCCATTTTTTTTCCAGCTAATTGCTGGTCTGGGAATTCCAGTGACTTCACAAGGCAAAGTGGTTTGCACATTTACGGTAACTGTGATATTCGTCTGCCCAGGAGCAATAGCTGGAGGAACTAAGGACAAACAAAGCCTAATTATTTAGAATAATTTTATATACATATATACATACATTTCTCCCCTTTTTTTTTTAACCAGAGCAGCTAAGAAGGGGCTGAACTGAAACTGCCTCTGGCAGAAGACACTGCTGTCAGTGGATTCAGCGGCAGCTCTGAGCTTTACCCAGGACGTGCAGGTCGATGCAACAAACGAAGCCTAATTATTTACAATAATTATATACACACACACATATGTATACATATACAAATTTCTCCCCTTTTTTTTTTACCCAGAGCAGCTAAGAAGGGGCTGAAGTAAAGCTGCCTCAGTGGGTTCAGCAGCAGCCCCAAGCCTTACCCAGGACGTGCAGGTCGATGCGCCGGCGCTCGCTGCCCGCGGCGTTGGTGGCCATGCACACGTACCTGCCCGTGTCAGCCACCTGTGCCCAGGGGATGTGCAGGGACCCATCCTCCAACACTGAATACCTGCAACACAGCAAATGCTGCTGCCCACCATCCATCAACAGGGCACCCTGGCAGTGCACAGGATGAGATGACTCAGGGGGCACAACCAACAGACTAAATGAAGCGGGCATTAGTTGGGGCGCAGAGTTTTCTCACTTATTTCACTCTTTCCCACACATCCATTTCCCAAAGAAATGATGAAATCTGGCTGACATGGTGATTTCACATAAATGGTACTGGATTTACAGAAAACAGCCAGCCCCCCTTTTTATGCCTTCTCATTTAACCTTAAAAAAACTAATGCCTGTACTTTTTCTTTGCAATATAACAGAATTCCTTAGCATCTGCTCAGCACTAGAAAATGTCAAACTACGCCCTTATAAAACAGTCAGGAGACAGAAACCATTCACTATAATAAAAGTTGGTACTAGAACGTATATAAAAAGTTTCACGTATGAGAAAACACAGAATAGCTTTTGGTCTGCATGAAATTCCGTGGCTTCATCCCAAAACTCTGTATATATATAAAAATATAAAGATCTTTCACATTTACTGTTTAAAATCTCTAATTCTGGAATAATTATTATTATATTTGGTTGCCAAAGGAGTTTTTTTATCCTTCTTAACAACAAAAAGGCAAAACTTTGGTGCTGCTCCTTTTCTCTAAAACAATTTCATGTCTAATTAAGTTTCTGTAACGAATACATTCTTAAGTAGCAATGAAGAATATTTATGCTAAATTCTGGGCAATACCTGGAATTGTTTCCAGTAAAAACAGCCCCATCCTTCCTCCAGGTGATCCTGGGGGCTGGGACTCCTTCTGCAGCACACTCCAGCAGGGCAGAGGTGTTGATGTGCACCACGGCAGTCTGGGGGCTGCTCCGGATTGTGGGAGCCACTGCAAGGGAGAGTTGCTGATGATAAAAAGGAAGTAACTCTGCATTGCAATGATTAAAACTGAACACATGAAAAGAGGTGCAGCAGCAGGTTTGGGTTTACTGCAAAGACAGGAAGAAGTTTCTTACCATTCTGGGTGACGGTAATTGCCAAGGTGCAGCAGGGAAGGAGAAAGAAAAGTTGAAATGCACTGCAAAGGTCAGCTCTGCAAGTTACTGCAGAGGGTACCATTGAGCTAAAACAGGAGGAGTTCAGCACATGGAATTCAGCAAGCTAAGACTGTGGGGACATCCTTGCTTCCTGATTACACACTAAGGAGAAAAAAAGGACTTCAGCTGGAGCAGGTAAGGCTAGTTATTGGGGGCACAGTGTAAGGCAGAGCCCATGTGACTGGGCTGGAAACAGAACAGAAAAAGGGGAAAAACTCCTGAGTTTTTCCTGAGTCACCTGAGTGTGAGAGTAAAATAGCTCCTCATCAGACTAGAGATGAGAAAATAAAAAGGTTTAAAATGGAGCTCAGGGCTATGGTAGCACAGGACAAGTATCAAGCTTAAGGCCCCTCAAGCCCTGTCCTCTCCAGGTGCAGAGAAGCTGCCACAGCTCTCAAGTCACCTGTCAAGCCAGCTGTGAAACTTTGTTCCCAAGGTGCCAGTCAAACGTTTCAAAGAATTACTCTGGGTTTGTCCAAGAGCACTTGTCAGTCCTGGATATGGGTGTTCACTCTGGATGTATCCTGACTCCATGTCAGGATGCTGGCTGGATGCAGCCTCTGCTCACAGGAAGCACAGAGGGATGGAGAGTGAGCCATGGCCAGTGCCCAGCAGGTCCCTTAGTCTGGGGGGCCAGCTTTGGGCTCAACAGTGGGACATGAGGCCACGCACGTGGCCCCACAGCTTGGACGTGGCCTGAGTGGCTGGAAAGTGACACAAACGCTCAGTCCCTGCTGCCTGAACTCCTGCAGAAATGCCGTGCAAAGCCCAAGCTGCCCAAGGCTGCTCCGTGAGGTTACCGTGCACTGCCAGCAGGAACTCCCTGGTGGTTTCCCCTGCCACGTTGCTGGCCACACAGGTGTATCTGGCACTGTCACCCAGCTCGGCATTGTTGATCTGCAGGTACCTCCCGCTGGACAGGATCCGCAGCCGGGGGCCTCCCTGCGGGCACACACAGACACAGGAGGGGTTAGAGCTTCACTGCTGGCCTCTCCTGAACACAGAACACCCTTCCACTGCACAGCAATAACAGCCAGGAGAGAAGGGCACCAGTAAACCAGGGACTGAACTCACTGCTACCTTTACATCCCTGAAGAGAAGACGGTAGAAAAAGCTTTTAAAACTTAGCACTGCTTACTGGTTCTCCACTGAACCCCCTACTGAGGCTTGTGCCTGAAGGAGGCAGCCGTCACAGAGCCAAAGGGCTTTTGAGTTTTTATGGAAAGGGGCACCTAATAGCAAATGATGAATTTCATTTATCTTGTTATCCATGCACACTAGAGGCAGAAGGAATTGAAGTTTCTCTACACTGTTCTTCCAGCATCACAGTTTAGCTCAGCTGGGAGGCAGCACAGGCTTAGCCAGCTCAGTTTACCAGGCAAGAGTTCACCAGGCAGCAGTTCTGGGCACAGGCTGCCCCTCTTCCCCAGTGACTCCACAGCCCCTGCCAGGAGCCAGTTCAGTGAGAGCTTCACCACACCCAGCCTGGGTTGTGTCTGCATCAATCACTGACAGCAACATCAGCTACAAGGGCTCAGAGACCTGACTGGATAAAAAACATCAGGAAAAAGAGCACAAACGTCACTATGTGCTGACCACCCTCTGGATGGAATTGAAAGCTGACATTCCCATCTACTCTCTGGTTAGAGGGTCTGAGAAGAGCACCCCAAAGGGATGAAACTCCTCTGATTCTGCACTAGCACCCTGCTACTCTGCTCTCACACCAGGCATCAGCTCCAAGGCTGCAATGCAGGGCTGGAGCTCTCAGGTGACACAATTCACCACCAGGGTGGATTATTGGCAGATTTTGGGCAATCACTGGCATTTCCTGTTGAGAACACAGCCTGTGTGATGGTTTCTAAACACAGAAACCTAGAGATAACAAACGACAGGGGATGAAGCTATAGCTTAATCCTTAGGCTCTACTCAAAGTACGCCAGAAAACTCATATTGGAAAAAAATACAAATTCAGCAAGCCTTTTAGTGTTCGAAAAAAGCCAAGTTAGGCCAGGAGGCTCCTATTCTTTTCTTAGCCCTCAGTGTGCATTTCCAAAATCCCTCGAGAGTGCCACAACTTCAAAGCTGCTGGAGGCCAGATCTTTCCATAGTTCTGCTGCCATAGAAGGTGGTGCTGCACAATTTCATCACTCAGCACATAGAGATGGATTAGGGCAGACCCCACCTCAAAATCTGCCCACTGGAAGACAACAAAAACGGGAGGAATGACAACTCCCACAACAAGGCTGCTTCAGAAAACCAGTGATATTTAAATTGAAATAACACTGCAGGCTGAGAACCTGCCTTTCTCCAGCCCGCTCTTGTCACTGTGACACCTCCACTTTTCCAGGCAAGGAGGATGATCTGCCAAGGAGCTCCTCACCTCTCTTTCCACACCCAAGGACACCCATTTCCAGCTGCTGAGCCATTAGTCAACTGTTACATTTCTTTGGGGTTGAGAAAGCAACCAGGCATTGGGGAGGATGCTGATTTCTCCTGATGTCTAGAATATGAGCTCATGGGTGGGGAGGCCATGGCACAGGGTGCACAGAGAAGCTGTGGCTGCCCCTGGATCCCTGTCAGTGTCCAGGGCCAGGCTGGATGGGGCTTGGAGCAACCTGGGCTAGTGGGAGGTGTCCCTGCCCATGGCAGATGGTGGCCCTGGATGGGCTTTGAAATCCCGAGAAGCTTAAGCCCTCACGTTCTAACATGAGTTCATGAGGCAGGACAGTGCAAAGATAATTCCCAGCTGAGCACCTCTGGCTGTCATAGTGTTCCTCTGCTTTTGTCTTCTGGTGAATATTTTTACCAGTAGCTGCTTTTCATGGTTTATGTTCCCTAAACAATGCTTTTCAAACACAAGCTTTCCAATGAAGGCTAAGGCAAAAAACATTAATATATTTTATTTCCAAGCCTTGCTCAACCTTGTTTCCATTAAAAAAACCCACCACCCAATTAGAGAATTAACTGTCCAGAAATAGAATGGTCCTGTTAGATTTGTTTCCAGCTGGTTCCATGGCTATATTAAGATCATGGTCCCTAGCAGCACTTTGTAAGACACGTTCACACACCAGATCCCTCTTCCAGTAATATTTAATTTTTCTAAATCTACCACAGAGAAAGAGTCTGAGGAATGGCATGTCATAGGAAAGCAAACAAATAGAAACTTGGGTGAAGATTTAGTGATGGATGCCAGTTAAGGGAGAGAATTCATAATTTGTATTTGTTTCCTCCTTATTAATGAACAAAGGTTGAGATAATTTTTTTTAAATTAAGTTCAATTAATAACTGAATTTTAATGTTCACTTG
This sequence comes from Bombycilla garrulus, assembly GCA_013400315.1. Taxonomy (NCBI): domain Eukaryota; kingdom Metazoa; phylum Chordata; class Aves; order Passeriformes; family Bombycillidae; genus Bombycilla; species Bombycilla garrulus. The sequence goes on along the minus strand of VXBU01012612.1, from coordinate 2,463,583 downwards.
AAAAGGAACTGTTTTGTGAGTGATCCCAAGGATGGGAAGGAAAAAATTCTTCCTGTATAAATCATCCTCATCTTGCTAATTGTCTCTCAACTAGCAAAGACTCTCTGCCTCACCATGGCACTACAGAATTCTGAGTGGGAAAGATGCACTTGGTACAAAACCTGGTGATTAGCAACCCATTTGCTTTTGAAGAACTTCAATTCCTTTCTGAATGCTACTAGAGTAGGAGGATGCATAATATAGCCAAAGGAAACATAGAGTGCAGTCTTTTCTCAGCTACCTTTCCTGGGAAGCCATTCAGGAGTTTACCGAAGGCTTCTAGCATTGCTCAGAGGATCCAGGAGGAGCAAGGGATCCCCCTAAAGGAAAAAAGAACAAGTAACAGCGGGATGGCCACTTGACGTGCCCGCTGGCTCTGGGGGCTCAGATGGGGCTGACTGCAGTGGCACTGGGGCTACCCAGCTGCTCTGAGTTCTGGGCACGTAACTCGGGCGGAGGGGCAAGTGAGCGGAGCAAGAGACCTCAAGCACTGCTGTGACAACTGCAGCGAGCAAAAGGCCAGCACAAAGGCACAAAGGCTGGAACCTCAGTACCTCCAGCAGCTCTCCATTCTTCAGCCAGGAGATGGTGGGAGGAGGCACAGCATCCGACCTGCACTCCAGAATAACCTGGCTGTTCTGCAGCACCGCCTGCTCCTGGGGCCCTCCGGTACCCGCGATGTTGGGGGGCACTGGGACAAAAAACAGAACAAAATCAACAGCACACGTATGAACCATCAAGAAAACTGCTCATTGAAAATTTCCCATTTATCTAAAGTTTAAAATAAATGGAAAGCTGTGGTATCATTAATTAGTTCTCCTTTCCTCTCAATACCTGTGTTAAATTTATCAGTATATTTCACATCTCTATAGAGTGAGCACAACAACTTGATCCAACCAAATATTGACATCTGTGAGCTTCCTGGATATTCAAAATAAGACTTGGAATTGTAACAGAAATCAGGTGGAACTTCCCTTCTAATTGTGTATCACAACCTTAATCAGAAACATTAATTATGATCATATGGTGTAATATCACAGACTATTTAATCTTTCAGAATATGTGTTTGGTAAATGAGATGCTGACACGTACCTCAGCAGTTTACACTGTGAGGAAATTTTTTTTTTCCTAAATTAAACTTACCATGCACTCGTACTAAATATTCCTTGTCATCATCTCCTGCTGGGCTGGATGCTAAACATGTGTATCTTCCTGTGTCCTCCACCTGGAAATACAGGAACTTCAGCAGAAATTCCATATTTTGGGAAAAAACTCAGCAAAACCAAGAAATACAAGCATAATAACAACAGGTAGCACCTGAACACAAGCACAGGAGACACAGAATGCCTGGAAAGAAAGTAATGGAGTTGTTGAATACTTCTTTATTTCACTTTGATGGGGTTATTCAGAGATGACTCAGGAGCTGCAGGACTCCATAAAATCTCTCTGGATAATGTGTGTCCAGCACTAAAGATGGAACTGGATATGGGGATCCATCTAAGGAAGGCTCAGGTTTGGGTACTGAGGAAATCCTTTTGTACACACAGTCATCAACTTCTTTATGGTTTCTCCTTCCATAAACTCCTCATTGTTCAGCCCAGAAGTGTTTGTTTTACAAACAAAATGAACAGCAATCAATCCCAAGCCCTACCCTACTTCTACCTGGGGAACTTCACCTGGGCATCCACAGCTGGATGCAGCCTTAGCTGATTGAGGTTTTTAAAGGTTGTTTGACCTGGACACTTCTCTAACCACAAATGCAGGTGAGTGAATTTCAGGGGGTTTTTAGGACACCACTGAGGATGGTCCTAAGGGAGGAACCATTTTAGGGATTGCAGAACTGAGCCTATTTTGAAACAAACACTACCTGAGCACTGGTTATTCGGAGGGCTTCTCTTAGCATGTGAATATTGTCCGTCTGCAGCAGCGGGCGCCCATCCTTCATCCAGGAGATTTTGGGCACTGGGATGCCAGAGGAAATGCAGGGAAGCTCAAGTGGGTTGTTAACAATGACAGAGAGCTCTTCTGGTTGATCTGAACCATTGATATGAGGTGGTTCTGTGGAAGGAAAAGCATTCCAGTTCTTTATGGACTCAAACCACCTGTAAAAACTGACTGAAAACATGATCTTGTGGGTAGAGTCTGTAGAATGAGTCTATATTCAATTATTTCTGACTGTATCATGAACTCACTGAGGAACTGGTAATTTCTATCTGATCTGCCTACTAATTTGCATATTTTATGATTTAGAATTATTAGTTAGAAAGTGTTTTAAAAAACACAGCTAAAACATTAAATAATTTCAACAAATACATTTATCAGCCTTTTAACTGTTGTGCCTTTGGCTGTTCATCTTCCTGTCAGGCTGAACTTCCACTAAGCAAAGTTACTAATTTATAGCACATAATTTTATTAATTATAGCACATTTCAGTACTTGGGAAATACATAGTGTATTGCACATTCCCACATCTTTAGGAATCTTTCATTTTCTTATTTCTTTCATTTATCATTTACTGAAATGAGCAGGTTGGACAGGGCCTGGAGCAACCTGGGATAGTGGAAAGTGTTCCTGCCTGTAGCAGGGGGTAGCATTGGATGGGCTTTAAGGTCCCTCCCAACCCACACCACCCTGGGATTCTGTGAGCCCATGAAAATGCTCCTTATCCCTGGAGGTGTTTTAAGGGCCAGTCCCTGCTGATGCTGAGAAGTGAACACTCACCCAGCACATTCAGGATGAAGTGCTTGCTGCTGTGCCCAGCGGCGTTGGAGGCCACGCAGGTGTAGGTGCCCGAGTCCGCAGGCTCTGCCCCCAGCACCTGCAGCACCATCCCGCGCCTGCCGGGGCTCAGGCGAACCCCCAGGGGCAGGGCCAGGGCCAGGCCGTCCTTGAGCCACGACACGCTGGGGACAGGAGAGCCATCGCTCACACAGCCCAGGGCGGCCGCACCGCCCCGCAGCACCAGCACCTCCTCCGTGCCTCCCGCATTGTCCAGGCTGGGCGGCACTGCGGGGACAGGGACACGGGGACAGAGCTCAGTGACACATGTGACAGGGACACTGCGGGGACAGAGTTCAGTCATGCACGGGACAGGGACACTGCAGGGACAGAGCTCAGTCATGCACGGGACGGGGACATGGGGACAGAGCTCAGTCACACACAGCACAAGGATGTGGGGACAGGGACATGGGGACAGAACTCACATACAGCAGACAGGCACTGTGGGGACAGAGCTCAGTCACACAGAGCACAGGGACACTGCAGGGACAGAGCTCAGTCACAGCACAAGGACTTGGGGACAGAGCCCTGTCACACACAGCACAGGGATATTCCAGGCACAGAACAGCTGCCCTTCTGCACTTCCCCACTTACATTCCTGTGCTAAACTTCGCTTATAAATTAAACATTATTTTTTTCCAAAAAATAACCTGTGACATTATGGGAGCTGGAACTAGATGAGCTTTAAGGTCCCTTCCAACCCAAACTACTCTGTGATTTTATAGTTATGGGTGACAATTCAAGTAAGGACTTTTCTAGGGTTAAAACACTTTCCATTTAATAAAACCCCCAGACCTTGAAAAGTTAGTATTTCCCCAGTGATAATCTCTAACATTTACTTGTGTCTGTCTGCAATGAAGCATTAGTGAGAAAGAAAACTAGGGAGTAGGTTTAAGAAATCAAGAAGTAAGATTCTTCATCACATAAAACATTTCAGACACTCACCCAAAACTTGCAGGTTGTAATGTTTGTTGTGCACTCCAGCCCTGTTAGACGCTACACAAGTGTATACTCCAGTGTCAGATATCTGCACTCGGGCAAGTCTAAGGAAGAAGCAATGAAAGCAAGCTGTAAATGGAATACATGGAACACATTACCTTTATTATGGCCTGGTTTGGATCAAATTTTACTCTTGCTTCCAAAAATACAGCAGAATTATTTTGATTCCACAAAAAAGAACAGAAAGCCAGCTAGTTAAAAGAAAACCAACCTGAGGATCTGCCCAGCTGAGAGGAGCTTGATCTGGGAGGAGACAGAGAGAGGAAGGCCATTCTTCAGCCAGTGGAGCTGTGGTGGGGGAGTCCCAGCAGCAGTACATTCAATATTTAGGGAGGTGTCCAAAAGGGCAGTGAGCTCCTCTGCATCATCTTTGCTATTGGCTATCATTGGAGGAACTGCATTTTGTAGATGATGGAAAGGAATGTATTAAAACAGGCTCTTAAAACCATTCCACCTTGCAGGAAATCCTGCCCCTAATGTCCCACTGGCAATTCAGTAAGAGGATCCCATTTTCTGTAGAGTAAATACTCAGACAATAATATTGAGCACTAAAAACCATCCATTTATATATTTCAAATCAGAGGCACTGTACAATGACAACAGAATTCTCTTTGATTTGCCAGCCTGCAGCAAGCAAGACAGAGCTCAGGCCTGAAGTTCCTGGGTGGAGAAGGAGACAGTGCAGGAAGGGATGGGCTGAACTCAGGGCCAGAAGGGACCACTCAAACTCAGGGCCTTCAACAAATCTTAAATATAGTGAAATCACAGAGGACGAAAGTTAAGTTTCTTGATGTCTGGATGCATCTGCTGACTTCATTCTTAAATACAAATATTCTTGAAGTTCAAAATATCTAGGTTAGTATTCTTTGATGACACAAACTGCTGCTTTGGGGCTCTTTGGGGTTACAGGTTAGTTTGAAAGCCATGGCCTTGGGGGTTCATTACATAAAGAAGCCCAGCCAAGTGCAGCTCCAGGTGCTGGCTCAGTTAGAATCCCATCATTCACTGTGACAGTGACACCAATAAGACCTTTAAGTTGGTTATTGCTTGAACTTCAACCAATACAAATTGAGCACAAACTCCCTGCTGTTGTGCAGAGCCATTCTGTCCCAAAAAGATGTGCTGTGGTCATTTAGGACTGTATTTTATCATACCAAAGGTCATCACTTTTTGCTCTGCTCATGCCTGTGTTCCCACTGACTCTGAGTCTGTGTAAGTGGGACAGGCACCTACCCCGTGGTGAAACTCTGCCTGGGCAGAACTCTCCCCCCTCCCCTCCATTGTACTTCATGACCACATTTTCCACAACTTAAAATATCCACTCTCTGTGCTGCTAAAGGATTACACACACTAGCCACTGGATGTCAAACTGTGCACTTTCCTCCAATACTCCCTCATTTTTAAAATCTCGGGACCATTAACTATCAGTTCCCTTCATGCCCCTCTGCTCTTTAGCTGATGTGCTCTGATTGGAATTAGGGAAGATAATACAAAAAAACAGCAGTGTCACAGGAAATCAGTCCCGATATATTCTTCCCCACAAGAAATAAAAAATTACCACAAGCAGAATCCCTCTATTATGAAATTCACCAAAGGAATTAATTCCTGTTTATCCCAAAACACATTTATCAGCAATTTCAACCCTTTTGGCATTAACAGAGCATTCTGTGTAATATCTACAGCACAGGCAATTGGAAACATGTGCATGCAGGATTCCACTGCAGACAGGCATTCCTCTCTGGGCTCTCCCTTGGGAGCACTCCCAAGGATGGGATTATGGAGCAAACCTGGGTTTCACATCTGGCAGGACTCACCATACACATTCAGGTTGAAAATCCTGTCCTCCTCTCCTGCAGGGTTAGTAGCCACACAAGTGTATTTTCCTGTGTCTGAGGTGAGAGCTCTGGAGATGTTTAATGTGCTGCCATCTGGAGTCACTCTACAAGGACCATCACAAAGCAAAGTGAGTTTGTTTAGTGTTCTTTTGACCTAACAAATAAACAGTCTGCTCTGGACATTTCAGTAACTACCTCTATGCTCCTGGGAGATTGATGAGAGAATCATTGTGTTTTGTGAAGTATTTTTGTTAGAGATAGGCTAAGAAGTTTTTCCTAAAGATGTCCTGTTTAACTTTGTTTTAAGATTCAACTCCTGCCAGGCTTTTGAAGGATCCATAATGAAAAGCATCAAGTAAAATGTTTCCATGCCTCAGATCTTTCCCCTCCAAAGGAACTAAGTGACCTTAAGAAACTTTCGTGAAGCTGAAGAACTTTTATGGAATTTATTAACTTAAAAAGACATAAATATCATACACTTATCTCTGTTGAGAAAATTAAATTTTTCAAAATCAAAGGACTAACAAATTATACTTGATTTATAGAAGCTAAGAAGGGAGATGATGTTCTTAACCTGGCTATGCTCCAGTTCAGGCTCTCCTCACATTCCCTACTTAGGGCCCTTAAAATTATAGAAGAGAATACAGTGTCTGGTTATTTTTCTTGCCTTATCCTTTGTGAATCATCACTGGCAACTGTTTTTCCATCCTTCAGCCACTGCACATCTGGGGTGGGCACTCCAGTGGCATTGCAGAGCAGCTGGACACTCTCTCCCAGAAGGACACTGACCTCACTCGGCATCTCAGAGCCAGCAATACTGGGAGGAACTGGAAATGCACCATGGAGGGAAGAGATTCAGCAGCAAGAAACATAACCTGAACTAGAAACAGCCACACTGCAGCAGCTCACGAGCACCAGCACTTAGTGCAGCAGCTGGGGCAGGCAATCAGCAACTGTCTTTGCTAACTCCTCCCATGGCACGACAGGTACCACTGCTCCTGAATCCATCTCTGTGTGCTGCTCCACAGCCAACAAAGGCAGCTCCAGTGCTCAGCAGGAGGAAGGATGTGACCAGCAACAGACACATACAACCTGCATGACTCTGTCCAAGTTCCACACTCAGAGATTAAGGATATTCTTTTGCATGCAGATTTTGGACCAGAAGTACTGAATTCTCTAACCACTCTCCCCTCTGATTACAAAAACAGAAGTCCAAATTCTCCACTTTTCTACATGGTTATGTGATCTCAGTGTATCCCCAGCACAGACAGTGTCACATTCATCCAGTGTTCAACCAGTTCTGCTCCCGGCATCCTCACCCATTCCTTACCTTGGATGGAAAGCACATAGGTTTTCTGAGCTTTCCCCTCTGGATTGGAGGCAATACACGTGTAGGTGCCACTGTCCAGGAGCTGAGAACGAGCAATCTGAAGCTTGCTTCCACCAGATAAAATATGAACTTCAAGAGATTCCAAGTTTTCTGAAATACATAAACAAGTCATCATTCCAAACTAGGCTACAGTGAGCAAACATCTCTTTTGGGAGAAATGATTCCATCAAAGTTGCAAAACAAAGATTCCAAACAGCTCTCATAAGAGCCTGTCTAGAGACAAATGAAGAAGAAACAAAATGAGATAGCAAACAGCAAAGTGGTGCCTCAAAGAAGGGTGAAAAGCATGAGACAATGTTACCTATGGGTTTTCCATTCTTAAGCCACACTAATGTGGGTGGAGGAATTCCAGCAGCATCACACACAAAGGTGACAGGATTACTGATGGATTCACTGACCAGCTCCTGCTCAGGGCCTTCTATACTTGGAGGCACTGTGAATTGAATGGAAGCAGTAAGAATGTCATGTAAACTGATTTTGAAGTGCCTAATCTGCTAAGTCGATGTTAATATAACTATTGTAGATGATGCAGAGGGTGCTCACCATAAACATTGAGATGGAAATTTTTATCATCTCGTCCTGCAATATTTATGGCTTTGCACACATACTGTCCTGTGTCAGAAACCTGAAATAAAAATCAGTTTTTAAAGAAATCATTATGAATTCTTATTTTAATGCTACAGTTTAGAGACATTAACCACCTGTGCCTCTGCCAGCTCAAAGCACTTCTCACAGGATGAAAAGCCTCCAGGAAACGCATCTCCCACGTACAGCAAGTAAAACACACCACACTAAAGACTGAAATGATTGCTTGGCAGTGCAGAGCAGAGGCAGAGGCTGCCTCCCCCCAGCCTGGCCCACCTCTGCAGCCTGAATGCGCAGGGTCTGCCCATGTGCCAGGACCTCCACGGCGGCAGAGTCGGGGATGGCACGGCTGTTCTTGTACCAGGTGATGACGGGGGCCGGGATGGCGTTGGACTCGCAGTCCAGGGTCACCGCGGTGCCCACTCGCACGTTCAGCACCGTCACGGACGCTCCCCCATGCGCCTTGATGCTTGGGGGCACTGGGGAAGGAGCCCAGACTCAGTTCTGCTTTTTGTTGAAACAACCCAGTAAAGCAGATAAACCCTCCCCACACTTTCCAAGCAATAGATGTTATTTCAGAAAATAGCAAAACACAAACCAAGGACAGTTAGGAAGCTCTTCTTCTGACTTTCCCCAGCTTGGTTCCTGGCAGTACAAGTGTATTCTCCACCATCTGACAGCTTGGCTCGGGCAATCTGCAGCGTCCGAGCACCTGGAGTGAGGAGAGAAGGTCGGAGATTTGCTCTGTGGTGACTGTGACAATCCCAAAGGCTGATTTAGAACTGTAGGTGCAACAGGCTGAGCACAGGCACTGTGCCCCACAAAGAGTGGCCATGGGCCCTGTCAGGACAAACCAGAGAGAAGCTGAGCCCAAAGGCTGCAGAATAGCTGAGGTTCCTCACCAGGCACAATAAAAGTGTTGGAATTTGAACTGATAGGCTTTCCATTCTTGAGCCAGCTGAGATCAGGAGGTGGAAAGCCCGTGACTTCACAAGTCAGAGAGATGAAATTATTCACCACCACGGTCAGATTCTCAGGGTTAGTCCCAACAACACTTGGAGGAACTGTGGAGAGAAAAATACATTAATAGCATCTATCCCTGCATCAGCAAAGGATTTCCTGATTTACTACAATAAAGTTCAATTGCTGCACTTTGCCAAAGGGCCAGGTTGCAAAAATCTTTCACACCCTATGAATAGATCCACTGCTTTTTGGATGCATCTGGATATATGACTGAAACTAATCTAATGGTCATTCCTGTTCCTGTACTTCACAACAATGTCAATTATTTATTTGCAGTCCTCCTGTGCTGGAGGCTTGGGAGGGCTTATGAACCTACATGAGATCCTGACGATGCACTGCCAATTTTCTAACACTGCTCATGGACATTAGCTGTGTGAGGCAGGACAGAGCCAATTCCCATTGTCAGGATATGTAGAATGACTATTGCTTCTTCCTGATTCCTTGCTGCTCCTGTTCTCTCTGGAATGGTCCATTCCCACCTACAGGGACCCCAAATTTATTCCTCCCCACACAGGTCAGAGTTGTTCTGTCAACCAGACAAACCTGTTGCTTAGCAGTGAGCTAAGCAATAGAAAATCCTGGCATGCAACATTGCTCCAAGGGGTGCATTCCTTAAGTTTACAAGTCCCAGAATTTTTAAATCAAGAATAGTTTGACATGTGACCTTTCTACAAGAACGATTTAGAATGAAAGAACTGTAAATCTCTTCCTTTTAATAACCCCTAAGCTCTAGTTGCCATGTTTTTGCAGTGGGGATATATAAAACACTTAAGAGGAAAGCAAAAGCATGTTCTTGGCTTTACTGGGTGGAAAAATAATTGCAAAGAACACATGGAATCCTCCTGTTCAAAGACAGAAATGCTGAAGTATTTTGGCCCATCTCCCTCTGAAATGCTCCAGCTGTTTGCTGTCACTTGAGTGACACAAACGAGTCATTAAAGCAAGTTTATGGCTCCTCTGGGCACCACACAAACAAGAGCAGTCCATGTAAATGGGAAATTCAGTCCATATTTTTCAGCTTGGAATAACTGAAGAATATTTCCCTGATAAAGAGGATAAAATGGTTCACTAGAGCAAGTGCAGAAATCTGATCTGATGACATTGGATAGCTATTTATATTTATTTACTTTTACAGTTCCTCTCAACAGATGTGATTATTGGCAGTGGGTAATTTAATGTGCAAGGCCAAATCTTAGCTGTCTTTAATGAAATTTGCTTAAATTGCCTCAGTGGATGATTTCAATTTCTGCAGCAAAAATCACCCACAAACGCACTGCAGGTAATCTGCATATGCAAATATATCTCTATGTGCATAAAGACACAGTCATGGGCTCAAATACAGCACTCAGCATGAAAATTATCTATTTTTTCCCTATTATTTTAAATCTAGGTGCTCATTTCCTATATTTTAGAAGATGTTACATTAGTTTTACCACTCCCCTTAGAGACCAGAAGTGAATTTTTCAGTTTAACAAAGAGCATTATCTTTAGTATTTGATTTAAATTTATGAGAGCAGTGCTATTAGAAACAATAAAATTCTGGGAAATAGCCTTCTTTTTGACATTGACAAAACACAGATCCTGCTGCTTACTGATAATGCATTTTCCTTAGTGCTTCACCCTGTGTGGTCTTTTCCTTTTCCTACACTCTAATTTTTCAAATTAAACTGCATTAAGAAAAACAGATCTAAGTTGGTAATGTTATGAATGTAAGTTGAATTAGAACTGAAACTTCACACAAATATTTCCTTTAAGAGAATAGTATTTAACCATAGTCACTAAAACCAAATATTTTTAAGACAGAAGTTTAAATTCAAACACAAATGTCAGTAAAAGTGAAATATTTTGATCTAAAAGCAAAACTCACACATCAGGAAATCTGGACAGACTCCACTGTCTGTCCAGAAAATAATTTCTCAGAGAACAACTCCAGGGCAAATTCTTCCCATGACAACACTATTTTTGGCTAAATGCATTACTGAGTAGCAAAAAGTGCTATAAATCTGTGCCATGTATTAGGTAAATTTGCTGCACATGTGACAGAGGAAAAAATGCAATTATTCTGTGTGCAATAAGCTGACCCCTCACATTCCTGGGATGCTGGTACTGTCTTTAGGTGGAAGAAAGGACAGAAAGGACATTTTCTATCACATAAAGCAGAAAAAAAAATGTAGCTGCCAGTATTCCTGAAATTAGAGATGTCTTGATTTTCTGAAGTTATCAGGAGAGGGAAAGGAAGGAGTGGAGACTGTTTTATGAAAAATGTATTGAGTGTATTTGTCTTCTGATGCTTAAAAGCAACATCTATTTTAACTCTACTGTAACTCCACAAGAAAACAAAAAGAGAACATAAAAGAACCTCAAAGTGCACATTTCTAAAAATCAAGCTTTTACAAGCTTTGTATTTTTGTTTAAGGCTTTGTATCATTAATTTCTTTGAAAAAAATGTGTTTTCTGAATGTATCAAAACAGGCTATAACCCAACCTGCTTATAATTCATGCTTCCAGGGTTCAGCAACCCCAACTGGGTGAACACAGCCACCACACCACGTTATCCCTCAATAATGATTCCCACCTTTCTGGAACACATATGAGGAGCTAAAGCCACGTGGTATCAAGAGCCATATGTTGTCAAGGTACTCTAAACTGATATTTGAGCTCTGCTATGTCAGAATCTTCGTCACACCCAGCAGGACTCACATGAATGAAGCTGAAGGGGGTCTGACCACTCTGCTAAAAATAACACAGCCAAGCTGACAGCATATGACACAAGACAGAAGTTATGGATAACAGTACTTACTGTGAACGTTGAGGTTAAAATACTTCTTGGCACTTCCAGCTGTGTTTTCTGCAATGCAGACGTACCTGCCAGTATCTGTTATTTGGGAATTCAAAATCTAAGGCAAAAAAAAAAGACAAAATATGGCTTTGGAGCCAGACAACTCACTGCCAGCAAACCAAGTGGAGAGGACTAAGCCCAGCTCCCTGCTTTCATAGTTTTATTCAATTTAATTCATCAATGGGAAGGGAAATTCTTCAAAATACACAATTTTCACTATTTTCTCAAAAAAAAAAAAAAGTCAATAATATTTAAAAGCAAGTGATTTCAACTGAGATGGTTCGTAGCATGATCACGCAAATGGTTGTATCTGAGGAACTACAATGGGAGAGAGAAGCAGCAGGTGCGGGACAGGAACAAAGGACAAAAACTCCTTCTGTTTGCAGCACCTTGTAGGATAAAGAAAATACTTCCTACTCAGCAAAACCAGACAGTTTTTTGTTCCCAAAATGCATTTTTTTCCAGTATGAAAAAAGTTACACTACCTGTAACCTCCTTCCATTGGACAGAAATGTGTGTTTATCATCCTCTGCCAGGAGATGGCCATCCTTCTGCCAGGTGATCCTTGGGGAAGGGCTCCCGCTGGGAACACAGTCCATGGCTGCCTCCTTGCCCACCAGCACGGTCACCTCCTCTGGCAGGTCCCCATCAGCCCCACTGATGGATGGAGGAGCTGCAGGGAGCAAAGGTCAGGAGAACACTCACTCAGCACCTATCAGGTGGTTGTGAAATTGGACTAGGTTTGCAGGAGGAAGGAGTGAAACCTCCAGTGAATCCAGTCAAAAACAAAGCCATCCCACAAGTAGTTCAGCTGGAACAACTCAGCATAACTCCAAGGACTGCAGCAGAACTACACTAATTCACAGCACACAGAGAAAAGGAGAGGTGAACATTCATCCTTCAATGTTTCCACTGTGCTCTTTGCTACCAAACTAAAAGACTGTTTCCAAGGCAGGACCCCTTTGTAACAATAAATCAGTATTTTCAGGGGTATAACACCACCATAGTGGTAAAGAAGTGTTTCCCAAGGCTAAAACATTGAGTACATCAACAGACACAAAAGGTCATCCAAATGGTTGTGCAGGCATCCATTAATGTAAATCCTCAGTTCCCTTCAGGCTTCAGGAGTTCTGCAAGTATTGTGAAAAATGATGGCCAAAATAAAGAAAGAGAACAGTCTTGGTCACAATTCTCAATGGGAAGCTGAAGAGAGAACAAGAGATACCAGGGTAAAACCTAGATTTTTACCTACGCTTTTCTTTCTGGTGAATGGTGAGAGCTGTAACACAGCTGAGTTCCTATAATAATAACCTACACACATGGAACGAAGAACATCAGCACTGTTCACACAACTCTAGCACCCTAAACACACTAACATCATAGTTTACAAATAAACATTAAAACACCTAGGGACTCCTGGACTATAAAGGTTGGTCATTGTGCACAGAAGCCTTTTTGGGCACTCAGAGGAGAAGGGAAGCTCACAGAGCACTTGGACGTTGTAGTGGATGGAGTCCTGCCCCGCCTCGTTGACCGCCACACACGTGTATCTGCCGGCATCCCCAACCCGGGCACGCGCGATCTGCAGCACCCGGCCTCCTGCAAACAAAAGCCCAAGGCAGCATCAAGCACTCTCCATCATCTCCACACCACATCCCACCAGAGAACTGAGCAAGCAAATTTATGAATGGTCAGCATTTGGTCTGAATTATAAGTAGCTAAAGGTTTTTATTTCCTGGCTACTTTTTCTGCAGGCGTATAGTTGGAGTGCAGCCATGCTCACACTAAAATGTTAGAAAAGAGCAATTAATTCCACATAAAGGAAGAACATGCTGCAGCAATAGGCAGCCAGGATTACTCTTCCATCAAAAATAGGAATATTTCTCAGATGGCACAGAACTAACAGGCAAAAGGAAATATAAACACAGAATATTCTGTGCTTATAAACTGGAAAGATTCACCTCTGAGGCTTAGAGGTACTTTTCACTCTATTCTTCTTAAAAGCATAGCCATATAAATATCTTCAGAAGGAGAGGACATCTTAGGAATACACTTCGGGAGTATTTGTCACTGCTCTCTCAAGAGATAAACAAGACGGACAAGCAGGTGTTCCCCTTTTACCACTCCCCTTCCTTAAACACTCCATCACAAACCATCTCTGCATAGCAACACTCATGACTGTAGGCAGCTCTTTCCCTTCCCCACGAGCTTAAGTAGATGATCATGGCCATTTTTCTGGCAAACTTGCTTTCCATGCCTCATCCCACAGTTAAGAGGCTTTTCTACTCCAATTACCTTTTTGTCAAAGCAAATTTAATTAGGAAATAAATCAGGAACATATCAGAGAGAAAGTATCATTGCTGTATTTCATTTTGCAACACATTGAAGTGTCCAAGCCAGGTTGGATAGGGTTGAAGCAACCTGGGATAGTGGAAGGTGTCCCTACCCATGGCAGAGGATGGAATGAGATGGGCCTTAAGATTGCTTCAAACCAAACTGTTCTGCAATTCCATGATTCACTGGGAATGATGGAATCATCTCCACTGGGAGAGCTCAGTGGTGACGTTCACACCATTTTAAGGACTACTTCCTAAATTAAAGAAAACAACTAAAGGGCAAGGGCTGGAGAGAAACATTTCCAGCTATTGAAATCTGAAAAGAACATTAAAGAAGCGCTCTGAAGGGGAGAAGTGTGTCATCATCACACAAATACCAGCATTAAGGCCTTTTTTTAATCACAGAATAGTTTGGGTTGGAAGGGACCTTAGAGATCATCCAGTGTCATCCCCTGCCATGGGCAGGGACACCTTCCACTGTCCCAGGGTGCTCCAAGCCCTGTCCAGCCCAGCCTTGACATTGCCAGGGATCCAGGGGCAGCCACAGCTGCTCTGGGTACCCTGTGCCAGGGCCTCTCTACCCTCATAGCCAAGAATTGCTTCCCAATATCCACTCTAAACCCACTTTTAATTTGAGTCCATTGCCCCTTGTCCTGTCACTCCATCCCTTGGAAATTGTCTCTCTCCACGTTTCCTGTCAGCTCCTTCAGGCACTGCAAGGCCACAATGAGGTCACCCTGAAGCTTCTCCTCTCCAGGCTGAACAATCCCAACTCTCCCAGCCTTTCCCCCCAGGACAGGGGTTCCATCCCTCTGATCACCTCTGTGCAGGCCCAGCGAGTGCCAGCTAAACACCCACCTGGCAGGATGAGCACTCTGTCACTGGAGCTCAGGGGATGCCCATCCTTAAACCATGTCAGCACAGGGGGAGGAACGGCGTTGGTCTCACAGTACAGTGAGAGGGGGTTGTTGACAATCACATCTTTACTTTCTCCACCTCTTTCTGCATCCACCATGTTCCCAGCTTCCCATTCCCTGTAAGGCTTTTGGAAGCTAGGAGGAACTACAACAAACAGGAAAAATGTTAGCATTCTACAGCAGAAATAGTTGGTTTTAAAGTCAAGAAATAAGGAAGCATTGTAATGATCAATAGCAGCAATAAAAATTAAGTGTACTAAATCATCCCCCCCTCCCACTTTAAGTTACCCAGGAAAATTCTAGTTCTTCTAGAATTAACAATTGAGCAATTTACTGAGCTTTTTTGAAGAGTAATAAATAACAGTGTAAGATGACCTGGTAACAAACACAGAGGGTATTCATCAACAAAAATACTTAAACAATGAGGTATCTGGTTTCACTCAAGCTCTCATTTTGTCTAAATTTTTAGAAATTACTCATGATTGTTTCATTGTATTTACACACAGTAGGCCAATAGGATGCTTATGTCTGGGGCCTCTAAATACTACTCAAAACACAAAAAGTATGTCTTAGCTCAAAAAAATTAACATTTTTCATGGCGTTTAGAGGAAGATCAGAGTTGCTATGTCATTGCACTGATTTCAGAAACACAATGTATAAAGGAATAATCAAATACTACATGTCAGCAATGAGCAAAATATCCCTGAAATCAAAGCCACACAAAACACAAAAGCATTGGGTTTGACCACACAACAGTAAAGGACCTAAAATTACTAATTCCAACATCCCAGAATACCAGAAAAGCAGGCTACCAGGAGAGTTTTATTACCCTTTTACCTTGTATATTTACATCAAATTCCAGCTCATCCTCCCCAGCAATGTTGGAGGCCAGACAAGTGTAGCGCCCCGTGTCTGACACTTGGGCTTCCTTGATGTGCAGGGTGTGGCCACTGCCCTGGATCAAGACATGCTCATCTGCCTGCAGTGGCTGCAATGTCAATTCAAGTCAAAATTAATACTCAGCAAAGAACACACTAGAAACAACCAAATTTGTGGTAGCAATATGAGTAAACTCAATCGAGCTCCAAGTTCCTTTTCGTGGTTGTCAGAAACTCTGCATCTTCATCCTTCTGATCATGGTGGCTGGTCTCCTCAAGGATGTGATTTTCCATCACTCCTAGCCCCTGGATCCTGCTGAGAGGAACAATGCCATCCTCATCAGGCCAGGGCTCCTGTGACATTGGATCCAATCCCTGAACTCACCGGCCAAGTTTCCAATACATGGAAAACTCCCAGTTTTCTGTGAGGTGAACAAATGGATTTAACCCATCCTACAGATCTGCTGCCAAGCAAGGACACAGTGTGAACATGGAATGGACAGAGCAGCAGCACAGAGAGACACAGCATTAGATATTCCTGTGCCCTAATATGGCTCACATGTGACAGCAGAGGCTGCAGTGACACAGCCTGTGTGTCCAGAATACATTAGATATGCTCATCTAAGTCAGCAGCCTGGTCTACAGGGAGCTGTCCCTGCCCATGGCAGAGGTGGAACTGGATGGGCTTTGAGGTCCCTTCCAACCCAAACCATGATGAATCCATGCCATGAATCCGTGCTTCCATGATCAGGGAGTCAGCACTGAACTCCTGGCCCGCAGGGGACAATTCATTCTGCCCATGGACAGGAGTGAGAGCTTTCACCCAGGGCAGCCTAAGGAGCAGCAGCTGCTGTGCCACTGGCATTCAGGTGTGCACAGCCACTACCTTTGGGGACCTCTCAACTCCCCAAATTCAGTTTTCCTTTGGCAATACAGCCAGGACTCTGAGGGATCCCAGAACAGCAGGGCACACTTGAAACAGGCAGAGGGTGATCATCCAGATTATTCCCACATGCTCATTAAATCCAGGAAGAGCTTTTCCATGAGTGCTCTACCAAGAACAGCTCAAGCAATACTCTCTCCTTTCTTATGGAAGAGCAGCACAGTTCCTTATTTACTCATGCCCTATGCTGTACTTCAGTGTTTCCCCGTGACTCTGCCCTTCTCCAGATGGATTCATGGAGCGCTGTGTGTGGCAGGACTTGCGCCTCATCCCCCCCGGAGCAGCCAGATGCTCTTGTGGCTTTGTGAGCTCGGCCAGGACCGAGGGGGAGGCTCTGCAACTTCTGCAAGGGCAGCACTTGAGGGAACCATCGGTAACAGGGCCTTTGGGGGCTTTACACAACAGCCACGGGCCCTGTGGTCACACCATGGGATGCTCCTGCCAAGAAGGGCACTCCCTCACAGCACAGGCCAGTGCCAGGCCTGGAAACTCCAGCCCCAGTGTCTCAGGCACTGCCAGGCACCCACCCAAAGCCAGGATGTTGACAGGCAGAGGTCTGGGTGCCAGCAAACACCCCCAGACTGCTGGGGGATGATTCTGCCAGGAGCAGGGAGTGAGGGTGAGTCCCGCTGCCCTGCATGCATGCTGTTTCCAGGGACAGGGAACACACAGCTGTCCCTGTCCCACATCCTCTCAGAGGAAGGAACCAAGTTTGTCACTGGCCTGTCCATCCTTGTACCAGCTGATGGCAGCAGCAGGAACGGCGTGAGCTTCGCACTCCAGGGTCAGGCTGTGGTTCACTTTGATCTTCACCTCCTTGGGGGACAGCCCTGTCCCTGAGACATCCCCTTTGGCAATGGTGGGTGGAACTGCACACAGACAAAGGCAGAGAGGGGAGACACTGTCATGGCTTACTGGCTGCTGCAGCATTCCAACATTAACTGGAAAAAGGGAGATCCTGGATGATAACCTCCGGGAAAGCAAGTGCATTCTCCCAATAGACTGCCTCTTGCCCACAGCCAAAATATTACTTTCATTTATACATACATACATACATACATACATACATATACATATATATATATATATATATATACCACCATTTTTAGTACAATTATTATGTACTAAAATACGCAAAACTGTTCGACACTTTTAAGCATACAGGTTTTTAAACATGCAAACCTGACTACAGCCCTACCTAACTACAGCACTTCATTATTCCGTGCCTGGCTTCAATTCTAAAAAGTTCAGGGTATTGTAGTCATTAAAGAGCATCTTAATGGAAACTAATATTCCCAGAAACATATGTTTAATCACAAGTCCACACTCAGGGTAGCTGGTCAAAACTCAACATTTCCACTGAAATCCCAGTGTTGCAAAATCCTGTTTCTTTCCGAATCAGAAGGAAAATAGAATGTTTCAAAATTCTTCAGTATCCCCGAGCTTGGTCTCATAATGTTTTTGAAATTATGTAAAATGCTTTCAGAGCATTTTCCACTCTTTTTTTCCACTGGCAATTATAAAATTTTCCCGTTATACTTACAGTATCCTAATAACTGACAGTTGCAATGGCATTTGGGGGTGGAGGGCCTTACATTCCCACATAGCCATGCATTAGTAATGAACTCTTTTGTCCTCTTCTCATGATTCCAAATCCAGTGGGGCTTTATTAGGGACTCAGTGTAATTAAGTTACTGTAAGGGAGCAAACCAATTCCAAACCACACTGAGAAATAAAATAAAATAAAAAAGGTAAAAATCATGCTTGAGTGAGCCCATAATGAAGAGTTTGAGCATTAAAATTGAGTATTTAGGTAGAGATGCACAGATAGTAACATTCTGACAGAGACTTGAATGGGAAAACTTTTGTGCATATGGAATCTTATGGAAGGATATTAAAATAGTATCCTCCTGTTTTACCCTCCTCAAAAAGGTATCCTTCTAGATGTTAGAGGTCCTCTCCTGTTTTTTAAAATGGTTTCTGTGCTCAGGAAATTATCTGTTCACATCTCCCACAGTGCTGCGCTCACGTGACTTGAAAATCAGCACCAAAAGAAGCATTTCAGAGGAAATTGGAGCTCAGTGTTTCTTAAATGTCCTCTCCTGGGTGATATAAAGGCTTTTAGCATAACCGTAGCATTGCAAAGGATGCAACAATCAACTTTTCTGCTGTCTTTCCTCCAGCAATGCCAGGAGCTAATGCAGATGTTTGCTCAGCAAAGCCGTTAATAGGAAATCTTGTATTCACCAAGACAGACAACACTGCAATAGGGAAAATGGAAGAATGCAAAATTAAAAGAAACTTCAAAAACCAAAACACTGCCATACTGTGGACTTTCACTTCAAAGTGCCTCAGTGTCTCCCCAGCTTCATTTGTGGCTATGCAGGTGTATCTTCCAGCGCTGTCCTGCTGGGCATTCAGGATCTGCAGGGTCCGCCCACCTGCCAAAGACATCAACCTTTAATAGCACTCACACCACACTCTTGCTTCCCAGTTATTTAAATACTTCCTGCAGCATATTTCCAACCCTTTGGTCCAAAATCTGCCCTTTGAAGAGCAGAAAACCTGACTGCTTACTACCACGTGCAACAAATGAGTGCATGATTCATGGCAGTGCTGTGGATCACAATTCCTGTTGCTTATGGATTCTTGGGAAAGTTGTTAGAAATTTCTCAGGAAATTCATGCAGGGAGTTTCTTGAAGATATTTAGCCAGAACTCATTCTTTCTCTGAACACTTGCAAGGTAACAAGGTAACTAACAAAGTAAGGTACTTGTACATCTACAGTACTCCAGTGCTCCCTCTGAAGTTCGTTCCCATTTTCCACCTCCAAAGGTAGCAGAGAAAAGTTATTCTACTAACTAAAAATGGCAAACTACTAATGACCTAGAAAAATCCCACCTCACGCTCTTTATTAATTTATATCTCTCTCCATCTTATTCCCACTTATTTGCAAGTCATTAATATTCATCATTAACTCATTTGAATTTTCCCATAATTTTGCTTGATGGTACAAAAGGATAAATACCTAATAAAACACAAATAAACAATCAGTTAATTGTGAAGTACTTAAAAATATTGGAATGGGAAGTGCTAGAGAAGTACAAAGAATCCCAGAATGGTTTGGGTTGGAAGCAACTTAAAGCCCGTTCATGGGCAGGGACACCTATCCAGTATCCCAGGCTGCTCCAAGCTCCATCCAGCCTGGCCCTGGACACTTCCAGGGATCCAGGGGCAGCCACAGCTTCTCTGGGCACCCTGTGCCAGTGCACCGCACCTAAGAAAAGTATATCCCTTGATTTTTTTTAAAGAAGTCTGTAACAGAAAAACATGCAATGAAAGAATTAGGTGTTATTTCTCAGTAAGAACAAGAGTTTACCTGGCAGAATGCGGATGTTTCTGCTGGATTCTAAGGGATTCCCATCTTTCAGCCAGGTGATGGTGGCTGGGGGGTAGGAATAAGCTTCACAGACCAGTGAGGTGGGACTGTTGAGGATAACAGTGACAGCCTCTGCATTTCCTTGGCTGTCTGCTCCCACAATGCTCGGAGCCACTGGGAACAACAAAATTAGTAACCACAGGGAGGAAAGCCTCTCTCTCAAAGGCCTATATTCTGGTCACTGTTCAGTCTAGGAATCTGGCTGCAGCCTCAGCTAGCTGGGAGGCAGTCCTACAAGGAGCACCAAAACCCAGACCCAGATAACACTCAGCTGGTTTTATGTTTTATCCTGAAGTCAGCAGTGATCCCAAATCAGTGAAATTCACTCGCACCCATGCCTTTGTCCAGCACAGGTTCCCAAGAAGCCAGCCACCACTCCTTGAGCAGAGCTGCTGCTTGATGATCCTGGAAGGAGGAATGAGCCTAGGAACAAGGCTGTGGAAAACAAACTCACCATTGTTTGCACTTCATTGTGCAATAACCCTCATGGGAAAAAACAAAACAAAACAAAACACAAAACAACAAAATAAGAAGTACAGATGGTTTCAGCTTTTCTGAAGAGATCACAATCTAAAATGCTCTTCAGATGCTCCTTCCTTGAATCACAGTAAGCCAAAGTGCTGTCCTGCCCACTCCACAGACACCCTGTGAAGGTTCCCTATGCTCCAGCTCTGTTGTCTAAAGCATAGCACTGGTGTTTCTGTTAAACCCCTATCACTTATCAGTTACAAGGATGTAAAATGCTAATCACAGACAGGCACCCTGTGCACTGCTGTCAGTAAAGCCCTACAGAATTCCAAGGGGACTCTTTCTTCCCCTCTGGCAGAGGGGGCCCAGCTGCTCACCAAGCACATTGAGGCTGTAGGTTTTGCTCCTGTCCCCAGCAGCATTGGATGCCAGACATGTGTAGCGGCCCATGTCCAGGAGCTGCGCCTCAGAGATGTGCAGGGATCGCCCTCTGGACACAATCCTGGCATCTCCAGCCTCAGCCAGAGCCTGCCCATCCTTCAGCCACGTGACCTGTGGCACGGGGTTCCCTGGATGGGGTCAGAAAAATGGGAAACATGAGATGGTGCATAACCTCTAAGATATACCACGATTTCTGAGAAACAGGAAAATACATCTTCAGGTGTGCTATTCATGTATATTCAAGGAGGGAAGTTTTGGAAATGTATTCTGAAGTCTCTGAACCTCCTGAAGTGATATACACCTCCTCTGAAATTCCACAGGCCTTTGGAGAGGAAATATGACAGCAACATCCCTCTTGGTTCATCTCATCCAACCTTTACATGCAGTGCTTAGTCCTGCTCTAAGCACCACAGTTAAATCTGAGATCCCTTTAAAAACAGGCTGGGCAGCACCAGTAGCGATCTGACCGTGGCTTTGATGAGCAAAGGTAAATCATAAACTGTTCTTTTACCTGTCACCTCACATGTCAGGGTAACTCCGTGCTTCTCTTTCACTTTCACATCTTCCAGTGCATTTTCCCCCACAATCCCTGGAGGCACTGCAACAGGCAAGGACACAACATCAGCATGGATTCCTTGCAACACTGAAATACAACAGGCTGCTTGATGATGCTGCTAGGAGGGATGGGCCCGGGAACACAGGATAAGGAAAACAAACTCACCAGTGTTTGTGTTTGGTTACACAGTGACTGCCATAAAAAAAAGAGAGCAATACAAGAGATTCCCAACAAGCCGATGCTGTGCCACAGCTTATCGGTGTTCTCTGCAAATACAGCTAATTCCATATGGGAATGAACACACTACATATGTCTAAAAGCACCTTGCTGTGGTACAAATTACATTCCTCTCTAAGGAAGTAGAAGATAAAACCCATAAGATATCTATCCCACCCCTCAAACAGCCAACCTAAGGCAAGGAAACTCCTACTGTATGGCTGACATGTTTCCAAATTATCCTGGTCAACTTGTGCTTTTGGATAAGGAGGGCAGATTGTGAGGCAGATTGTGGGGAGTAGCTGTGGTGGTTAAAAGCTTTGATCAACTATTTTTTTCAAGGTAAAGGCATTTGTAGATCAGGCCAAAAGAAACTGACACTACAAGTCAAAGTAGGCATGGAGTTTAACAGGCTGAAAAGGAGACCTGTCGTTATTAGAAAGCAGCTTCATCTCCAGGAGATATAGGAAATTTTGTAACAAAAACGTAGGAGTAAGGAGTCAGAGCTATGCTTTAATAATGTACAAAATGCAAGCTCTCAGCCTAGATAGAAGACCTAAGAAGAAAGGAATTAAAATATATTTAACAGCTTATTTGTGATCTAGCTCATTGCTGGTAGCAAATGTTTAATAAAAGAATGAATCACGGAAATACGCAGAATTCATTGTCAACAGAGACAAGAATGTTACCAGATTTCTGATAACTAATGAAGGGTTCAAACTAGAATGAAGGAAACAGAGAGGGGGAAACAAAACTTAAAATCATAAAGTTCAGGACTTAAGTCAGGCCAGAAGCCACTACTATTCATAAACAAAGACAGCAACTCATCGCTTTGACTCCAAAATAATACAGTAAATCGTCAACACATCTTAATTACAAAAACATGGCAAAGCCACAGCAAACTCCTGTCAAATATACAAATATTATGCTTCTTGCACCAAGCTCTGCCTGCAAACTGCTGCACCTCCTACAATGACCCAGAAAAACCCTGGCACGTCTGTGTACAGTTCCCACTGACAGTGACTGGTGAGGATTCTGTGCCACTGTCAGGCCCCATTCCAGTAACTTTCCTCTAGAAAGACAAAGAAATTGCTGGGAGGAGGGAAGAGAAGACTGAACAATGGAATTTTCCACTTGAAACCAGCTTCACTGAGCATTTTTCTTCAAGGAAAACAAAGCCTATGCAATAGAGATTCCCAGAACCCTCAAGAACACCCTGCTACTAAAACTCTCCAAAGAAAACAGTTAGACAATGAATGCTTTCCAGTGTTTATCCATCTCTTCCATTCTACCACACTTACACTTCCATGAGCTCATCAAATAAACATGAACTGACTTGAATGGGAGTTATCATTTACAGGCTGAATATGCACAAGACAATTGAAGGCAAAGGAAGATGAGGGTGCTCAGCACCACAGAGAAAGGAAACTGAGAACAAAATTCTACACAGAAATGCTGAGAGAAAACCTGCAATGTGCCAGCCCTTGATAAAAATAAGTTACTAAATGGAAAAGTAGCGTTTTCTAGATTTGCAAAACTAAGCAATGTGATGAAATAATACATTAATGGTTCCAAACAGCATCTAAAGAGCCTGCTCTAAGTACATCAGGAGGATCACCCCCTACCACATTGGTTTATATCCTTTGTCATACTAAAGGCTCTGCTGACTGAAGGTTTCCACTGTATTGGAGTTGGGATTGCTGATCTGGAGCAGAGAAGGCTCTGGGGAGACTTTGGAGCCCCATCCAGGACCTCAGCAGGATCCAAGAGAGCTGGAGAGGGACTTTGAACAAGGACCTGGAGAGACAGGACAAGGAGGAATAGCTTCCTACTGCCAGAGGGCAGGGATAGATGGGATATTGGGAAGGAAACCTTCTCTGTGAGGATGGGGAGGTTGTGGTACAGGTTGACATCCCTGAAGATACCCAAGGCTAGACTGGACAGGACTTGGAGCAACCTGGGATAGTGGTGTCCACGGGGAGGAGGGAGAGAGAATGAGATAAGGTCCCTTCCAACCTAAACCCTTCCAGGTTTCTATGATTCTGTGTAGAAGAAGCTTCTTTTTACTGATTTTCTGTCTGTGGCATCACTTTTTTTTTCCTTAAGGATGTGTGTTTTGGCATAATATTTTTTAAACTACAGCAAAACATAGAGAATGCCCTCCCTCTTACTGTACAAACCCCTCTCTCGTGCTGCCCCACACCCAAGCAGGTACTCACCCAGGACAGAGAGGTGGAAGTCCTTCCTGGCCTCCCCTGCAGCATTGGTCACCACGCACGTGTAACGTCCCTCGTCTGCCGCACCCGCGGGGCTGAGGCGCAGTGTCCGGCCCCCTGAGACAGCCAGAACAGCATCAGAGTCCTGCTGTGCCACCCAGCACTGTCCTGGGGCTGGGCAGGGCACACACCCTGCCCCACTGCACAGGATTCATGGATTGGCACTTGGGATGTGGCAGGAATGCTGTGCTTGCAGCACACACTTCTGGGCAGGAAATTGGGACAGCACACAGCACCTCAAGCAGCAGGGTTTTCACTCACAAGAGTGCTTTGCTATACTGAGATTCTAGATGAATATTCAATAGAAAATTAATAACGTCTCATCAGTTCTTTTTACATGTGTACACACAAAAATAAACTTATTTCTATAAACACTTTGTGTTATAAATACCCTTAAGGTATTTTCATATGTATAGATAAAGAAAAAAATTCCACGTCTCCCTTCTACCATTTGCATTAATTGTGCCATCAGTAATAATAATAACAGCTGATAATTGCACACGCAATGGTTTAAAAGAACAGATTCTTCTTAACTCTGTATTGTCAAGTCACCTTTGCACAGACACTTTAATTCAGAAGTAAGATCTGCAACTATGTTTGACCGAAGATCAGGAATATCCCTGCTTTGCCATCGCAGAGTAACTTTTCTTTCCTTGCTTTTTGGCAGAGGAACAGCAGAACAGACATTAGAGAGCATTTAATGCCAAAGGTGGCAGCCAGCCTGCAGCTTTTCCCAGTTTCCAGTTAGCAGCTCTCCCACCAGCAACCATTCCCTGATCCACACCACACCTGCCCTGGGCAGCTCCTACCTGTGGCTATCACTGCTGGGACACAGCCCAGAAGTGATGATCCCGGTCATGCACTTGGAGGAACAAACTGCTGAGCTGGTTACAGGATGTGCCTCTGCCCAAGGAATTCTGCCTGCTGGAGAGAGCACTGGGAGACTGAGGGAGGCTCAGGTCTTCCAGCCTCCTGTCTCCCTGAATCCCTCCTTCCATCCACCCCTGCACAAGACCAAAGCTGCCTGCAGGAGACTGCAACCTTCCCTGGCATCACACACCACAGCACACCCAGCCCTCCAGTGCTGAGGCAGGACAGATTTTCTACATTTGGCTAAACAAAAGCTCTTCTCCTTCCTAAAGCCCATGTGCAGCTTAGGGCACAGGCTGCATGGGAAGCAGGTGGGTACACTGCCTTGTTTTTCTTTTTCCTAGAAGATACGCAGAAGGGATCATCAAAAGCAAACATCAGTATCCGGACAATGCTCTCAAGCACTGGGTGGGGCTGTTGGGGCGTCCTGTGCAAGGCCAGGAGTCGGACTGGATGGTCCTTGTGGATCTCTTCCAGCTCAGGATATTCTGTGATTCCATGATCTGAATTAACTGACTGAGGGCTGCCAACAGTGTGTCCACACACTGAAATTATCTACAATGCCAAGTATGTTTTCAGTCAACAGAACCAAAATCTCGCTTTGTCAAAATATTTAACTCCAAAATTAGAGGATTTTTGTTGTTGTTGTTGTTGTTGTTGTTGTTTAAAGCTGTACAAGCACAAATAAAGCTTCAAGTGCCATCCTGGCTACAGTTCACTACCACAATGTGTACTTCTGAAGCACAAAGTTTGGAGGAGAACAAAGCCCTGAGCCCTGGCGTGTTTCCCTTCCCACACAGCCAACATCCAGAGACAATAAACATCTTTTTGTCTCTCCCTTCCTGACTGCGATCCAGGAGGTGAGATTAGTGTGGGTGTAGAAAGCAACAGACAGGACAGAAACAATCAAGCCCAGAAGATGTTATTTTTGTTGATGGCAACTTGACACACAAGCGAGTGCAGAGCAGCTCCCAGAGCCAGGTTCATACTGGGAAATAATCAAACACCCACTCCTTTTTCCACACACCATATGCAAAAATGGGAAAGCAGAGGACAGGACTATCTGTAATGTTAAAAGCTGCATTCATTAAAATAACCTGAGGCTTATCAGCTTCAAATGCTGATCTTAAACACCTTCCAGCTCTTTACCTGTCTGATGGTTTTCTTAGTTTCATGATGCAAGTTTTGCAAGGTGGCTATCACAGAGTATTAGAAACTCCATCAAAACTTATTGTCACGAGATTTCTACTTGCCAGTGGCAAAACCAAGGTGAAAGAAACAACATGGCCAGAAATGCTTTCACATGCACTCATCTCTGAGGCTCCCTTTGGTATCATATACAGACCCACAGAAATTAAAGATGTGCTTTGGTTTTTAACATTTGTTCTTTCAAAGACTTTTCCTCTTTAAATGGTAAAGCAACTGTGAAGAGGAAGAGGTGGAGAAAAATAAATGGGAGAGCTAATGAAGTGTATTTCTGGGCACAACAAAGTGAGACGTTGCCATCTGCCCTCCAGCTTTTGTACCTGAGAGGATTCGCACCGAGCTGTTCAAGGTCACGGGCAACCCATTCTTGAGCCACGTTATTACTGGCAAGGGGATTCCTGAGGCCTCACAAACCAGGGAGATGGGATTCTTCTCCACAGTGCTGATGTTTTCAGGCAGCTGCAGGTAACCACCAATACTTGGGGGAACTACAGCAAAGAGTAAGGAAAAGCCATGCTTCAGAGCAAATACAAATTCATTTTGCTCACAAAACATTGTGTCATCCAAATGTTAGTTTATTGAGGGTGAGTAGCAGGATGGTCTCGGCTAAACCTTAATTTCTCTCTCCAACCACAGAATACTTCCCGCTATGACACACACCCCATTATCACATAAAATTGTACCATATCCTGGTTATCTTGGGCGATAAAGCAACTCGGGGTAGATTGATAATAACAGAAAGAGGGCTACAATATTAAAATATTCAGGAGTTATAAACTTGGATTTGGGCTCTTCCTAACACTGCAGCTAGAGCTGCATCCCCTGCAGCAGACCCAGGAGATGCACTGAGCTCCACACCATTGGCTGGCCACCCAGTGGTGAATTTCCATGTGACCCCACTCACCGTGGACGCTGAGGTCGTATTTCCTGTCGGCCAGCCCGGCGGCGTTGGTGGCCACGCAGACGTAGCGGCCGGTGTCGGACACCTGGGCGCGCTCCAGCCGCAGGACACGGCCCCCGGCCAGCAATGCCACGTCCCTGCCACTGCCC
Source organism: Bombycilla garrulus (assembly GCA_013400315.1). NCBI lineage: Eukaryota > Metazoa > Chordata > Aves > Passeriformes > Bombycillidae > Bombycilla > Bombycilla garrulus. Next base: position 2,436,500 of record VXBU01012612.1, on the reverse strand, counting down.
AGGGCCCGCCCGTCCTTCAGCCACGTCACTGCTGGCTCAGGAACGCCCTGAGCCTCGCACTCCAGGGATATTTCACTTCCCTGGGAGACAACGACCTCTGACGCCTGGGGACCACTGTTGGATATTGTTGGTCGAGCTAGGGAAGAACAAGAGATATGGTGTAGGAGTCAACTGGAAGCTGCGCTTCAGAATCTTCACCTGCTGCTGAGTCAATTTTCCAGAGCAGCAGGGCCAGTAAAAGGCAAATCATCTCCTTTCCCCCTCTTCCACAGCATAACATAAAAACATTTTCTAAAATGCCAACTCAGAGGCCACTTTTAAAATGCAAACAAGAGAAAAAATTAAATTAAAAAGACTGCCCCAGCACTGTCACTCCTTACAGATTTTGGAAGATTTTCTTCTCTGTGGGATTGTTAAAAAATGCCTCCTTTTATTCCTAACAAAAATACAATAAAGTCTAAGGGAATGAAAGGAAATCTAAGTTCAGTCAGCTGTCATCACTACTGCAGCTCGGGGACAAGACTAAAGGGGTTACATCCATGGATTGTGCACTTCCAACAGGGATACACAATATCTTGGTCAAGCTCAAGGTCCAAATTGCCAACATTTTTAATGACATAACACTCTCCTCGAACTACTTCTGCATTGTCCTACAGCCAGCACTCCATCTCTGGAAACCCTGCAGCTCAACATCACTGCCCAGCTCACACTCCCAACTCTTACTGCAGAACTGGTAAACCATGATCAGAGTTTTCCTGGCACTTACTGTACACTTGCAGGCTGTACTCTTTGGTGGCACTCCCAGCCACATTTGAAGCAATACAGGAGTAAGATGCAGCATCAGACCTGTCAGCAACTGCAACCTGGAGCTGCCTGCCCCCAGACAGGACCCGCACCCTTCCCGATGGCTCCGGCACCACAGGAGAGCCTGCAAGAGACCTTCTGTCACATAAAACCACACAAGAGGCCAGGAGCAAATGAAAATCACATGGTATGAAGTCCACTGGTTCATTCAAAAGGACTGAGTTGCATAATTGCCCATTTTAGAAGTACTCTGTCAGAGCACTACTCTTCCCAGAAAGCAGGAACTTGGCACAAGCAGATCCTGAGGACTTTCTGTAGTAACCACTGGCTTCATGGGATACCCTGAGCTAAAGCACACTGACTCTCCCTCACATCCATCCAGAGTTTGGAACACCTCCACTGAGCAGAAAGCTCAGCACTTTCAGTAAAATGTGACTCGTTTTTCTGTGTATAATTGTCTCAACCCAGCACAGCCAGTGCTTAGAAAGGTATAATTTAGGTTTCACACCATCTGTGTGTTGTGTATCACAGGCTTCTTCTCAGGAAATCCTCAGCAGAAACATGACAGCCAGTTCCCACTGCAGTTTCTGAGCAGATTCTTCAGTCTTGGAGACCTTAGATTATCCATCTTCATCTTTCCAAACTGCAGGGAGACCTCATGACAGAAGGAATGCACCTGCCATGGATACTTCTAACAGGCTTAATCTTCATTTCCCTCCTGTGCATTGTAAATCCTCTCTAAAAGTGCACCAAATACCAAAAATGCTGAAAAATATACTCTTCTTCATGTCTAACTGCTTTTCTAGACTTTCTAGCAGGTTTAAGTCTCCCTCCTGCCATTAAGCATACATACATTAGCCTTGCTGTGCATTTACATGTCATGCAAGGCCTTTCTGGCTTCTAAGACACAGGGTTTATAAACAACCTACTGCTCTATGAAAACGTTATGTATTGGGAAGTGTGCTCTGTAATTAAAACCTGCTCTTCCCATGAGCGAAAATTAATTAAAGCAAGTACATACCATATTGAATTGTGCTGCTTAGAAAAACACAAATACAAGTAAGATTTATTAAGAACACAATAATGACCACACTGAAAGAGTAAATTATCTTATTTTATCCTATATTCTGTCTCCAACAGTGTCAGTGCTTAAAACAAGGCACTGAAAATAGCTGGCTTTGTCTGCCAATTCCTAGAGAGGTGTTTGGCTATGTAACTTTCACCGCCAAAGCAAAAGGTGTGCATACAACTCCTGAAGAAGATGGGATGAGAGAAAGAGTTTGGAGAATCCCCAAAGCAATTACTACAAGTACATACATCTTCAACACTTGGCAGGATGCCATGGCTGCAGATTAAAACCAGCTCAGAGAATCTGTGTTATGCAGTGGATCACAGGGCAGAAACTCAAGTCCACGCCAAGGGACTCCCAGTGACCCTGGCCCTGACATCTGGGATCCACAAACAAGTCTTACAGTCCCAGAATGGTTTGGGTTGGAATGGACCTTAACGATCATCTCATTCCAACTCTCTGCCACAAGCCCAGACACCTTCCACTTGCTCAAAAGACATGTACCCTGGTCTGGAACACTTCCAGGGATGGGGCATCGTGCTCCTATCCTGTTGCCCCATGTAAATATATATATTAAGTGCTCCACAGTTCATTTTTGTCAGCTGAGCAATCTCAGCGCTGCGCTTCTCTTGCACCTTCAGGAACACCTAATCCAAGCACAGGTGAGGTAGACAGAAGGGAATAATCTACTCCTGGAGTTCACTTGACTTAATGTCAGGACTGTGCAGATATCTGCACATTTGAGCACATCAGAACATACAATCCAAAATGCATACAAGATGAAAAGAAAACCCAGCAGTTTGCTTTTCATTTGCTTTATAAAACAGACAATTGGCAGTTACCCACCATTCTTTTTCCAGGTGAGACTGGGTGGTGGGATGCCGCTGGACTCACAGAGCAGGGTAATCAAGCTCCCTTCAGTGACTGTCAGCTGAGAGCTGTCATCTGAGCCAGAAATACTTGGTGACACTGCAAAGAAAAGGCAAATAAGTGCAGCCTTTGAAACAACACNAAGGCGGGCAACCCCCGGTCATCGCTTTAATAATCAGCCAGCAGTAACCCCCAAATAACTCTCATGCAAATCTCTCCCATTCAGCTTTGAAGCAACGACAAGGATTGTCTCCTCAATGCTGACCAGGCCCTGGGTAGGGAACAATACCCTTGGGAATGACTGTATCCATCCTTCTGGGCTCTAAGGGCTGCTGCATGTACAGGCTTTATTTTGGGCTGCCTTTAATGGACTTCACTGAACAAAGCTGGTTTGGGGAACTCTGTCAAGTGACTCCAACTCTATAAGCCTGCCTCATTCAACGTCTCAGCTAATAAACCCACTGAAATCATCCATCGTCACTGACTTTTAAAATTCAGCCTACATTTCTTCTTAGAATTCTTCCTGCTTCAGCACACTGGCTGCCACATCCAAGGCTATGGATCCCAGCCCTCTGACCACCCTCCTGCAACAGAAGGATTGCTTTGCTTTACAGCTCTGTGACTCTAAACCAGCTGCAGACAAAAGGGACCAGTGTTTTACTCGTGATTCTCAAAGTCTTAAAGCATTTTGGTTCAATCCCTAGGGAAGGGCTAATTGCCTCTAAGGAAGCAGGGAATCATTTTCATCAGATGAAAATAGAGTAGGTAGAGATCAAGAAAAAGCAGAGGAGAAGGAATGGTTGAATGGAGAATGACTGAACCTGGCAAACAAAACCTCCCAGGCGAACAACTTATGCAGCACTTTTTTAATGCATACGACAATAGCCAGCTTCTCCTTCTGACACCTCCGGCTCTACAGCAGCAACCAGATGCGTGGGGTTGAAAACGACACTGCCAAGGGCCTTATGGTACTGTCTGCTTTACCATTTATTTGTCCCACTTCCAGCCAGGACAAGCCTGTGCTATTCTCTTCATTTAACTCATGGGCTGGTCCCCAGATCCACTCCTAGCTCTCAGGATCTCACCAATCCTCAGAAGGATACATTTCCTGGATTTAAAATGTCAAAATACGGCAAGCAGGACTTTGAGTGCTGGGGCATAAATGAAAACTATAATTCCAAACAATTATCCACAGATGGCTTTCACAGGCACTCTGTGGTTTCTATCATGCTTATCCCATCAAAGCTGCTAACTAGCAAAGAATTATCCCTCCACTCAAATCCTACTGGAATGGTATTACTGCACAAAGGAACAAGTCTAAAACCCTCCAGCAAAGTTCCTGTGCAAAAGTCTGGGGAAGAGAGAGCAGAGCAGAGGTTGACTTGCACAGTAAATGGCATTTGCTTCAGCATGGGAAAATAGCACGGCACAACATCCACCTCTAACTTAAATGCCATTAATGGGTCTTCCAATAACGACAGACTTAAAATCTATACTGAAAACAAATTATTAAAGCTGTTTTTGTGATTCAGCACTAATAAGTTTGTAGAGCAAATAAAGCTAGGTAAGGCAGCTTTTATTTATCTGAATTTCCAATGCTTCAGCATCTCAATAAATGGAAAGTTGGTGTGTTACTTTAAATGGCATTAAAGCTATGGATCTAAACCCAGGTAACCATAGAATTACAGGTCACACAATGGTGGGCTGGAAGGGACCTTACAGATCATCTTGTTCCAACCCCCTGCCACGAGAAGGGATGCCACTCACCAGTTACAGCTCTAACTATTCTCATTCCTGCAAGCTCAACAAAGGCCTGTGAAGTAACTGGTGTTAATTAAAAACTAAATTAAAGCAATTTGAAAAATGTGTGCACTGTTTTGAGCCTGTTGAAGTACAGCAAATACAACAACATCTCCCTGCGTGAGCTTCAGCAACAGAGTGTTGACGAACGACAGAGGATTTCAGTGTCTCACATCATAATTCAGCTCTGAGCTTCCTTGCTGGAAGGTTGAGCTGAAATAACCTTAATAAATCTCACCCCAAATATTGACATTGTAGTTCTTCTCAGTTTTCCCAGCAACGTTTGTTGCTTCGCAAGTGTAGCGTCCAGCATCCTGCACTTGAGCTCCTTCGATCTGGGGACAAAAGGAAAACCTGGGTTTCTTCTTCCTACATAATTATTAATGAAGTGTGTAGCAAGAAGGGAATCAGGTTTCAATTTTATTTTTAAATACATCTCCCTGAATATTAATAACAGAGCATGAATCCAGCAAGCTCTGTACCCAGACAGCTGGGGTCTCCGACATCCTTCCCTCCTCACACTATTCTCTGCTATCCCACCTGCATGGAGGGTGCAACTCCCCAGGAAGGAAGCTCAGCCCGCCCTGCCTGCCCAGTTTACCTTCAGCAGGCTCCCATCTCCAGAGATGCTCAGGCCTGGCTTCTGCAGCAAGGGCCGCCCGTCCCTGAGCCAGGCGAGGCGGGGCGGGGGCACGGCGCTGCTGCGGCACCGCAGCTCCAGGGCCTGGCCCAGCAGCACCGACACGTTCTGCTCCTCGCCCACGATGTCGGGGGGAACTGCACCAACACAAAACACATATTTGGTTACCTCAGAAAAGCCCTCTGAGACCACAGAGCCCAACCATTTCCCAGCACTGTCCCCAGGAGCAACATCCACAGGTCCTAAATCCCCCCAGGCATGGCAATTCCACTCCTGCTCGGGCAGCTGTGCCAGTACCTGACCATCCTTCCTGTGAAGAAATGTTTGCTAATATCCAACCAGAACCTCCTCGGCACAACCTGAGGCTGGTTCCTCTTGTCATATTGCTCAAACCAAGGGACCTTTGGACACTGAAGACTTCCCAGAGCAAACATAATGTGGAGTTAAGGGACTTCACTTAGCAAAGATAAAATGACACTTACACCTTCAGTTACACATAACTTCAGTCTCCTTTATACCACAGAAATCACAATAATAATTCTTTGTTATTTACAGAATATCTTCCACACAAAATACACACTAGTGAGGTATCAGTTTCAGAGAAATCATAAGGATAAGCCAAGACTAGGAAAAAAAACCCTGGTAAAATATCTAGAAAGGAAAATCCCCAGTATATGAAAATGGGAGAATGCATTCCTGCCAGAAGGAAAAAGAGCTGCTGAGTGAAAAAGCTCATGAGATAACAATCAGCCCCAGAAGCTGAAAATGTCTTAAGCTGTTCCAAACAGTGCCAAGAAGGATACTTGGCTGTAAGACTCTGACTTACAGAGAATTTGTCCAGAGATGGCCAAATACGTCTGACAGAATGAGAACTTACATGGTCAGCAAACAAGTCAATGGGTTAATGACTTAATCGATAAATCATAGTCTACAACTAGCTCATGTATCAGGTTTGTGTGGGATCTACTAATTATTGCAGTTGTTGGCAGTGTATTTACATTTGTCCTGCAGCTCAGTGATAACCTCATTATTACACTACTATTTCCAAATCAGACAGTAGAAAAGTTGGCTTTTGAAAGGAAAGTTTTCTGTGTAGAAATAAACCTCAAAACACTGGACACTTCAATTGAAGCCCATTAGCTGTTCTTGAACAGTGTCAGGATTTAAGAAAACATACCTTTCCCCCCTCATTTTTAAATTTTGTGTTTCCACATTCAGAAAAACAAAGGTTACTGAGAAGGCAACTGAGAACTAAACCTTGAACACAGCAAGTCAGCAATTTTACATGGGGAAAAGTGTTCATTGGCTGGAGTGAAAAGACAAAATACTGCCCCCCAAAAAGCTGACCAGGACCAAATATAAGAACCTTTGCTGACACACTTCCTTTGCCCTTTAGTTTTGGGATCCATGACCCCCGACACCGAGGATCTGACTGCACAGAACCTTGGGGCAAGAAGGGAGGCAGTGGGACTGTCTGTGAGAACAAGCACACGAGGTTAACCACACACAGGAGACCAGAACGTGTCCCGAGGTGGCACTCAGGGAACATCAAGACAGCTCTCGAGGTGGCCTGAAAAGACCAGGAACAATCAACCTTTGTGTTTCTTGCCCAGGAAGTACAGAGCAGAGATGCTGATTTCACAGTTTAGAAATAATTAAGGGAAAAGCCTGGTCCCTGTGGATAAGTGATACAGTAAGCGGAAAAAAAATGTGTTCATCTTTTTTTCTTTCTAGAACTCACAAAGGTGCACATTCTTTATGAGTACTGTGGAACTGGGAGTTGGAAGCCAATCCATTCCTACAGAAGGCAAATTTATTTCCAAAGACTTTTCAACCAACTATTTTTCCTCTCAGCTCAATGAACTGAAATGTGCTCAAAAGGAAACTGAGTTTATGACACAGACACTAAAGCACTTATTTCTGAAGGAATGGGGTTTAAAATTAATCTAATTATGCTCATAGTAACTGTAAGTAACTGAGCTTGTTCCAACTCCTGGCTCAGTGCACATTTCCAACCAACCCAGCTCCAACTCTACTCCAAAGTATTTTCCTCCTGTGGCTTCTTAATTAGATTGACCTTATGAGGCAAGTCTGAAGAGCAATATTACTTTTTGGTGACAGCCTCACTCAAGCTGGTCCTGCAGCTGAGCTCAACCCTGGCCAGCTTCTAATACAACACTAATTTTAAACATACACAACTCTTAACTCTTTTCATTTCCTCCAGCTAAAATGGACAGAGGTTCCAGAAAACAAAATAGGAATAATAAATATATCTATGTCACATTACACAGACATACACACCTGTCCTCAAACTCCAAAAGAGACACTGACCTTGCTCTAGACATAAAATGTTCCAGCCTATATTAACTTAGACTCACTTGCCACAGGAGAGTCCTGGGTTTCTGAACTGCCCCTTCCAGATGCAAAAGCCACCAAGACTTCAGTCAGGGGTACCCTAACCAAGAAAGACAACTCTGAAAGCCAAACTCAGGAGCAAACAACCTGGTCAGCTGCCCTTGCTCAGAACTCATCCAATCTCCTAACTTCCATACCCACACCCTGCTCCTCACGTGGCTGCTCATTACGGGTTGGGACTATTTTTACTCAGTGTTGCTCAGAGTCTGTGCCCAAGGTGTTAAATTAAAGCTTCAAGAACAGCTCTCAGAAGCAAAAGAAAGGCATCCGTAACTCACCGTAAACACGGAGGTCGATGTCCCTCTGGCTCTCCCCCGCAGCGTTGACTGCCACACACGTGTACGTCCCCGTGTCACTGAGCTGGGCACTGGGCAGTGCCAGCCCCCGGCCCCCCGACAGCACCTGCAGTGGGAGCACAGCACCTTCAGGCACACCCCAGTGCCAAACACAGTCGGGGCAGCTCTCAGGGATCACTTCAAAATGGAACACTTGTTCTGCCACTGCTTCCCACCACCTCCCTCCACTCTGGTGTTCTCTTCCAATCCAGACTTACAAAAACAGAACTCTAACTTCATGCCAGTCCCTAGGGAATTCCTGGCATTCCCAAAACTTTTCAGGATCTGGACACCCCTCCCTCCCATCAGCTTCAAACATGCTGTCACACCTTTCATCTGTGCCCTGAGCTGTCCCCACAGAACACAAATTCCTCCTCTTCCCTTCTGGAAGACTTTATCATCATCTTCCAAAAACGAACCACAGCCTCTCGTTTTACCTCTGAAATATCTCCTTATATCAGAAGTTGGTTTTCTTTTCTGAATTACTCTTATATATAATGAGCTCTCCAGATCTCTTCAGCAGAGGAATTTGGTCCAATTTCCTCTTTTTCCCAGTAAGTGGAAAATTTGTTGATGTAAACTTACTCAGTATGACATCAGCTGAAAAGACCACTTTATTTCAATATATTTCTATCTTCCACTTCACACAGCACTGGAGCTAAACTCAAACTACCCAGAGCAAAAGGCCTTACATTAATATTCCAAATCCTCCAACTTATTCTCTTCCATTAAACTGCACTGACTTAAAAGCCTCTTCTCACAACAGGGAACCCCACAGAGCAGGACCTGAGCCTGATACCTGGAGTCCATTGCTGATGCTGGACACAGGGCTCCCATCCTTCAGCCACGTCAGGATGGGGGCAGGGATGCCTCTGGCTTCACACTCCAGTCGCACTGGATTATTGACCACTACTGTCACCGTGTCACTGCTGCCAGAGATGGATGGGGGGACTGAAAAAAACCCACAGAAGAAGGGCTGTTACTGCTACATGAGAGTATTAATCAAAATGACGTTAAATAGGCTGCCTAGGTTTGGATGTTATTTCTCTTTTCTCATGTTATTCCTGCTGAACTCTTGTCACATCTTTGCTCTGTGCCAGATCCTGCTCTTCCCTAGCACGAGTAGGCAGATAACTGCAGTGAAACTACTGTGAGTAAGGTATGTGGGACTGGGCCCACAGCCCAGAGGACAGCTGTGAAACCCAGGAACCACACCACAAAGCCAGAAAATATTCCCTCCAACTTTTCTACTATTCCATTTAGACCTTGTGAAAGATTTTAGGAGTGGTGGGGATTATAGAAAGGAGTTTACAATACAAACCACATAAAGCAAATCCATACACAGAGTGATAAATTGGCCTGGCAGAGCATATGGAAACGTTTACCAGATTAGACTGGAAAACATCTGCCTCTCTGATGGCACAAAACATTGCAATGGAACATCTAAAGCACTTACTGTACGCATACAGTGCCTTACTGCCTGCCTTACACTTACTCTAGGCACACACATAGTAGTGCTCTGGTAGAAAGGGAGGCAAGAATCATTAGAAAAGGAAGATGTTTCACATACTAGGAGAAGCAAAACTATTCTATTTGCTCATACCACTAATAACTTAGTGGTAAAGTCTAAAAGTCAGTATCAGATGAAAACTTAATGCTTTAAATCATTCCTGAAAGGAGATGAGAATGGTGTGAGCTACTCATACATATCACCCTGTGTGAGGGGACAAAATATGTATAAAATTCTGCACTGAAAATAAGATTCAGTAGTTTAGCAATGACTAAGAGCCTGTAACTTAGGTTGTGGCTACCCCATTCCTGGAGGTGTCCAAGGCCAGGCTGGACAAGTCTTGGAGCAGCCTAGGATAGTGGAAGGTGTCCCTGCCCATGACAGGGGATGGGACTGGATGGGCTTTAAGGTCTCTTCCAACCCAAACCATTCCATGATTCTGTGATTCTCCTCACTCCTACACATATTTCAGTAATAGCATTAAGGGCAGAAAAAAAGGCACAGGATTTTATAACTTTTTATTTTTTTTTCCTTACACATAGGGCTCCTCCTATTGCAGTGCAATGGCATTCATTATTCTCAAGTGCCTCAGAAAGTGATAGTGGAGAGAAAGAAGTGAAAAAAATTAATGCAATGAAATCCTAGGAATTCTAACTAAACTGGAATTCCACCTCCTTCCTTCAGTTGGCCTGCCTGGTTCCATTCAGTGTTAAGCTGCAGTATCAAGCATTGTTTTTAATGCCAAAAAGATCTGAAAACACTAGTAACAGAAATTGTTGAATAAGACCAGTAGTTGAGAAAAGTAGGTGGTCATGGAAATCTCGAGCAGCTTTCCATAAACGCAGCACAATTTTCAGTACTTGGCATTTGAGCCTGCTCTCCATTGAGGGAGTCATTGCTTCCACTGGTAAAGAGGGCCAAACCTTCAAGTTTTGTCTTCTCAAACTCATAAACTTGAAGGACAGTGGATGATAAAACTGTGGATGGTGAATTCCAGCACCTCTCTACTGTCAGCCTGACCAGCTGAATGAAGCAGGTTCATGGACAGGAGTTAGATGCAATTAATTCCTCTGACACCATTAGCTGTGGCTGCAACTGCATATACTCTGTTATAGAAGGGGAAGGTTTGTCTTAGTCAGAAAATTTTAGTTCCCTAGAAAACTCTGGACATGTTTGCTGAAATTCTGCCACCCCTAAAAAGACACACGTGTACTGAGGGGTTACTTTCCATTTAACTACAATAGTGACCTTAGCTCTAAGGATTTCCTGGAAATTAATCACTGGGTGGGGTTAATTGCCTTTGACTGTGTCTTGTGCCATCAGTTTTTCCCATGATGGTCATTAAATCCATGGAAATGCACTGCCCAAGTCTTTAATTAACGTTGTTAGGAATGATATACTGTGCGTGCATCTCAGCTGGGGACACTTTGCCAAATTTGGGCCACAGTTTTGCATGGAGAGTTCCCACAGAAAACCAGCTACATGCACATGCATGTATCAAAGATAAGAATTTGGATTATGGCCACATCCAAAAGCCACTGAAATTACTGGAAAAGCTCCAATTGGGCTTTTGCTCAGGTGTCTCATGTCAGCAAACACCCACACTTCCACTTCATCTTCTTAGAATCAGCACATTTTTCTTTAAAACTCTTGGATTATGAAAGAGCATTTGATCTGCGTCCTTTATCTACTGTGAACTTCAAAGTCACCTACAACAAACTCCAGCAACTGCCAGGCACTCCAAATGGCTCAAGTGATCTCTTAAACAAAATCCACTTCAACAAATTGATTCTTCCTAGAAATGCCTTCCCTGGCACATTTTCAGCATTCAGAATACCTATTCTAATGTCAGTGAGAAAACAGGAGAGTGAAGAGCATGGAGTGCCAGGACAGGGTGGAATGACTTCCCACTGTCAGAGGGCAGGGTTAGATGGGATACTGGGAAGGAATTCTTGGTTGTGAGGGTGGTGAGGGCCCTGGAATTCCCAGAGAAGCTGTGGCTGCCTCTGGATCCCTGGAAGTGTCCAAGGACAGGCTGGACAGGGCTTGGAACAAGCTGGGATAGTGGAAGGTGTCCCTGCCCATGGTGGCAGGGGTGGCACTGGATGGGCTTTAATGTCCCTTCCAACCCAAACCACCCTGGGATTCTGTGATCATGTGATGAGTGCCACCAAGTCTGTCAAGCAGACAGGAAAAGGAGGAAAGCAGAGGTGGAGCTTGCAGTTGTCATTCCTAAGTGTCACAATACAGGGCAAGAGGAAACAGCGTCAAGTTGTGCTGGGGGTAGGGAGGTTAATTTGGATATTAGGACAAGTTTCTTCATAGATAGGGTAGTCAGGGTAGCATTTTGTTTAAGGGATCACTGGCACAGCTGCCCAGGGCAGTGGTCGGGTCCCCATCCCTGGAGGAATTTAGAAGTCATGGGGATGTAGCACTTATGGACATGGGTGAGTGGTGGCCTTGGCAGCACTGGGGGAATCGTTGGACTCAATGCTCTCGGAAGCGTTTCCCAAGCTCCAGGAGTGCCAGCTGTGTGGTTGTGTGTGGGAATCCAAGACACAGGAATATCTCCTGTGCCTGTCCTGAGAGGTTTTATTCCTCAGGAGAGCACAGCTTTTAGTCTTTGGCCATGGAAAAAGCTTCCAGGACTTTGTGAGAAGTTGAGTTTTTGCAAATGTATAAAGTAGATAATATTGTAGTTTATCATAGGGTGAAAAAAATAGGTTTTGGGTTTTTTAGTATTGGTAGTAGTTGGAACAAAGATGGAGGACTTTGGGTGTTGACTCGGTTTCCTTCCTTCTTGTTGTTCTTCTACTCCATTTTCTGCAATTTTGGTAGCACAGTGATTGGTTAGACAAAGTCACAATGCAGATGTTACATGACTGAAGAATAATTATTAATTGGTAGTAAAATAAAAACATACTACGTGTTAGATACGTTGTAAAACATAACTGGATAAGATATCTGTATAAGCATCCTTGAAATCATCCATTTTGTGTCTTGCTGGCACATGTTACTGAAGGGTGCTGAGCCTGTTGTCATCTAAGGCTCTGAATTGTGATAAGAAAATAACAAATAACTGAAGACTGAAGCCAGCGAGTCCCGCTTGCCTCATTTTCAGCCCTGGCACAGGGCACCTGAGGGGTTTCCCCATCAAGAGCCCAGAATGTATAAGAATTTTTAAACCCAACAGCTGTGCACTCACCGTGGACCTGGAGGCTGTAGAGCAGCTCGGCCGTGCCCGCGGCGTTGGCAGCCAGGCACCTGTAGAGGCCAGAGTCGGCCACCTGTGCGCCTTCGATGAGCAGCACCTGTCCCCGGGCCCCCAGCGCGCGCCCGTCCTTGGACCACGACACGGCTGCAGGGACAACGGGGACACATCACCGACAGCCCGCACAAACACGGGGCCACAGAGCCCTCACATCCCCGGCCTCACACACACGCCAACGTGCAACAGCCGGTGCGGCATTAGTGGAGATTAGGAATAATAAAATGGAATGCAAAATTGGGAAAGAGGAAGATTTGTACAAAATGCTGACTGTGCCCCACAAGTCAACAGGAAATTTGACACTATCATCCCCATCCCCTCACATATCTATGGAAAAGTGTTTTGAAATTGGGAAATTATCACACAAAGCAAATTATAGGAAATTTATTTATACCAAGGTAAAGAGCAGCTGTTTAAAACCACACAAAAACATGCAGGCGTCCCTGCTCATGGCAGGAGGATGGAAAGAGATGAGCTTTCAGGTCCCTTCCAACCCAAACCATCCAGGGATCGTGTAACATATATCAATTTTTTTTACCTTTTACCCTAAATTATCACTACATTAAACTGAACTATCTGGGGCAAAGAATCAAAACATAAGAAACCAAATCAAAGTGCAACTGGTAGGTGGAAAAATTGGAAATAAAGAGCAGAAAAATTGGTGTTACTGCAGAAGAAAATTTTATACGGAGTTGACTGCCAAGAAAATCTGCAGAATTTGCATCTCAGCCAAAAGATGGCACCATCCATTAGGAGAATGGGTCACTGAGGCTTTGCTGGCACCACTGCACTACTCAGATGGAATTACTTCTCATGGAAGGATTATCTGTAACACACAGGGGGTTTTGGGGAAAGACTCACACCCACTAAATGCTCTGGCCCAACTGATAGATAAGCACACAGCTTCTCTCTTTTCTAGTGGCATGGTGTGCTCTCACTTTCCTGACTCATGTTATATCAAGACAAGAGGATGTGCCACTGCATCACACCAGGGGTGACCAAACTGTTCTTATTGCATAAATTATCTGAATGATTTAATGATTGTTTGTTCTAAAATACCTGAAAATTTGGAGGCTAAAAGGAGAAAAAAAATTAAAAAGAATGTAAAATACACATAAAAGTCTTATGCCTTTATAACATTTTATTTCCTCAATATTTTAATTTTAAGTAAAAGCAGAAAAGGAGAAGCTGGATGCACATCTGAAATATAATAACATCATTTTTCTGAAAACGTTGTTATAATCACGAGAATAACTTACTATATTAGATTTAAGCTCTTAGTAACTATTCCCCATGTTTTGCTCTACAATAATTAATACAGCAAATTGCTCTCATAATAATATGTGTTTTTTGTATCTTATCAGGTAACAAAAACCACACATTAAAAAAGTCCTAGACACAGGCACACTTGAGAGGCACACTCAATCCACGAAGTATTTCAGGTCTGCCCTACACTAACAAATACTAACTGACAGGAGATAAAAGTGGATATGTTTAAAGCTCATTCAGGAGAAATCAAACAGTGCTCTTGCCAGTGGGCAGGGCATCACAAGGGAACAGATTATCCTTGTGATGTGTTTTCACTCATTTATCAGTGGGGATCACTGAATTCCTCAAACCTTCCTCCATGTCAGCCCATATATCAACATTTCCCATCACGCAGTTTCTAGCTGGCTTAAAATCACACAACTAGCTCCACATTCAGCATATCCATTACTTTCCAAAGACACATAGAAGTGAAACCCTTTATAGGATGTTCCCCGAGGTGCACATGAATACCTGGCAGAGGGTTCCCAGATGCTCTACATTCAAGATGGATTGGATTATTCACCACCACTGTTTCATTTAATATTTTTCCTGCATCTTCCAGACTGGGTGGTTCTGGGAAAAGACAAAAGCAGCAGGTTTTCATTAATTCAGCCACCCAGCTAGCAGAGCAACCAATCGCAAAGTCATCTACCCTCAGAGAAGCTTTGGGCAATAAGTTGCACAAGCTTCAACTGCTGGGTGACCAAGGAATTCCTCTAAAAAGTTAATCTCTGATATGGGAATACTCTCTAATTAAATAATCTCATTAGCGGAAAGAGGAATAAAACATTATTTTTGTTGATTTTAGTTTTTTTCAGGAAAAAATGGAACTTAACGTAGTTTTGCAAGTAAAGGGTACACAACACAGAACAGAAATTCTTTCCTGTGGCAAGCTCCTCTCACTTCACCTGGTGATAGTACACTGACTGGTGTAGACAGCTTTTACCTTCCTGAAGTTCCAAAATCTGAAACATGACAGAAACGTCAGATAAGGACAGTTTGAACATGAAGACTGACAGCAAAGGAGAGCTTAATGAGCATGGGACTGAAACCAAAATTAGCTGTGATGCAATTATCACAGTCTGAATGTGGTCCTCTTTCTAAGTCCCATCCGCAGAGACTCTGCAATCTCTCCTCACTTCAGTTTAATGTGTTCCAGTTACTGGCTTGGTTTGGCAATCAAAGTCAACATAGCCATTCTTTGTGAGAATACTGCCACAGTCTATTCCTGCACCTCTTGAGGATTCCCACACCTCCTTTGAGGACTGGGTCACATCAGCAATGCACAACACTTTGTGACCACTTCTGAGCCAAATAGACGTAAATCATGGTGAGAGCATTTATTAAATTCACATGCAAACAACAGCTTCTCAAGTTTCCCTGATTCTTTTTATACTGCTCTTAGCTGCAAAAGAAAATTCCTTTTAAACAGGCTGAAAAATCCCCTCACAAGAAAATGTTCCTTTCTCAGAAAAGTTATTCCTGTAAAAATTTCCTGTTCCCCAGGGTCACAGGGAATAACAATATCCACGAAAAGCTTGGATGAAATTAGTAATGCCAATAGTGGTATATCACACACTGATTCAGAAACACAGAGGACCCTTCTGAGGGGTGGGTTAGTAGGAATGTGGTTTTTTGGGATACCTCTGAGCAGCAGAGGTACCTGGAAAGACAGACATTCATGCATTAATTTCTGTGTCCTTTGGTAGTACAGGAGAGAGGCCAAACTCTACAAAAGCCAGTTTTTGCCCTCACTCCATACTAATGGAGTGGGACAGGGAATGAGAATGGAGAGGTAGATGTGCAGAGCCAGGAGAAAAGGCAGAGCCAGGTGAGCCCAGGTGCAGGGGCAGTGTGCAGCGCCCCAGTGGCCACATTACCGTGCACATGGAGCCGGGTGTGCTGCTGGGCCTCCCCCGCAGCGTTGGTGGCCACGCAGGTGTAGCGAGCGGCGTCTCCAGGCAGGGCCTTGCCAAGCTGCAGGACACGGCCCGAGGATTCCAGCTGTTCCCAAACACAGAGAGGAGCCGTGTGACACCACTGCCCTGGCACAGGCGGGGACACAGCCGGGGCTCATCCCCTCCAACCCCGCTCATGGAACGAGGAAACTGCTGGGTCGCAGATTTCAGTGCCCCTAGGACATCAGCATCAACAGCTGTACAGGTGTGAGAAGATCTGGCTGGTGAGGGGCAGGCACGCAGAGGAGACTCCAGGCAAGGTGCCAAAATCTGCCCCAGCCATGGGAAAGCAAAGCCACTGCAAGCACTCGCTCCTGGAAAATGTGAGCATTGGGAAGGGCTCTTCACAGAAAGGCAGGATCTCACCAGGAGAAGGGAATTACAAGGAGCCGCTGCAGTGGTTACAGAACAGCTCAGCTAATCCCACCACACAAGGATGAGTGGCTAGAGCCACCTCACAATCAGCAGCTAACCATTTGACCTTGAAGGGCAAAGTACAACTGGAAGGAGACAAATTCTGAATTTCCAGTCATGGACTCTCCTGATATGAGGTGTCTACTGGGATTCAGTCTACTGAACACTGCTATTACCTGAGACACCACCCTAACCAGGTAAAAACCTCCTCACTCTGCAGGATGGATCTTAAGCACTTATGTATCACAGCGTGAAGGAAGCAAAAGAAACGCTAGCCTGTATAACTTATGGCAATTATCTTCTGTGGTTTGGATCCCATAAAAGAATCATGCTTACGCTGATATTTCCCCTGGCTGTGTTTACTGGCTGTCCATCTTTTAACCAGGTTATGGAAGGGCTGGGGATGCCACTGGCTATGCACTGCAGCGTCACAGGCTTGTGGAGCACAACTGCTCTCTCGGAAGGCCCAGATGATTTAATGGTTGGTGGAACTGCAAAAAGCACCAGAAACAAAAACAATGCCTCATTTAAACATGTGCATGTAAATATACAGTAGCTTTACTTCTACTTCCAGATCTAGTGGAAGGTGTCCCTGCCATGGCTAGTGTCCAACCCAAACCAGTCTATTATTCTCTTTCACCTAATCTCTTCTCTAGTTTTTCAACCTGCTAATGCAAATAAACACTCATTGAAAGTTTGAGCACCTTCTTGCCAACAACTTGAAATAAAAGCAACCTGCTGCTTCCCACCCACTTTGAGTAATTTACCGTGCACTGTAACATCAAATTCCTTTTCATGTTCTCCTGCCTTGTTTGCAGCCACACATCTATAGCGGCCACTGTCTGACACTTGAGCTTGAGAGATGACAAGTTTCTGCCCTTTTAATAAGACCTTGTGTCCAGTCTCCTCTCCAACTGGTTGACCATCTTTGAACCACCTAAAGAAAAGAAAGTTTCATCTCAGTTGTCAGTGAAAGTAAGATCAACAATCTTAAAATATGCACAATTCTATTAAACAGAATGCCTCAGTAAATCTGTTTGCATTTCTAGGGAAGTCTGAAAGCATCAGGATGTATTCCTCTTGTCTGAGTGCCATGGATTGATGGGTTTATCAGAGGGGAGTATTGGGGAAGAGCCACTAAAGACAGAGTCAGAAAGGTGACAGCAGATACCACCAGAGGCAGAGAGGAACCTCCAAAGCAAAAGCAATCATGGGTAGCAGAAGAAAAGGGCACATTAAGTTGCATTAGCAAAAGACTTAGAAGTTTTGTCTGCCCTTATCTTCTATCCTCATCTCCAGGACATGGATATTGGCACAACAAACCAAACTACTGTAAAATGAAATACTGATGTTGCCAAGTGAGTGCCCGATGGTGCCATCAGTGAAGCCAGGAGTTGGTCCTCTACTCATTCACCACCACTGATTAACAGAGGTGGCTCATTAAGCTCACCTAACCAACCCAGCAGATTTCTATGTATTTTTTCTACTGTCATACCAGTGCCCTTACGTGATAGTTGGTGAGGGTGTCCCCCTTGCTGAACAATCCAGCTCCAAAGGGCTATGGAGAATCACAATGTAGCCCAAGGGCTCATCCCCACCTTCCACAAATGGCGGCACTGTAAGAGAAAAATCCACCAACAGAAACATTTTTACATCAGAAATATCAAATAAGCCTCTCTCAAACAGCACTGTTAAAAACACACACATTCATTATGAACCACTATTCCTTCTTGAAGGGAAACATCTGCCAGTGACATTTTGTGGCTTCAAATCACTGCTCTCACTTTTTTTTCTGGTTTTTTGTTTTTACTGTTTCAGATTCTGTCAGAAGAACCTTTATCTAAAAATCAGTTCTTTACAGTTCTCTTCCATGTCAGAAGACCTCAAGACATTCAGAAGGGACTGCTGAGATACAGACTGTGGTAATGGATTCAAGGGATACAGAAGAAAAAGGGGTTTTTTTTCAGTATAAGGTTCAAAACTTGCACAATACAACTCAAATTCAGAGAAAGCTGTCCTCTCCCAGAGGCAACTACTAAGTGATATTTTTAATGGATTTCTGTGATTTTCTTCTCTGATGACAGGTAAGAACAATTTTAGAGCTTACTGAGAATAATATTTATCTACACATGCACAAAAATCCTTCAAGAACTAAGCTGAAAGTACAAGTCTCCAACTGTCCTGTAGCCCTGGACAGAAGAGTTGTGCAGTGCTCAGATTCAGCTAGATACAGAGCGTGACTAACTGATCTTAATATATTAATAGCAACAAAAATAAAACCATAGGTTTTATGGAACTTTTCCATCTTAGGTCTATGGGAACCTGATAAATCTGCAGCTCACACACCTAAGATTTCAACGTCATACTTGATTTCTTGTTCTCCAGCTACGCTTGTGGCCACACACCAGTACTGGCCCTGGTCAGCTTCAACGGTGTTCAGGATCTCCAGCTGCTTCCCCCCAGCCAGGACACGGAGCTTGTCACTTGCTTTCACAGGAACCCCATCTTTTAACCACGTCAGGAGAGGGGGAGGGTTGCCAGCAGCTTTACACTCCAACATCAGGGAATTCCCAGCAACCACCTGCCTGCTCTGGGCTGTGTCAGCATCGCCCTCGATTACTGGAGGAACTGCAGAAAGGAAGAAATGTATTGCAAGCCATTAATTCTGTAGCCAGAAAATGTATTAAGAGAAAATGGGTCTTTTCCACCCACTCTGGCTCCATCTGCCATCATGTCACGCACAATTTCATGTGAGAATTTGCTGCTGGGGCAAGGCAAGACAGAGAAGTCAAATAACACAGCTCACAATTGACCAGCTGTATAAAACAGAGGAAATGCAATACTTTGAGAGGGAAGAACTAGACAAGAAGGACTTAATGGAGTACACTAAAGATCCCATCCAGAGTGGTTCTTTTAAGTAAGTATTGTTTAGCATGCAGACGTGAGATAGAGAATGGATATACATGGAGAAGAAACAGCTGAGTAGAAGAGAGCATGGTACAAGGTCCAGTGAAGGGAAGGCAGGGTTAGATGGGGTATTGGGAAGGAACTGGTCCCTGTGAGGGTGGGGAGGCCCTGGCACAGAGAAGCTGTGGCTGCCCCTGGATCCCTGGAAGTGTCCAAGGCCAATCTGGATGGGACCTGAAGCAAATCCGGGCTAGTGGAAGGTGTCCCTGCCCATGGCAGGAGTGGGACTGGATGGCTTTAAGGTCCCTTTCAACCCACACCATTTTATGATTCCATGAAGTCAAGAGCTGCTGGAGAGTCTCATAAAGCAGAGGATCTAAACCTCCCTCTACACAGCCATGCCAGAGGCCAGAATTTAATCCCAGCCACTGTCAGGCTGCAGAGGCTGAAAATCTCTCGCAAAGCAGCTCTGCAGAAGCAGTGAGGCAGTCCAGGAGCTGTCCCTCACCGTAGACATCCACGTGGAAGAGCTTCTCGGCAGCCCCCGCAGCGCTGCTCGCACGACACGAGTACTGGGCAGAGTCCGACACCTGCGCCCGCGGGATCTGCAGGAACTGCCCTCTGTCCACGTACAGAGCCTGGGGGCTGGAAAGCACACGCTGCCCATCCTTGTACCAGGTGATGGTGGGCACTGGGATTCCCTTGGTTTCACACTCCAGGTTTATCCGGTTGTTGAGGAGAACCGATACCTCTGTGGTAATATTTCCTCCCTTAATACTAGGGGGAACTAGTTCAAAAGACAAAACAACAACATGAAAGCTTTAAGCTACAAACGTGTGCAGATTTGTTTAAACAAAACATCAGAATGCTATATATATATTAAAATACAATATCTTCATCAGCCTTCCAAGCCCTCCTTGCTTTGTTTTGTTAGGTTCTTTATCCAGCAGAGCTCATTTATCACCTGTATAGTCCTTCAAGGCACACAGGGTGTAAATCATGAAGAGAACACAACAAAAAGGCCACCAGGCCCTAACATGTGCCACGTTAGGACAGCTGGGCCTCCATGCCTCCTGCAATGCATGTGGGCAGCCCTCTTTTCCCTATCTCCAAGGAAAGAGCAATCCCAGGATACCTTTAGATATGCATCCTCCCAGCAAAGATCCTGCTATTGAAAATACCAAACACACCCAAAGACCCTCCACAACAGCAATGGGAACTGCTCTGTGCTCCAAACTTTTGAGGATGAAGTCAGTTACTTTGAGAGTAAGTATGAGCTTAACAGTCTTGCTTTATGCTCCTATTTTTGAAGCTTTTTGGCCCATAGTCATTTCCCTTGCTCTCTAGGCAGCAGGACTCGGATTTTTCTAGCAAACAAGCTCTTGTGTAAATCAGCCAATATAAAGAGTCCGTAAATCTCTATAGAAGCAATAAAAACACAGTGCAATTGGCAACGACTAAATTTATGGCTGCTGAAAGGACCAGACACATCTGGCAGACACATTGACTCCTCTGCTGCCAAACATGCTCAGTACATCCAGGGATTCCTCTGACTTCCACAGTGGTCATTGAAAACACCAGAAATGTAAAGCAAAGTGTCTGTGAATGAATGGATCCCCACCTGAGACAGGTCTTGCAGTTATCAAACTACAATAAAATATTTACTAATTAAACATTTTTTGTATCAAAACCCCAAAATCCACTGAACATGCTGAAACACACCCAGTTCAAAGGTGATTGCATTTCTCTATCAGAAATGAGGAATGATTTTAATATGGTGTTTTGGGATAATAGCGAAGTCAAAAGCAGAGCTAAACAGCTAAAACAAAGTAAGAACTAGCAAGAATTAGCATTGAGGTTCCTCACTTACTCTGTGGGCTTCTGTTTGTCCAGCCAGGACTAATGAGAAATATAAAAGTAAACCAAAGTTCTTTTCTGCTGTCACAAATTCATCTTTCCTGAAGAACCTGAAATAAATCTACTCATCTGCAAGGATTTTATCTGGGGGGAAGGGGGGAAGCCATTTTATCCTTCTATTCTCAGAACAGCCACAATTCCCTGCAAGTCCTCCCTTCCTGACAGAATAAGGTCTCACCACAACTGGTGTGCAGCCACATTCCTGTGCCTGTGGGTGCTCTGCGCTTCACAAATGTCCCAGATGAGGGAAATAATGCACATTAAGGTCACAGAATCACACCCAATGTTCAGGAACAAATCCATAGCAAGGGAGGACTTGAGAACTAACAGACTCCAATCCCTACCCTTCACACTCCAGGAACAAGAATTTCTGTGTGTCCCATGAAGCACAGGATGTATCCTGGCACCAGGTTAAGAAAAATAAGAGCAAATGTGTATTAAAATCAAAACCTTATTAATTTTCTCCTCCCTAAGACAGATCAAAACAATAAAGAGAATGTGATAATAAAATTCCAGTT
Organism: Bombycilla garrulus; assembly: GCA_013400315.1. Taxonomy (NCBI): domain Eukaryota; kingdom Metazoa; phylum Chordata; class Aves; order Passeriformes; family Bombycillidae; genus Bombycilla; species Bombycilla garrulus. The sequence goes on along the minus strand of VXBU01012612.1, from coordinate 2,414,767 downwards.
GAAACTAATAGCACAATTTGAGAAACCCCTTCAAGATATTTTTCTTTCACTAATTAGAAAAAGAAGCATATAAACAACACTTCAAGGTGTTTTTCCAAGCCTGCAAAGACTACATCCAAATAACTTCATACATACAGATACTCAAAAAGGTCATTTTGTGAACACACAGTTATTAAGTTTACACACAAATTTTGTAGTATCGGAGACTTAATTTGCATTTGCCCAAATAGCTCCATTCAAAAAGAAACCTTAAGAGTAAAACAAGAGGATCCTCTGGGATCAGGCATTCCATAAACTCACCGTGGACAACGAGCCTGACCTCCTTCACTTGTTTGCCAGCAGTGTTGGTGGCACTGCACTGGTAGCGCCCCTTGTCAACCCTGCGAGCACTCTTGATGTGGAGAACTTGGTCCCTGTCCAGAAGCTCAACATTGGGATCACCCAAAAACAAGGGCCTGAAACAGAGATCATTTTGCTTCACAGAATTCTGCCCCCACCCTTTCAGCATTAAACTGCCAGTAAAAAAGAGGTCCTTCGGTGACAGTAATTATACCATTCAAGAGTGCCATTTAGCACTGAATTAATGGCATTAATCACAAAACCCACCATGCAGTGACAAGCTCTTATGATTAACTCTTCTTCCAAAAGAAATCAAACCACTTCTCAGATCTCCAGGATGCCAGCATCAGGGTCAGAGTTGCACACCTGACCTCAGCTCCTTTTACTAATTTACTCCTAATTTACTTAGTCATGCCAGGCCTTTACTGACAACAAAAAGTCAACTACTACACAGGAACAACATATCCATAACAAAGAGTAAGGAGTTGTCACAGCAGAGTACCTGTGAGTCCTGACCAATGCCTATACTGAACTACACTGTTAAGCACCAGAAACACCCAGCCCAGCTGGGTCTTCAGCTAATATTTAAGAATTCTTCTCTTGGTGTGCTTTCCTGGAAGATGAGATAAGGAATGAAAAAGATGCAGGCTCTAAATGCTTTCAAACCTTTACTACATATAATCTTTCAAACCTTTAATGTATATATGCAGAACAACACAAGGTACTAGCCAGTAAAACATCTGATACAAGTTCTGTCTACCAGTGAAAATATCTCAGCTAAATGACTGCATTTTAACTAACGATGTGTGTAAAATAATCCAGGTAGAATAACTCACAGAAAAAACTCAAAGAAATAGTTCTGCTTATCTTGCTTCAACCATCATCTCGCTCCAAAAACCCACAATCTGCTCTGCAAGTGCCATTAATGGGTGAGTTCAGAAAGAAGAGTGGGATGTTAAGTTTTGATTAAAGAATTTACCACCTCACCCCACCCCAAATTCTGATGACATTAAGTTAACACTAAGCAGTTAAACACTGCAACTCCCTCCTCTCTGCTCTAGGGAGGAAGAGCCTGACACAAACCACAAAAGCTGCAATATACTCACTTGCCATCCTTGAACCAGTGAATGTCAGGAACAGGGAAGCCTTTGGCTCTGCATTCCAGACGGATTTCCTGGTTGAGGATGATTGCCACTTCACCAGGGGTATCAGCACCTATTATGCTTGGTGGAACTTTAAAAAGACAAACATTAAGGAAGGACTGGTATTTAGCCAGGGAAGCTGTGCCCTGTGACTGAACGCAACAGTGGATATTACTATTCCCTTGAAACGCCATTAGTGTTCACTGCAGAGGGAATTCTGCAGATCACAACAGTCTGTTTATCATGACAAGCACTTCCACACCTGCACTGGTGAACTGTGCTGGGGAACACCCCTATGTCACACTGCACACCCCAAATACAAAACAAAGCACTAAAGCCCAGAAATCAAAAGCAACATTTTGTCTGTGCTACTACAAGAATGAAAAAGTTTAAGCACTCGGTGCTTCAGCAGCCAATAATTCATAGGCAGTGAGTGGAAGAATCTATTTATAATGAGTTTAAGTTTATTGGCTTCTCAAATATCAACTGGTTTTCCAATCACCAACTAAAACCCAAACCAAACAAAAATCAGCCCCAAGGCCATGGAACTAACCAAGTATGAGGAGGTTAAACAGCTTCTCAGAACTTCCTGCTACGTTTATGGCTTTGCATGAATACTGTCCTGCGTCCTCAGTAGCAGCTTTCAGGAGCTTCAGTATCTTCCCATTGTGCAAAATCTGGAGAGCACTGCCTTCCACAACCTTAGAGGAACCCGAGACATTAGCCTTATGTGATCCAAGCTACAGCAGCCAAGTATCACAGCTGGATTTTTATAAGAAAATGGCAGTTTTAGTGGAAGGATAATCTGTTTCCCCTCTCAGTTTCAGCACTAATCTCCTGCCCTGATGCAATGTATTCAAAATGATTTGTGGCTCAGCCTAGGGCAGAGAGTGGGGAAACTCCAACTAGCAGCAACGGGCAGTCCCAGGAGTGCATAAAGGGACCTTTCCTTATCTTAAACTACAACTTATCAGCTACAATGGAAACAGAAGACCCAAGGATGATCCTGAGGAATTCAATTCATCTCCAAAAGTTCTTATTTCTCCATCTATAGAATGAAAAAAATGGCAATATTGGACCCCTCTGCATGGACTGGCATCTACAATACTGGGGGACTGCCAAAGCCAGTTCCTAAGGGAATACTGAAAATAAAGAGTTTACATTTGACTTACAGAATCAATGGATAAGCCACATTTAGCTGTCTTTTTGTGGGCATGTTCTTAGAGCACTCAAATATACTTAAAGGCATTTACCTGTATTTATTCTGAATGAATTCTCATACCAAGCCCTCAAAAGCTCACAGTTAGATTAATCCCACATACCTGGATATCATCCTTATACCAGGAGATGACTGGAAAGGGGTTACCAGTTACTTCACAGAAGAGACTTACAGGGTGATGAACCACCACAGATGTATTTGTCACCTTATCTTGATCTCTAATTTCAGGAGGAACTGCAAGAAAGCCCAGCATTATGATTTAAGTCTTCCTATTCCAGTGATTTCCTCCTTCCTCCTTTCCATCCCAGTCAAGGGCCACTATAAATCAAAATTTCTCAAACTCTTCTCATTCCCTTCCCAACATTTCCATTTGTCTTTATGCTTTGCACGTATCTCCCTGTGTCCTTGCTTCTTTTTGCCAAAAACAGTCTTCTCTTGCTCATTAACAGACTCCCAGAGAAATTCACTCAAACACAAGCACCATCAACATCACCATCAACATTTTAAGAGAACAATCTTAAAACTGATCTGAAATTTAATCTTGACATCTAGTGTTATTTGTTCAGCATATGAAAGAAGCCTATTCCAGAGTCATCCTTCCTCTTCACTGGTCCAGTCATGCCCAAGAACCCTATCTATCATTTGTCCCACTATGAATGCAGAGAGAATGGCTTTAAGTGGTGGATTAGAAATTTCCAACTCCACTGAGGAGCCCTGCTGACACAAGATGGAATTCCTGCTCTTCTCAAAACAAAGATATAATCCTGCTCAGGCATTAGACCTGACTGTCATGGGAAGTGAACACGGCTGGAATAAAAGTAGTCTGTAGGGTTTCAATTTCCTAATTAGGATTCTGGAAGAACAAGATTATCAGCAACTAGAAATCTCCTAGTCTGTGTTCATCCTGATAACTCTTCTCTCATTTGAAATGCAGATCTAGCCCTCAATCTGTAACTTCTACAGTACAAGCTTCATTTGTAATTCACATTAAAATTTTCAAGTATAACTAGAGTTTCTACCAATGAGATGTACCTGGATCCTCAAGCAAAACAAAGATGGTTTGTACATGAAGTCACAGAGGAAAGAAAAAACAGGGGACAAGAACAACTACAGAGAGCATCAGAAAAATAGGAAGTACTCAGATTTTTACAATTGAACAGCACAAGGGCAGACTTGGGCCAGGCAACTTGCAGGAAGAAAACAGAAGATACTTTTCCAAGCCAGCTCCCCAAGGGCTGTATGTATTACTTACCATGGACTTTGAGGCTGTATCTCCTCTGTGTGCTCCCAGCCTCGTTGGCTGCCACACAGACATAGTCCCCAGTGTCTGAGGGCGTGAGGGCAGCTATGACCAGCAGGGTCCCATCCTCCAGCAGCGAGAGCCCCGGCTCAGCCCCGCTCAGCTCCCGCCCGTTCCGCAGCCATTTGATGGCAGGCTTGGGAATACCTGCAAGGAAAGGGGGGAAATGGCCACAAATGCTTCGCTCAGCTCAGAACAAGATTGATTCAAACAGCTCCTGCTGCTTGCTGGAAGGACAACACACAGGGAGGCCCAGGAGCTTCCAAGAGGAAGCCCCAGCTGTTACAGGATGATTTTAACATTAAAAATCTTCATCCTAAACGTTGTAAAATCCTTGTTGGCTAGCATTGACTTTCCACAGGACTTCCACACACAGTGGTTATTTAAATCACGGCTAGTTTGAATTTTTCCATATAAAGCATACATGGAAAATACTGTGTGGATTGGACCATTTTACAACAGCAATTTTTACAGTTGTAGTTTGCAGTGGTCAGCAGAAAAAGATCCTTTTCTCACTACAAGAAGTAACCAAGACAGTCACCTTTTGCAGGGCACGGGAACGCGATGCGCTGGTTGGCCACTCTTTCCTGGAAGGGGCTGTTGAATGGAGGGTCTAGGTCCTCAATAGTGGGAGGCTCTGAAAGATTAGACCCAAAAAACTGCTTGGTCTCTGCTCCAAATATAAAAACACAGCTTGACAATACATAACACTGAGTCTCTCTCATTCACACAAGGTCACATTCCAACAACCCTCTTTACATTGACTGGAATGGGTACTACACAACTGGTTTCCATTTCAGCGGGAATATTTAGGAAGTAAGCAGTACAAAGAGGCTTTCAAACTTGACAGAAAACAGTTATCTTTAAATCATGCTATATTTATTTTGAAGGCAATGTTTCTGCATAATCTGAAAAACGTTATTTTAACTGTTTTCTCCCCACACCACATATTTTAATGCTACCGCAATCCTTTGTTCTCAAGTCTCATTTTTAACTCCTGTGCAGACTATGTGAAGAATATTCTTTATAATTAAAGTCACTGGAAGTTCTTTGTTGTCTGTAGGAAGCATTTCTCAGCATCTCTAATCCAAAGGGATCAAAATGCTGCCTTTAAACTTCTGCTAAGAAGAAACAGTTCCTGCTTAGTTTAAGCTAGTCATGCTCCACTGACATCTGTCAGCCCCTCAGGTGAGAAGTTAAACTAAGTACTTAAACTGGCACACTGACCACATATCCTTTCATCATTTCAACATCATTTTTTAATTTAAATATGTATATATAGAGGGAGAAAGAAAGAGAGTGTGCATGCCTTTTTTTTTTATTTCTGCAACCTCTCCAAAGACTATTTGCTCATTCTAATTCTCCTCAATTACCATCAGAACATAACATCTAAACCAGATGTGGCTTTTGCATCACGTAACAGCGGGCAAGAGAAAGCCCAGCCCTGCAAGGCCCCAGCCCCACGCCACTGGCAGTGTCCATACCAGCCCAGGCCAGTGCAGGAGCATGGCCCCAAACAAGCACCTTGCACGTGTACTGTGACCTCCGCCGTGTCACTGCCCGCAGCGTTGGTGGCCACGCAGGTGTAGGTGCCAGCATCAGGGAGCTGGACACTGCTGATGCCCAGAGCTCCATCCAGGCTCTGCAGGAACTTCCCCCCGTCTGTGGGCACGGCCCCTGTGCCTCGGAACCAAGAGACCGACGGGGCAGGGACACCCTGGGCACTGCAGGGAAGCTCCACTCGCTGCCCAGCCTGCGCTTTCAGAACTCGAGGCCCATGCTGGATCCTTGGAGGAACTGAGGAAGACAAGTTTAGTCCACAGAAATGTGAAGGAAACAATGTACAGGATCATTCTTAAGGCTGGGAGAGCTGAGGGCGCCCAGCCTGGTGAAGAGAAGGTTCCACGGAGACCATAGAGCACCTTCCAGTGCCTAAAGGGGCTCCAGGAGAGCTGGTGAGGGACTGGGGACAAAGCATGGAGGGACAGGACAAGGGGAAACTATTTTAAACTAAGAGAGGGGAGATTCAGACCAGATACAAGGAAGGCGTGAGGCCCTGGCACAGTGTGCCCAGAGAAGCTGTGGCTGCCCCTGGATCCCTGGAAGGGTCCAAGGCCAGGTTGGGCAGGGCTTGGGGCACCCTGAGCTAGTGGAAGGTGTCCCTGCCCACAGCAGGGGGTGGCACTGGGTGACCTTTAAAAGTCTCTTTCAACTCAAACCATTTTATGATCCTATTAAGTTCTCTGCTATTTTTATCATTTTAGAAAATGTTCCTTATTTACTGAAATCAAATGCCCTCAGGTGACTACAAAAGCAGCCCTGCATATTCTCTGCAAGGAATAGAATGGGAAATACCCTGGTGCTGAATTTATTTGAACAAGTCAGATTGCACAACTCCCATGAGCACTGTCATATTCTGAGCACACTGGAAGAGCTGTGGGTACTGGCTCCTCATAACATAAAACAACTCAAAAGCTTTTATGATAGAGTTAATCACATTTTCCTTTTGGCATTTTAATTTCCTCTCCCTAATCCCTGATCTTTGAACATTTCCAAACACAAGTTCAGACAAGAGAGATAAAATATGACTGGAAGTGATTTCGCTGGTCCTACAGAATAATAAAAATCCACTATAAGTCTTTTGCCACAATATTTTTTTCCCTAAGGATTGTTGGCAATAAAAAGACTTTAAAAAAATGCCTGAAACAATAACAAGTGACATTTTTCCAGACCTTACATTGTGTGAGTGTTTAAGAGACAGTGGTTGTGTCCCAGTATGAGGAGAGCAGGAGAGAGACAAAGGAGGTACATGAGATAAAGGTAAGGAGAGGGACACAGGTCCTGGCTGGAGCCACTGGACAACTTTACACATATCTAAATATTTGTGGGTGCTTGTACAGTATTTCCTTTCCACAAAAATCAGTAACTCACATATGAAGATAATACAACCTGAAAGAACAACAGTTGGGAGGATTTCATGTCAATTAGGAAAAAAACTTTGAAAACCTCCTAAAGATGCTCAGTTCCATGTGGAAAATTGCAGATGATGAACCCTACAGTTCCAACTCACCATGTACACTGAGCTTCACTGACTGAGTCACGTTCCCAGCAATGTTTGTGGCAACACAGATATACATTCCACTGTCTGAGACTTGGGTCTCACTGATCTTCACAGACCCTGAGGGGAGGAAAGTGTGTCTGGAAAAAGAGAAAGCAGATAAACTCTATAAACATGTATGGAAAGGTGAATGACCTCTCCTTACACACTGCTAATGATTACTATGAGCTAAAATAACACCACTCTGACCATCTCATGCAACTATGACTTATATCCACTTTTTTTTTTCCTAACTCTTTATGGAGCTCCAATATTCAGAATACACAGCAAATATCTAGAATTTAAGATCCAAATTACAAAATTTGGTTCTAGCTACTTATAGGACTTATGAAAAAAGAGGCACAGAAATGGACCTCTTCATCCTCTTGTTAAAATTTTTTGCTCAGCTCAGGTCAGCAGGATCAGAAAGTTAAAACTTTTATTACTCCTTCATCCTGGCAAAATATGATGCCACATCGATTCAAGATGGAAGACAGGATTTTGATTCAAAACTGCCAGTTCTGGTGTTTATAGGAACTGCCATTATTCCCCAGCAAATAAATAACCACACAGCATTGAGTTCCCCCATAGTTCTGGTCACACACCAGAAGCTACTTTAGCCAGCTAAGCCAAAATCTTCTGTAAGAGTCAAAGGTAATAGAGACAAGGAAAATAAGTGAGGAGGGAAGAAAAAATGACAGCTAAGGACAAGATTGATAAGAAGAAATTCAAGTTTTGCACTCAAGGTAACATCCAGAATTGGTGGAAATTGGTGGGATCATCTGTCTTCCCTTCTGCGGCACTAATTAGGACAACGTTATCATAAGGACATAAATGGCAAATTTCGGGACTGCAGTGGCTGGAGAGATGAATGGAAGGAAAGCAAAATGTATTCTCACCAGTGTAAAATTTGTCTGATACTACAGTTCCTCCTATTCTGCCTTTATCTTTCCAAACATTTTGACACCTTTTTTATAAGCCCAAAAGACAAATTTCTGAAGCAACTTCTCCTCCTTGATTTTGTCCAGTAATTACATTTGCTTTCTGATAAAAGTTCCTTCATATCTGATTTTCCTCTCCCTTTGTTTACTGTTCACATTTCTAACAAGATCTTTGGGTGGTCTCAAACAGTTCTGTTTGGATTAATCTGTAGCTTTTGCTGACATCTGTAAACAATTTTATGGAATGGGCTGAGCTGGACTTCTGTTCCTCTGGACAACTTGGATCTCACCACAACAGCCATGAGCAAGTACCCTAATTTATCAGTGACTCCTGAGGTAAAACGAGGACAAAGTAAGAGAGCAAGAACGCAGATTTGTTAGTGCATGCAACATGCTCACAGGACAGAGCAGAAAATCCCTCATGGACTACTGACAACAAGCCAAATCCCTGCACACGAGCCTCCTTCAGCAGATATGATGGCCAAAGATCTGCTGAGGCTGTCACAGGCTCCCTGGAATGCCGCCAAGGTGCAGATTTGGCCACAAGGGAAAGAGGACATCCAGTACTACTCCTTAGCTCAGACACTGATTTCACTTGTGGGATCACTGGGAGACACCAGCAAGCACAGGGTGCCTGTGGCCAGCCTTGCCAATCTCTGTTTTATGGACACAGCTGGTGCCTGGCCCTTCTGAGGTACCCTAAGGAGCAAGAGCAGCAGCACAGCCTGTGACAGTACCTGGCACTCCAATGGAGAGAATCCAGGGAAATAGCCACCCTCTCATCTCCCCTCTTGTTCTGTGCCACATTAAATAATAAGGGAGAGCTCCAACACTGTCCAACACAGTCCCCAGCTCTTCATTCTCTAAGGCTGTCAGCTCAACATTTTACAAGTATTTAACTCTGCTTTCACATGTTCAAAAGTCTCTGGTGAGTTTCTGGATCCAAAGCACAGCAAGCAACACGCCCTTGTCAGCACACCCAAACATTTATCATCATCATCTGTATCCTATTGGCAGCTCAGACTTCATGTAAATTACAGACAGTGCTCCCTTGAGCATAAATGTGAAGTACGTAAGAAAAGAAACAGAGTTTTTAAACAATTATAATCATGTACAGATGATGTGGGTCTCCGGGCACCACCACAACACAAATACCCAGGATCTCTCTCCTCCTAGCCTCCTGAGGTTGGATACAAGCACATGCTGGAATGAGAGCTGTGCAACCATGCACAAGCTTAGCAGGCTTGGGAAGGAGAGTTCCCAGTACAACAGGTCAAGCAGGACAAAGTAACACCTTCTGAGCGATCCTGTGGCAATCAGAAAACACACCCTTCCAAAAACCCGACAGTTTAGAGGCAATGAGACTTTTATTTTGTTTTCATCAAACATTATTACCTTGGAGAGAATGGAGATATGAGCTGCATTTCTTTGGCCCAGGTAATTATGGGGGGTGGCATGCTCCTCACTTCACATGGAAGTGTGACATCTTCCCCTGCAATTACTGAGACCTCTATGGGTTCATCACGTGCATTTCCTTGCTGGTCTCCAGGCCTGGACACTCTAGGTTTCACTATAACATGGAACACGTTAAGAAGCTGCAATGAATATACATAGTTGTACAAATGTAACACCATACAAATGTAACATCTTTTTTTTTTAATCAGGTATAAAACCATACAATCCTGTTTTAACGACCTGTCTGCAACAGAGATAAATCATTGCTGATGTGCAGTGCCTGTAGCTCAGACATGGGCTGATGCCCACATGGAGCACCACAAATACCAGAAAGCCTGGACTATCCATTCAAAAAGATGGACACAACAGATGGCTGTACTTCCTGTGTGTGCTGAGCACTGTATTGTACAGGTAGTTAGCAACCACTCCCTGAACTGTTAGACTACAGCCCCAGTCACTCCAAGCCATAAAAAGCCTTGCAAAGCACACCTACATCTGAACCAAATTCTAATAACATTGGATTGATGATGATAGGAAGGCTTGGGACTGCTGGGATTAAGGGATCTTCATTCTTCTCTCAGCAGGAAATTCTACTCCCATACAGATGCTTCCTATCCACTTCCATAAAGCTGAAATTATGCTCAGCCCACGGTTTGTGAACTCCAGGTAAGAGGGACAAGGAGACCTTAAGGGAATTATAATGGCTGAAGGACAGGCCTTTGGGGATCCAAAGGCACCTGATTTGGGGATCCAAAACCACTAGAGAAGAGTTCCCATCCCAAGTGCCCTGGATGTGTCTAGCTCCCCGTGCTGGGATGGGTAACAGGGACACTGCAGCTGAGCTGAGGTGACACCCACCGTAGACAGTGAGCTGCACCTTTCTGGTGGCATAGCCAGCAGCATTGGTGGCAGTGCACACATACTCCCCGCTCTCCTCTCCTCCTGGGGACACCACGTACAGGCTTCCGTCCGACCCTGCCGAGAACCTCACGTTGCTGGGAAGGATTACCTCTCCTTTCTGTGGAAAGAAAAATAACAGAAGTACACAGTGCCTGGATTTTCCAAAATGAAGCAAACTACAATTACTTAATTCAATAAAAGCTGCTTTTATTTTTTTGAAGCTGAGATGGACAAAATATTTTATATTAGCTAAGAAACTTGGCCCTAAAATTCTGTTTATACAAACTAATTAACTACAATTAACTTCTCAAAGTCCTTGAGTGTCACTTTCTAGGCAGTAATGAGAACAGAAGCACAGGGATTCTTATGCAGAAAATTTGCTACATTTTACAGACCCAAAGTCTTAAAAGAAAATTTAAAAAATAATAGTCAATAATAATAATCAATATTTTGACTGAGTTAATTTTTACATTGATTTCTGATGTCAAAATGAATCTTGTATACATTATACAAACTTGTTCTTAGTCAGCTGCCTCCTCCTTGTCTGTAGTTGAATAAGTGATAAAATAAAGAAAAAGAAATCCTCTGGTGTTCTCTTCCCTACCAAACCAACAGTTTCTATTCCTTCTTTGAAACAAAGTTGTTCCCAAGGTCCTACTCAGTTACATCTGCACAACTTCTGGGGCCCAAAAGTGCCTTCACACTATGTCATGTGAGCTGTAACATACCCCAGATAACTGTTACTACCAGAAACTATCCTGTTCAAGGAGAAAAAAAACCCAACAAATTGGCTTTAGGACAAATTCCCTCAAAGGCTGAGGTCCTCCTCAGTGCACATCTTGTCAAGGCCATGACTGAAAAGTCACGGGTTAACCCCACAACACCATTATTAAATACACTTTCCTCACAGAAAAAAAGCCAGAGCTCCACAAGAAAAATGAACTTTCAGTCTGTGGCACGCTGCCTAAACTCAAATTATCAACTCACAACAGGAACAGGAACAATTTCTAAAGTGTAAAACCCATAAAGATACAGCGATAACCTAAGCCCTGCCAAAGAACGGAACACTGAGCTGTGGCAGGACAACGGCCAAAAGTTCTGCTCTAAGAAACAAAAGCAGCTCTGAACAAATAGAGATTTCCAGGTCCCTCACAACTGGAGTTTTGGGTCATGTTCTTTGAATACAGTTTTTATGACAACTAAACTATGTGTTCAGCCCATTTTTCAGCGTGAAGAACTCAAAGGTGAGGGGTTACCTTGGACCAGACAATGGATGGCTTGGGAACTCCACTGGCTTTGCAGGGCAGTGTCACTGGGATTCCTTCAATGGTGCTGAATATCTGCTGTCCGTGCTGAATGACAGGCAGCACTACAAACACATGCAAATATTAGAGACAAGTGCAGAAGACATTTCAACATGGCACAACTACTACGATAAAATCCTTATATTCAATTACTACTTCCTACAGGCAAGCAGGGTTTGGGACCTTTTGGCCTCTTCTCCAACCCTGACATGGACAAGAAACCACTTTCCAGCCTTTCAGGACAGAATAAATCCCTGTTCACTACAGAGCCTGCCAGCCATAGGCTCATCACTGCATTATGTACATGCAGTTTTAAACTAACTGCAGGTATTTCACTGACTGAAATTACTTCAGAAAGGCTTTCTAACATTATCCTCTGACAACAATTTAGGCTTTGCTTCTCAAAATCTGTAATAGGAGACAACAAAAACCTGAATTCTCTCAGTCAGTTGAGCTGCTTTTGAATTAACAGAAAAATAAGGTAAGACTTAAGGGTACAATACCAAAACCTACGTATTTCTAAACACACACAAAGATATTCCTTTTTGTTCTCAAGCTCTGAAACATTAAAAAAACTAGTGTTGACATGGAAGATCTTATGAATATTTGCCTGTACTAAAAATGTATAGTCATTCTTTATATAAAAGGAGGTTTTAGAATCTTCAGTGAAGCTCAAAATAAATCTCCCATGATTAATTTAACATGTGAGAAAATTTAACATGCGAGAAACCATGAAGTGATTGCAGCCTCACAAAGTTAACACAAATATGCTCAGCTGAAACACAGATGGGTTACCAGCATGCTAGCACTTTGTCTTGCTGTCAGTGCAGTTTTTGGTATGTTTTAATTAAAGAGAAAAAAATAAGGGGAAGGAGAATGGGGATGACACCAAAAACAACAAACAAATTATGACTTTTACCAAACTCATAATTCATTTTCTTTCATTCTAATTCTCCCATGAGCCGTGCTTCCTTACCCCAGTTATGAAACATTCAGACAGCACTTCTCATGGTTTTCCAGCAAAGTCCCATTTGCACCTGTTCGCTAATTAAACCAGATGAAGACTGCACAGCCCAGCGTTTGAATGAGGATCTTTTGTGAACACAAAGTAGTTTTATTTGATTTTACTTGAAAAGCAGTCTTGATCACCCAGCTCCTCCCTGCGCAGTGGATCCAATGTGCTAGTTTACAAAGCGGCAGGAGGAGATGCGGGCAGTTGGTGTAAGCGCAGCACAGCAGTGACAGCTGCTGTGGTCAGTGCTGCCCTCCCTCACCCGAGCAGGAAGGGCAGACCCGCTGCTCACCGAACACGTGCACAGAGGTGGTGCTGTTGCTGGTGCCCGCCACGCTGCTGGCCATGCAGGTGTAATCCCCGCCGTCCTGCAGCCGAACCCGCTCCAGGTGCAGGCTCCCGTCGCTGCGCACGCTCACGTACGGGCTGGGAACCAGCTGCCAAAGGAGAGACCGAACCTTTCACTGAGAATATACTCCCTGGCAGTGTCCACCTTGGGAGGCAGGGTGGCTTTACTTGACTATGTCACATTGTTAAAAATTAGGTGGTCCTGGAGAATTTTACTAGAGCTTTTCCAGCTTTCCATCTTTCCTACAAAGCTAATTTTACTTAAGAGTTTTAGTAGCACCTCATATTTACTGCTGGAGTAAGAACCGCAAGAGCCGCTCTGCTCTGCCACAGCACATCCTCTGCTGCCAGTCCTGCTTTTAATGAAGCAAACCCAAATTTAGCTCAATTATCTCACTGTATTTTTATTGGTTATTCCAGTAATTGATAAGTGCAATGACTTGTTCTTCTTCCACAAGTAGACTATTTTCCTTTACAGTTATCAAAACCTTCTAACTTCCATATGCATTGAATAAATCAGCTCTGAAGCAAGCCATTGTGAAAGAGAACTGTAACTTTCACCGAGGAGTAACCCTTGAAGGGCTGTATATCCTACAGCAACATCAAACACCCTGTGCTTGGCAGAACAGCCCTTCCTCATAAAGGGTTGTTAGAAAGCAAATCGGTTCCAGTCACACTCAGAAGCAGCTGAATTCTTCTCTAAATATAACTTACTCAAACACTTTCCTTGGAGCACAGCTTTTCCCAGCAGTTTACAATGACAGGAAACCAGCACTACTAGAGAGAGGAATTAGCAACTCAACAAGGAGGATCCTGCCAGTATTTCTCACAGAGCTTACAGCCTGTGCTCCTAGCACAGCCTAAGGAAAAGCCAGTGATTCCCAGAGACACCTAAACTGAGCAGGAAACCTGAACAGGGAGGGGTCAGGTAGTACCAGGTTCTGCTTTGTGACAACAAATTAGTCATTTTGCTACAGTATTTTAATTCCAGTTGTGCAGAAAGGGTTTTAAGGAGAAATTAGCAACAAAGATAAAAAGTAGCTTCATAGGATAAAGTCAGAAACTTTTGTATTAAAGAACTGAAGTTTCATTCATACAACCAATCCAGGTGTGGTGTCTACAGCACCTTTCTAGAACCTCTGAGTGGTTTGGGTTGGAAGGGACCATAAAGATCACCCAGTTGTGTCTGCAGGAGGTATAAACTGGCAATGGGACGTTCCCAAGGGGGAAAGAAAACATGCTCTGAGTAGAGCACCACCAGGAAAGGTGGATATGGAACAGGGATACTGGTATTTAGCTCAGCCCATCAGCAACAGGAAAAACCAAGACACTAAGACATGCTAAATCTTCAGAAATTTTCTGGTAGCCTTATTTTTAAAAAAACCACTTCTGTCATTTTAGTAGGTGTATTCCATTAGCATTCCCATATTCAGAGTCCAAGGCTGAAGTTCATGCATTGCAAAAATGCATAAAATTCCTTTGAAAGGAAGCAAAATAGAAGATAAAAGGATAATTCACAAATACTTTGGTTCCAAGTTCTTTTCTAGATCTCCAGAGCCCCCACTGCCATCTCCTATTCCCTCATCTGTACTTCAGGGTCTAAATTCCCTGGCATGGGCAGTGATCACATTAACTTTTGTAAATTAAACCAAACTGTTACCACGCCTTGAGATGTTAGTTGTAGCTTTCCTCTGCCAAAAAAAAAATTCACAGGAAACAAAGCAGTCTTACCACCACATTGTTTTTAATCCACCTCCTGTCTGGAATGGGGTTCCCAGCCAGCAGAACACAAGGCAAAGTGAGCTGCTGGCCCTCAATGACATTGGCTGTGGCTGGGCTTGCTCCGATCAGAGGAGTGACTTGAACAAAAAGAAGAACGAGAAGAAATTACTAGGAATTGTTATACATACATGTAAAGTATTAAATTAAATTAGTAATAAACTGAAGACATGAATAAAAGATGAACAAATGTAGGGGAAGGGTAGCACAGGAGAGATGGGAAGCTGGGGAAATACAAGAACAGTGATCCTTAGCCTAAGGAATGGCAGCAAATGGAAGATGCTGTCCAGCTGAAACTAGATCCAAAAAAGGGGTTTCCCTGGGAATTAATGTTCCCCTGACACCAAGATGATGTGCCATCTTTCCTTGGGCAAAATACTGAAGAACAGAAGTAGTGGGTTTGGAGAGGACAAAAAGTAAGTTGTAATTTCCATTGGGCAATATAAATTGTGAAGGATTAGAAGAGAGGTCACAGCCCAGCAGAAAATTTGCACATTCTTGAAAAGCCAACAGCATGGCTGAGAAATTAAATCAAGTACTGGGCATTAAATGATACTTCTAAACAGGTAAAACCATGTCTATCAAACACTACCAGCATCACTGGCTCTTGCAATAAGTTGGAAGTTAACAAATGGTTTCTTTGATGGAGAGAGACTCTGTTCTTATCCTCATGCAAATTCCATTGCATTATTTTTCCTTTTATTGCCAGATGTCAAACCGAGATAACAACCAAGCCTCTAACAGCATGGATATTTGGAAGAGAGTAGGGTCAGATGGGATATTGGGAAGGAATTCTTCCCTGTGAGAGGTGAGGGTAGGGAGGCCCTGGCACAGGGTGCCCTGAGAAGCTGTGGCTGCCCCTGGATCCCTAGCAGTGTCCAAGGCCAGGCTGGATGGGGCTTGGAGCAAGCTGGGATAGTGGAAGGTGTCCCTGCCCATGGCAGGGGGTGGCAGTGGATGGCCTGCAAGGTCCCATCCAACCCAAACCATTGTGGGATTCTGTGGTCAAGGCCAGACATTTATTGTCTTCTTGGATCACCAAGATTTCTTCCCACGTGTCTCCACACTGACACAACCACGTTCATTGCTACCTTTTTGTTTGGTTGGTTTTTTAAGATTAATTAAATGGCAGGAACCCCATCATTAGTATTCATCATTATGGTGATTTTTCATTCCTCAATAAATTTACTTAAGAATAAGGAAAAAAAACCCCACAGGATAAATCATTTCTTTAAGGTCCAAGTTAAAAGCACAGGTGGAACTAATTCCAGTTAGTGCAGCCTGTCAAAAATATGTTCTAAGAAGCAAAATCCCCTGAAATCAATAAAAACATTCCATGTAAATATTTTCTAATTCAGTTAAACACAGCACGTGGATAGGTCAGCATGTATGGACATGGCCCCCAGGCATCCTGTCTGCTGCCCAAACAGCAGCAGCTGCCACTGCCAGGCACTGCTCTTACCCAGTCCTGTCACTGTGACCGTGGCTGGCCGGGACTGAATCCTTCCAAACTGGTTCTCAGCTTCACACACATACGTCCCTTCATCAGTGACCCACAGATCTACAGGGGGAGAAAAGAGCTGACTGCAGCATCTGAAATGACACATGGACAGCCTGCCCCTCCCTCTCCATACGGACACCATGTCCTTGTCTCTCCCACCTTCAAATACTCAGTCTGAAACAGAGCATTCCTTTCCGTCAGTCACCAAGCACAGAAGCAACAAAAAATAAAGAAAGGAATTAAAAGATTATTAAGAAAACAGAATAATATAGTTTAGCATACAAGTGACTGAAATGCTCAAAATAATCAAAATCACAACGCCACTTGCAAAATTTTTGATTATTACCCTAACTAGGACAGACCTAAACCACTGAGTTTAGAACCAATTCATTACAAAAAAAAAAAAA
>VXBU01012612.1:2260457-2397940 GCA_013400315.1 Bombycilla garrulus | reverse complement strand
AAAAAAAAACAACAAAACAAAACACAACAAAAAAAACACCAAAAATGAAAATTTGTGGCTCCTCAGGATCAGAGACCATAGCCTACGTGTACTTCCACAAAGATATAATTATTTGCATGAAGAAGAGTAAAGTCAATGACCAAACGCAACTGAATTCACAATCTCATAGCAAAATGAACTGCATGTCAATAGCAATGACATCACTAACACAAACACAATCCGTGATAAAAATCCAGCCTTTTTTCACAGTTCATTTAATAGAGTCACATAGCCACTGAAATGTCTTGCAAATGCCTCAGCTCCTCATGGAATTCTGTTCTTTTAAGGTTGAGTCTACCTACTCTGGATGGCCAGTGCGCCTGTCCTGAGCTGGCTGCTGGAGCTGAAGGGCCGGGAGAAGAGGGGAGCCCCGTCCAGCCTCCTCCAGGTGACCCTGGGCTCAGGGTAGCCCTGCACGTAGCACGGGAGCGTCACGTTGGAGCCCAGATCCGCAGATTCGTCACCCGGCTCCTGTGTGAAAACGGGGGCAGCTGGGGAGAGAGCACACACACAGAGTGAGCACTGAAACACAGCAATCCTGTTCTCTAACACCACTGACTACCTAAATTTATGTCTCGCTGTGCATAGGTTTTCTTCTAACAGTCCCAATTCTAGAAACACCTTAAGTATCAGTGTTGCTAAATTCCTTGTCTTCTGCAAACAGTGCCATTTGTTCAGAAGGCAGCTATGCCCAACAGGAACATTTAACAGGATGCAATGTGTCAGGCCATAGGCAGATGGAAAGAATTAGAAAAAGATGAGAGGAAAGGCTAAATTACAATAACCTCACATAGTAACTCGGGTTTGTTTAATAATTCTCTATTTGAGAATTTTGTTAGGTTGAGGTTCGAACAGCTTCTTCCTCCTGTGCCTCTTCCTCCCCATAATTTTTATACGTTGCAAAAGAACTAAGACTGGACTGGAAACAGATGGGCTTTAAGGTCCCTTCCAACCCAAACCATCCTGTGATTCCAAGCTGGAGTCCAAATGGGACAAGGAAGCTGCTTAGCCAACACCACCAAAAGGTGTTCCCAGCACACACATAGATCTGTTAGAAAGGTTCGGGGAGCCAAGGCACCACTCCCTGACCAGTTCCCTGACACTCTGCAACCTGAGTGTGCCACATGCAGGTTTTAACTACTTACAGCCAACATCCAGAGTTATCTTGCCAGCAGCGCTCCCTGCCTCGTTGGTGGCCAGGCACGTGTAGTCACCAGCATCCAGGTCTTGTGTTCCCTGGATCTTCAAAAGCCCCCGGTGAATATCAATAACGAGAAATGCTGATGCCCTCAACTCTAAGTCACCTAAGTCCAGATAGAAAAAGGGCAATATAACTGTTTATATCAAGTACATACCTATATTTATATCAAGTACATACCTATATTTATCAAAATTATCCCAATAAAACTGTGTCCAAGTTTGAGTTAGTTCACAACATAGCTGTATACGAATTGAACAGATGAGAACTCCGACTCCCACTCAACTGAGAGGAGAAGTCACTACTACATCAAACACATGCTTTTTGATTTATTGGTTCCACAAGGCAAACCCAAGAACCTCTGGGCAGAGATCAGCATCAGGACACTGTATCAGGCTGTATTTCTCCTTCCCTAATTAGAGGCTACCTGAAAACAGAACATTAAAGACTACAGGAAAAATGTTTTGTGACTTTTGTAGCATAAAGCTAAACATTTTCTTAAATAACAAACCTTATTTAAGCAGGCAGGAGGCTCAGCTTTGTTTAACTATTATTATTAATTATGCTACAGTGTGTTAATTCACCATATTTAAATAGAAGCAGGAATTTATGCCCTAGAGTTCAACGCCATTTCTTCTGGATTTAGAAAATTTCACAGGTATGTCACTGGTTGAATACAACATAACACTCTTGAGAGGACTTAAATCCCTTCCACATGATTTTCTAAATATTGCTGCTAAATAACTGACTCAATCACCAAGCAATGAGCACACCTTTAAACCATTTCACTTGGGGGGGTGGGATTCCAGTTGCTTTACACTCCATAACAGTTGTGTCTCCAAGACCAACCAGAATTTCACTCTGAACTACGGTCAACGTTGGGCCCTCTAAAAAAGAAACGAGACAGAAAAAAGTAGAGGTAATTTTTAAGCTATAAACCATGAAAGACTCTAATTTTCTCTTGTTATATGGAAGAACGTTTGCTTTAAAAGTCAAACAGACTTATAAGTGAAAGATAAACACCAGGAAACAAGGAAAAGTGAAGTCTGGTCCAGAGCAGCTGAATCATATGCAGAACGTACAGGAAATATAAGGACAAAATCAGAAAAGTTTCACCATGCAGAAAGTACAAATAAAGGGTCATTCTATCAAGTACGCCAGATGTTGGTCATAAAACAGCTTAATACTCTGCTATCAATATTTTAACACACTACTTTGATAGTATTTTGTTTGAGAAACAGTTTCTTTTCCAAACACTCACTCAGGTTTCCCGGTCTATCCTATCGTAAGACACTATTTTAGGGTTTTTTTAACCCAAAAGGGTTTTTTTAACCTAAAAAGCTTTCTTTTTAGAAAGGGCATCAAGCTCCAAATACTACCTAACAATACTACTCAGGTTTGAACAGAAAACAAAAGAGACATTTGTGAGCTGTTCAACGTATCTTCTGAAATTCCTACCACTATCTTCTGCAGGGTTCATTTTGCATTTTAACAGCTCCTCCTTCCTGATGATGAATTAGTTTATTTTTTATTAATTAATTTGTTTATTTTTAAAATTAAAATTAATTCATTATTTAAATGAATTAATTTTTAATTAAATTTATTTTTTACATTTCACTACATTGTTTTTCTCACTTACCAATGTATGTGAGGGTGGATGTCTGTTTCTCTGTCCCAGCCGAGTTACTTGCCAAACAACCATAAATTCCTGCATCTCTGGGAATTGCCTTTCTTATGATTAAGGTGCCTTCTGGGGTCATTCTGTACCTGGGAACACACAGGAGACCAAGCAAAATGATTAGGAAGAATAATGGTTATATCCACACTCCAAGCAGCCACAGCAGCATGAGCAGGTGGTTTATAAATAGGTGTTTCTGGGGGATCTTTCCCTCATGATAAACATTCTTAGTACTATTACACTACATTAGGGAAAAGTATAAATTAATCTTCTAAAGAAACCTGGAGAAGAGAACTAAAATTTCTCTCTGTTAGAGACAAGGTAATTGCAATTAAGAAGTTGCTGAAGTAAAGACTGAGGTACTATTTCCAAAACTCACAGACTCCTGTTCAAGTAGAATATTTTGCCACCATTCAAACCTTCTTTCTCACATATGATATTAAAATAAATGGAGACAACTTCAAGTCCTACCTGCTGGAGCCAATGATAAACATGTCGTTGAGTGTCCACACAATTGTTGGCTTTGGGTAACCTGTGGCAGAACACCTGATGGACACTTCAGAACCTTCTGTAAAAGTCTGGTTCTTGGGTGAAATGACAAGCCTTGGAGGTTCTACCAAAAGAAATTAACAACAGCAATTAAAAATGTGTTATTAGAAAACACAGGTTACGCTAAGAATTTCATTCCCATTTTCAAATAGCTCCATGGTGAGAAAGCAACCCAATGAAGGTCAGAGCCCACTTGTTTCCATCGGCCCAGTCAGTCAAAGTCTCAGACTAAACCACCTTTATAAGAGTCATTAGGTCAGAGATCAGGCATTAGCCTTCCTGAGATGGGGTTAAAAAAGCAGCACCAGAGCCAATTTTGAAAAACACCAGACAATGAGCAATGTGGAAAGCATCCCTGCCCAAGGCAGGGGGCAGAACAAAAGGAGCTTTAAGGTTCCTTCCAGTACACACCATTCTGTGATTCTATGACATTTACTCAGACTACTGGACACTAAGCCCACAGACCTTCAGGTGGGTCAATTATCAGGATGTAGCCTGAGGGATAAGAATGAAAGTCACAATATATGTGCAGACACACAAGTGGAAGAGAAGTGAATCTGCAGTGTTAACAACTGTAAAGGATGCTATGGATTTCAGGGGTGTTTTCACTAGAAAAAGAATTGGCAAACTCAACAGAATTCATTCATCCTTAACCCACAGAAGTTGTGGACTCCCCATCCCTGGAAGTGTCCAAGGCCAGCTTGGAGCAACCTGGGATAGTGAAAAGTGTCCCTGTCCACGGCAGAGGGTGGCACTGAATGGGCTTTAAGGTGTCTCCAACACAAACCATTCTGTGATTCTGTAATCCTTAGACTGATTTCTTCAGTAAAAAAGGACCACCAAAGCAGCTCACTTGGGCAACAGACACTTTCTATGGTACATATGATTTTGTCTTACAGTGGCAAGAAGATTCACACCCATGGATAAAAAGTTAGTTGAGACATGCAACTGGCTGCTACAAAATACCAAGTAGTACCAATCAGGCAGGCACACAGAGAGGCTTTCTTGCACGTCAGGTCCATTTAATTTCCTTTGCTTTGTTCTCTGAATCTCAGAGGTGAAGATTTGTAGATGAAAGGAGAAGCACAAGCTCCTTACAGTGCCCATCTCACTCAAGGCTGCACAATGAAACCTTTCAAACAACACAGATTATGTGTAAAGCCTCTCAAGAGACCCCTCCTGCAGAGCTGCCTCCAGCTCTGGGTCTCCAGCATCAGAGGCATGAGGAGCTTATGGAGCAAGCACAGAGGAGGCCATGGAGATGCTACCAGGGCAGAGCCCCTCTGCTCTGGAGCTAGGCTGGGAGAGCTGGGGGTGTTCACCTGGAGCAGAGAAGGCCCCAGAGAGACCTCAGAGCCCCTGCCAGTGGCTAAAGGGGCTCCAGGAGAGCTGGAGAGGGACTAGGAACAAGGGATGGAGGGACAGGAAAAAGAGGGAATGGCTTCCCACTGCCAGAGGGCAGGGTCAGATGGGATACCAGGAGGGAATTGTTATTGAGATATATTTGTATATTGAAAACACCACAGACAAAACATCAAGCTTCCACCATATGCTATACTAATTGAGCCTAAAACATATGCAAATAGCAATCTCATACTTCACCTACCAGGCTGTAACAAAACCAGAAAGCAAAGGCTTAAATGTTCATGGAATTTCAGTCATCAGTGAGAAACATATTGAAAATGCATAGGATCACCAATGTTTCACACTCCTGGCCAATCTCCAAGCCTCTCATAGCTGGAGATACACTCCTCTAGGCACCTGAAAAAGTAAGGAAGCCCCTCATAAATTCATTTATGTTTCCATATAAGACCTGATGGGAGGACCTGAGCAACTTACATAGCCACTATTTCACAACTCCAAATTTGAGCACGTACGTTTTAGTCCTAGCACTCAGTGGGCATCAAGACTCCTTGGGATTTATCAAACTGCCTTCCAGGACCTCCCAGAGCACTCTGGGCAGCACCTCCAGGGTATAGAGAGGCCCAGGTTTCACACAGGTCTGTGCCCTACCTATGTCCCAGTTGTGGGGAGCAGTGAGGGGCTGGGGACTCTCAGTGTGTTCTCTTGAGCACAGAGCACACATGGGGCACAAAGTCAGCCCCACAAAGACTCCGGGCTGTATTTGCACAGCTGTTGGCACAGGAGTCACATCAATGTTCCCTTTCAGAAGCAGCAGCATCAAACCCAACACTTTCAAAACAAGGGTTTACTACAACCCCCTTCAGCAGAAAAAGCAGATGCTGGGTTATTTTTAGAGTCCCCAGCATTTGTTCTCTGCCTTAACTCCCCCCCGAGAGAAAAAGGGGATGAAAGCAGTGTTTATTCTCTTATGATCCGAAATTCAGACATCTATGTGGAGCTGGTCCAACAATAACAAAGGAATTCAAGATGAATTTGACATTCTGAATTACTTAAAACTACACAAAGCATGGACCCATCTCCACCAACTAACAAGACTTTGAATTTCCCTCTTTGGCATGTTAATAAGGACAAGTCCATAAAGCTGTAGCTCTTACATCTGGTCACCCTTTACTCTTTGCTGCCAAATAAAAACTATTTTTTCAAAACTACTCCAGGCCCTAACAAGCACTGCAAGTTGTACATGACAATCACACACTGAGTACCCTCAGAAATCTGATGGAAATCATTTTGTCCAGGCAGATTAAAATGATCACAAGTAACAGTGCTTGCAAACCCTTCAGATACCATTCAGCTCCCACATGCAGCCATTGGGTAGGCTGGCAGTAGATTACTTTTTCCAAGCAAAAGAGGCAGGCACTGCTGCAGAAAGCTGAATTCAGCTGCAGCTTAGTGTTTCTTATGTATTTATTCTAAGCATCCTTTACAAAAAATGAAGAAAACCTGACTCAGACTCTCAGCTAAGGCTGAACTGCCCAAGAAGGTTCTCTCAAACACATTTGAAAGCTGTTAGCACTATCACAACCATTCAAAACGTAATTCCCAACTATTTGCTACAATCATTCTACATGTATGAGTGATTTGAAACTCAATATTCTGTTGTGGCAGCAGTAAAACTTCTTTAGCTTTACTAGAAAAATCCACCACAAGCAATTCGGTCAGTGTATTAAAGCTCCCAGCTGAGCTACAGACATGAGGGAGGGAAACCTAAATGCCAGGAAGAGATGAATGAGGGAGAGAGGCACTTCTCTTGATGCCTTTGATATGCTTGAATGACTGTCTTGATGGAAAAAATTCTGTACAATTCAAAACCAGGTTTTCCAAATGCATGGGGGGGTTGAGGTTTTTTCATGACTTTTTTTTCCTTTCAGCTTTGTTAAAAAATCTAGGTTAGAGAAATCTAAGTCAATTAGAAATTAAGCTATAATGCTGCTGTAGCAATCTAAGGGTAATTCAAACAGATACTGAAAAAACACACTTGATTCTGCTGTATTTCATACTAGGCCCTACACAAGTGGTTCCACACCTACTTATCCTCCCTTGGTAACAAATATAGGAAAAACAACATCCTTTAATAAGTGTTACGACTCCACTTTTGACCTCCATTTTGGACTACCTTAGGTCAAGCTATCCCATTCAAAATTTCTTTTTTCCATAATTCTAAGTTTTCCATTAGCTAACAAATTAGTAGAATTAAAGCAGAAAAGTTAATTAATGAAGGTATCTCCTCTGCACAGAATATGGTCCAGCAGCATTGCAAGAAGAAATCTGTTGGAATCTCCTACAAACAACAGAAATTTTCTTTCTGTAGGATTTTGAGTTTTGTCTCTCCTCTCCCACAGACTACAGAACCAAGGTTCCAACCTCCACACAATCAAGGCAAGCAGAAAAAAAAAAATCCGGCAGTACTTTTAAAAATATTTCCACCAATACCAACTACTGCATTTATACTTTTTTTTTTTCTTTTAAACTTGCTCCTGGTATAGAACAAAAGATTGCTAGACCCAGGCCTAGATTTGTGTGGTCTCACTCATGCTGCCTTTTTAGTTCTGACTGATTCTTCATGAAATCACACAACGTATTGAGTGGAGGGGACATTAAAGCCCCTCTCCTTCCCAGTCATGGGCTGGGACACCTTGCAGGTTGCTCGGAGCTCCGTCCAGCCTGGGACGCTTGCAGGGATGGGCCCGTCCAAGGTCGCTGTTCCAACAGGGAGCGGCAGGAGCGGTGTCGCGTCCTTACCTTGCACGGTGAGGAAGACTGACGCCGTGGCGGAGCCGCCCTCATTGGTGGCGGTGCAGCTGTAGCCACCTGCGTCCGACAGCCGGGCTGGCCTCACCTCCAGGGACAGGTTGGCCAGGACACGGAGCCGCAGCGGGTCCTGCAGGCGCGCATCGCGCCCGTGCCGCTGCCACGACAGGTTGTAGGGCCCCGCGCTCAGCACCAGGCAGCTGAGCACCGCGCCCGCCCCGGGCACCACCGACACGTTAGCGGGCACCTGCAGCACGGGAGGGGGCTCTGCGGGAACAGGTATGGAGAACAAAGCCGTGAGAGACATCCTCGGCAGCCTTTCGACATTCGTGCGCTCCCAATAAACAACCTCAGACACGCTACAGAACAAAAACATTTGTAATATTTTCATATTTAATTATTTATCTAATACATTAGGGGATAAATATTCAATTTAATAATTCAGGTTTAATATTTGGTTGTCTCCCATTCTGAGGCCACAAACAGAACCAGGGCAGCAGCCTCATTCTCTGATGTTGAGCTACCTGCCAGGAGGTCACATCACAAGGACACACTTGGTCTAGATCCAAACTACCAAATCCTGTAGGATGAAAAATCACGTGCTGTATGAAAGAGGCTGATCTGTGTTCCTTGAACACAGCCAACAAGGGAGCAGTGTCACAGTAACAGGAGGGAGACAGGACCACCACAGGCACTCAAGTCGGACCTCTGCCCCTGATGGGACCCCACCTGGTGGCATCTGAGGTATGCAGTAGAATTTACCAGTTGTATATAGAAAAAAATATGTTAATAGGAAATTGTTTCAGCAGCAACAATGGAATCAAATTAACACCATTAGTGTTAGCACCATTAGTGAGCCCTTTTCATGATGGATTCTATACAAAAATGTCCAAGGAGAAAGCATCCATGCTCTTATTTGATTAAGAACCTCACAAAATAGGGTAAGAAAAGGAGAGATAATAAACACAGTATGCAGACAGCCCTGACAGACAGCAGACAATGCCAACAGCCACTCCTCCTCATGCTGACTGAAGGGCACCAAAAGTTACCAGCATCACTGCACAGAGGGGCCAGCCCAGACTGGTAAGGACACAAACCTGAGGTCCCTGCTACGGTGGGGGTGAGGGGCAGCTGTCAAACTTATGAAGGAATATGCAGGGAAGTGAACCAGAGAGGAGAAAAGGGAGGAATAGGCAGGAAGTGGCATAAAAGGAGAAAGAAGCTTGTTCCCTGTAAAGCACCACCAGTCAGTGCCCTGTGTGTCCCAGCCCTGGCCAGCACAGCATGTCCCCTCTCACCAGTACAACCCTTCTTTAAGTCTCCCAGGCTAACCTCAATCCCTGTCCCTTCTCTGTACCCCTGCAAATATTCAGTGCCAGCTACTGGGGGACTGGTGTGAACAGAGTGGGTGCCAGCTGCTGGAGTCAGACCAGGAGTTTAGGAACCCCATGCCAGTGGCACCAGCTGCTGGGAGGCCTGGGGTCCCAGCCCCAGCTCTTGGAGCCCACAGTGACCTCGGGCAGTGCTGTGCTGCTGCACACCAGGTGTCCCTGGGTACATGGGATGAGCTCTGGCAGCCAGACAGGAGGAATTTCTGCAGCTATGTACAGCATCCTGCAATTCTCACTTCCACTCAAATCTCTGCGAATTTCATTATCTTTTCCTGTACGTATTTTATGTTGTAACTACCAGTATTTGTTATCTGCTTTCTATTCAACCTACCTGTACAGTTCTATCATGCTCCCAGAAGAAAGCAGATGCAGTAATTTTCTACTGAAATTAAACTCTGAAACCACAGATGCTTAAAATAGCAGCATTCTGCTCCTCCTTGAAATATTACTGATCAAGGAGGCAACATTTCAATAAAGAAAATTAATTATTTATGACTGTATGCATTCCCATTAAAAATATCACATATATTCCATCTGGTTTTCCCCAGACTGGTTCTTGAACAAAGAAAACTCTGCAATAAATAATACTTTGAAAGGGATGCTTGTGCAGAAATGAGACAGCTGTAAAAGCAAGACCAAATCTTTATCAGTACACACTAAAACACAACTATCCTAAAAAAAAGCAAGAATAACAGGGAATAAAAAAAAATAATCTGTATTTATTAAGGGTTAAAGTTACTCCTAAGCTCAGAACCATAAATCCTCCTCCTCAAGGTCTCCTAGGGGGTCTCAGATGAGGTTCACAAGCTCCATGCTGGATCCCTGCTCAGCACTGTGTGCTAGCTGTGCAGCTCTGCCTCCCTACCCAGACAGTCCTGACAGCAATCGCCCCCATTGCCAAGTCCATAGACTCTAACCTATGCAAAGGAGAGTCAGAGAAAGCTACACTTGCTTACTGAATGGAGTTTCTCCCCTGCACTTTTAGGTTTGGGGTGTTTGGGAGAAACAACAAATCTTCTACTGCTTTCCACAGGCTTATCATCAAATATGCTACCTAAACCCAGGAAAGAGAGACGAGGCCAGTACAGGACTGGAATCCCCATCTTTTGACTGTCAGTCTGGTGGGACAACACAAGTTTTGGACTATCCCAGCCTCTACCCACAGCAGTGCTCACGCTCAGCCGTCCTCCAGCATTTAACTGACCTTTCAGTTAGGGTGCTGCACAAGCTAACGAGCCATTTGACATTTCCAATATTTAATAAAAGTCAAACTCAAGTGTTTGCTCTCTGTGAAATGAGAAATCATTGGCACAGCTGCAATACCTTTCACACAGCAGTTGCCAGAATGGATTATCTGTGATATACTGTCTGTCAGCTGGGTAAACCAAGAACACTTGAAAAGATTGTTTACTTTGCTTCAAGAAGAAATTTCAAGTAATTTTCTTGCAAATATTTGTACACAAGGATTTCAAAGCATCTCCCTCCCATTAATCCTCTGCAGGGCTCCAAACAGAACAAACCATCATGTTTACACAGTGACTCAGTTCCAGGCCATCTCTCGTGCTTTGTAAACGAGGGGATATGGGATTTTCCCCCTTATCACTTTTAGCTTTCAAGTGCTACCAACATCACAAGAAAAAGGTCAGGATTCTCCTTCACGTTTCTCTTTGATGAGAAGAAGGGCTTCAACTTCCAGACTGAGAATCTTTATATCCACAATGGCTTACCCTCTAAGCCATGGTTTGAAACAAGCATATGAGACTATCCTTTTCTGCTTGAAGGATTTTTGTGGCTAAAATATAAACTAGGGCTCTAGAATCCAGACTTGGATGTTATTGTTTCATTCTACTCACTACATCATGTGAATGAAGGGATGTCACTATCCTCAAATTCATCCCTTGGTCCACGAGGGCTCTTTCTCTACAAACTTTGCCTTGCATAAAATCAATGCTATCACACTGGTTTCTTTGAATTTACTCGTAGTGCAATGAAAGGAACATCTTCGCCTGAAAAGGGGAAGGTAAAAGGTTAAGGAGCCACTCACTTCAGCTACTGAGAAGGTTGTTTTAGGGAATACCCAATTAGAGTGTTCTCAGGGCACAGGAGAGGTAAAAAAAAATGAGTCTTTGTTCATAACATGCAGCAGGGGAAATTCTGACCAGACATACAAAATACTTTCCCAGTGGAAATAGTTAAGCATTGAAGGCTGCCCATGTACTTGTGAAATCTCCACCCTTGGGGACATTCAAAGATTGATTGGACAAGTTCCTGAAAAACATAATCAAGCTTGGAACTAACTCTGCTGAGCTGTGAATTGGACTAGGTGACTTCCAAAGGTGTCCCCAGCCTGAATTGTTTTGTGATTCTGTGACTCATAATCCAGGTTAAATTACCTGGACTAGCTACTACAGGAGATAAGAGGCAAGACAACTTGAATTTCAAGCCATTCCTCCTTGTCACAGAAAATAAACTGCTCCAGTGTTTTTCCAGCTTGTCAGCAACAGCTTTCTCTTGCTCCAAGACTCATATCTGATCAACACCAACACAAGGCTGTATAGAATGGATCTTTGCTATAAACCAGAAATTACTTTTCCCTCTGTCTGCATTGTAACAGTGAAAAATTAAGTGACAAAATTTGCTATAGTATGGGCAGGGGTCTCATCCATCCACTCACAGACAGAAATAAGCCTAATTTTTAATTCAAAATTATCTCTGTTATTAGCCCTATTTTTA
The DNA here is from genome assembly GCA_013400315.1 of Bombycilla garrulus. Lineage (NCBI taxonomy): Eukaryota > Metazoa > Chordata > Aves > Passeriformes > Bombycillidae > Bombycilla > Bombycilla garrulus. The sequence continues at coordinate 2,386,179 of VXBU01012612.1, read as the reverse complement.
TGTCATTCAATTTACTTCCTCAACTTTATTATCACTTTTAAGAAATTCAATGAGATTTCCAACAATTTACTAAGTATTGTATTGTAAAAAAGCAGAAATCTGAACACAACTTTGGTACTTCCTTGTCTATCAGATGACACATACATACAATCAAGCCAACATATAATTGCTACCAAGTGAAATAAAAATGAGAACAACTGAAATCTGAGATTTAAGTTTTGGATTCTATAGGTCAGATCTATTCTGCAAGTTCAACATTAGCAGGAACTAAAACCAAACCAACTTTGATATTTGAAACAGGTTTGTTGAATAAACCTCAGCTCGCTTGTGGACATGGGTGAGGAAAAAAAACAGTAATTAAAAAGACACTTCAAACTGGCAACGTATTTCATTGGCCCCACGTGCTTTTCTGAAGTGTTTGAGCCCCAGAAGTTCACCCCAGCAGGGGGCTGGCACGCACCTGACACGTCGAGGAAGGTCTGCGCACGCCCCGTCCCCGCCGTGCTGCTGGCCACGCACTCGTACGAGCCCTCATCCGACACAGACACCTGGGCAATGTCCCAGCTCATGCTGGATGATTCTCTGCAGGAGAAAAGGGCACTCACTGAACCAAGAGCTACACCAGCTTGGTTTCCTGACTGCAGACACAGGAGAGTTTCACAGTCATTAAGAGGCAAGACAGAGCCTCTGATGAATCAAATTGAATGTCACTTTATGGATGATGTTTTCTCATAAGGTTTCGCAGAATGTCCCACTTGCACATCAAAAAATAAACCTTGAACAAGTCAGCACTTGTCCCACAATACCCAAAGACAGGGTATTTGCTGTCATTCCCTCAGCTGCTTGTGCTCTGTTGTATTTACCACCTGAGAAGTCACATTCCTTGATGCCAACAAGTTCTTGTGCAGAGCCAGTACGTGGCACCAAACCCATGCCTCTTACCAGCAAAGGCAAAAGGGTCTCATCCCTCCCACCTGAGCTCCCCAAACTCATAGGTACAGGAACCCAGACAACCACTGCAGCTTTTCTCTAGATCCCAGCAAGGCCAAGGCTGCTGGTCAGTAACACCATGTTGGTATAACACACAATGTGAAAGCAAGAAGGGAATAGAATTGTAGCTACATAGGCTGCTTACATGTGTTTCAAAACAAACATTCTCAGTTTCTCATGATTCAAAACCACATTTTATAAACTCCTGGTGCTACACACACACAGAAGATAACATAAATGAGCAAACCAGTGGTTCTGCAGTGTCCCAGTGCTCCCCGTGGCCTGTTGCTATGGCACATAAACAAAACTGATAAGCACCAAAATATCATTGAGAGCTTTGGCAAGTCATTGCCATATTACAGGAAAACACTACATTAATGACCCCTTTGTTTGTCTGACTAGATTGATTTCTCAGCCCTGAAAGGATACAGAAGGAACAAGAGACTTGGAATATGCATAGAAGTTCAATGCTATAGCACCATGAGACAGACAAACCAACCACACCAGAAATGAAAACAGTGTAATGGTGACCTTAAATGGCTTTCTACTCATTCCCTCTTACTTCATACTTACTCTAGATAACCTAATATATCATACTTCAAATCTATGACATTTCCCAGTGCAATGCTGGCACATGGACATGGCAGCAACTGCCAGCACTAAAGAATAAGGTGGTGTTTCTTCCAAATAATGGGTGAGAAACTCCTCTATTTCATGGAAATTATGTTAAAAGTGAGGTTAGGCAATCCTGTTCTGCTTCCTTCCTGACTCGTGCTACACGCCAGATGTCAAACGTGGAAGCCTTGAGAACAGAAGCACAAAGGGAAATGTGCCCAGGAGGGTGGAACAGCTGGGCAAAATGAAGACCTATGGTGGACTACTAAAGAAAAATTTAAAAATCAAACCAACACTGCCAGCAAGGACTAACACCCAGCTCAGGGCATCTGCTCCACACGTGGGCACTGGCTGAGGAGCTGTAACCGCACACAAGTCACAGCATGTGTCATGGCATAACTCAGCACCTCCTAGCACCACCATCACTTACCAAACTCATTTTACTCAACGTGCAATCTGCTGATTGGGCTGGGCAGCTGGGGAACTACAAACATTCAAACTCCAAAGCCCAGATGATCTCCTGGTTCTCAGTCACTGCAGAGAGCACAGTGGTGCTTGGGTTGTATCAGGCCTCACCTCCTGGACACCCACCACCACGCTGCTCCAGACCCAGCTGGGAACTCACCAGCAGAAGGCTGTGGCTCACAGAGAGAAATTAAACCTATAATTTCACTTCCTAGCATGTGTTTTGGAGGGATATTATTCTGTATAGTTTACTAGACTTGAATAGCAACCACAAATATCAGTTGATTATGAGTAGATTTTTTAATTACCATGATTGTTGTTTTGATTAACAACATGAATTGCCTTTCTTGTCAGAATTTCATGTCTTATTTTTACTGATTCTAACCTCTGCAGGATTGGTGGGATCTGCTATTTATAATACAGAATGGATTGTAAAGCACTGTAGTGCTCAGCTCCCACTGATTCCCCACTGGAATGAGGTGCTCAACTAGTGCTCTTGACCTCCTGTATCAGGCTGATCATAAAATGCACTGAGATATTAAGCAAAATCCAAATCTTACTACACTACCACAGGATGCAGAAATTTAGAAAGACAAAGGTGTCACAATTTTACAAAAATTTCTTCTTCCTAACATATGCTACTCATTTAAAATTAGAAATTATTATTGCAGCTGATAGTACCTCTGGAACCAAAGTAAAAACAAATATTCTAATTTCAAAGTCTGTTCTCCTCGTGAACCCTGAGCCTGTAGTCATTCTAAGGCTATCTTCACATAGACAATTATCACAATAGAAATATGATATTCACCTTGTAAACCATTTAGGTTTTGAAATAAATATTAAAACAGTTGAGTAAAGATATCTCAACACCGAAACAAGACTCATTCAATGCAGAGGAATACTAGAGCTCAAATCTGTACTGAACTACTAAGCTGGACAAACCCTGCCTGGAACTTCACTACAAATAAGAGGCAAACAAGCCAAGCTACATTAGATCCTATTTAACTGTGACCAACAATAGTTGGCTTGAGATATGTTTTGTTAAATTAACTCAGATGATGTGTTCATTCATGTGCTCTGCAACAGAAAAAAGAAAAATGCAGCCGAATGAGCGGTGCTGGACACATGAAGAACAAGGAGAAGCGTGGGGTTTGATACCTAAGGAATGGAAAACATTACACAGGAGCCCAAGTATGTGCTGGGGCTGACTGTGTGTCAAGTGGCACCTCATTAAAACCCAAACCACACCAAGCATTTCCCACTGCCAGCAGTGCACAAGGGAGCTGCAGGATGTGTTTACTTGGGTATGCTGTACCTGCTGGGGAATGCAGAATTTAGTCTTCAGTCTGCTCCTGAGGTGCTTTGGGCTGCACGGGAGGCTGCTGACAGTGTTTGCTAGTGCACACTTCCCTTTTGGTTTGAACAAACAGAATTAAAAGAGGCATTTCATGAGTATTTTAACTAATTAACCTTTTTTTTATTATTATTCTCTCACCCTATAAAGAAAGGGCACATGATTCTTTTTCTATACAGAAATCTGAAGAGCCTTCTCGTGTATGCCACATAAATTTTGCTATTTTGAGAGATTTGTCTGAAGATGAAAGTTTCTAGGGCAAGTCATAGGACATACTTCTAGGACATACATGAAAGGCATTAAAAAAATCAAACAAATTAATGAATGTCCAGTCATCTACATATCACTGGGGCAAGAGTGAGAGGTGTGTTTCATAAACAAAGCTAGTCACCAATATTTAAAAATATAAATTAAAACAATTTGCCTTCTAGACTTTTAGACCCACTTTATCATAATTTCAGAGAACACATCTGAGGAGAATTTAGGCCAGAACCTTATAAATCAAATCACATGTACAGAGTATACATCCTCCATATATCACACATAGATATATCTCTCTATATATAAATATTATCAATAACTCCATAAAATACAGTTTTCCTGATGAAGAGCATCAAAAATAACAGACCGGAAGCAGCACGATGTAGACAGCACACAACAGTAAGTAATAACAAATCATAAGCTGTGAATGGGAAATGAAGTAGCATTGTGAAAAGAGGTCACTACTTACTTGAAGAACTGATCCACTCCCAGTTTTACTCCATTTTTAGTAAAACGCTGAGTAAAAGGGATAAGGCTTTCAACATGGCAAGGAATAGAGCCTGGCTGTAAATAATATCCTGGAGTCTTCATGGGCATTGTAACTCTTGGGGCATCTAAAGAAAAAAAAACATTTCCCAGAAAGTATATTAACAGCTACTAACACACATCTTATCCTTTCCTTTTATTAAAAAGAAGCTCAAATTCTGATAAAGCTCCACTTAGCAGGTATTGACCATCATGAACTAGAGACAGAACTTTGGAAGGAAACAGCACAGAAAGTACTTGCATAAGTTATAAAAGCATACAAGATCTCAATTTTAAGTGATTCAGATGAAACAAATGAACAGTCATTTCAAGTTAAAGTCTCTTACCAGGAGTAATACTAGAAAACAAAACACTTGAAACTCTCTGAAAAAGATAACCATCCTTGTCATAGCCCATTATTTTAACAAAAAAAGCTTCATCTGGTGGAATGAAATCAGAAATATTCCATAGTCCATAGGGCTTTCTGTCAGGATAGTATTTCACAGGCAAGGTCTTAAGGAGTTCCCCTGTAATACTCAGAAGTTCCAGTTGGTCTACTCTAGCTGGAAGCAGGATCCCTGTGGTATTCAGCAGCATGAAGGTAGGAATCCCTAGAAAAACAGAAACACGCTATTTTAAGTGCTAAAGAAAACAGACAATTAAAACATAAAAGATTAAATTCCATCTGCATGGCTCACCACTCCATGAATGCAGCATTCAGCTCCAGTCCTTACCTAGTGAGTAGGGAAAGGCTAAATTGTGCTGAGCTGAGCTCTGCTTATTAGCTGTGAGGAGACCCAGCTGGGGAGAGTTTAAATTACTGATTTCCAACAGGTGTTTCTGAAATAGCAGCTTCTTTATTAACTCCTCACCATGGCCCCGGGGCCAAGGCCTTTATCTGAAGCTCCAAAAATAACAGAAACTGCACTGCAGTTTTGAGGCATAGTTAAAAATATCTGTTTATATCACACAGCTACAAAGCCCCCCAGGAACCAACCCACAGCATCCCTGGAATTATCACAAAGCTCACCATGGAGCTCTACTCAATTTTGGGGGCCTGAAGCTATTTAACATGGACTGAAGCGGAAACAAACCTTGCACTGGCCTGCTGGATGTTTTTTTGAAGTCCAAGGTGGGCTTCCTGGAGAAGCCAGCCCGGAAGTCGATGGTGCTGAGCCCCGTGATGCGCACGGAGTGCCGCCCGCTGCTCGAGGTCTGCAAAACAAACAGCCAGTATGGAGTCAGCACTGCAGGGACTGCACCCAGCGTGAGCAGCCACTCAGCTCAGGGACTGACTCCTGCATGGTTAGCTGCAGCACACAGAGGAGCCTCATGGCTAAAGCTGGAAGGAAAGGCACCTTGAATAAAGCTTTGCTTTCACATCCAGTTCCTACAATTGTGGTGTCAGCAAAGAGAGATAATTTGTCTTGGAACCAAATTGTGCCAATAAATCAACAAGTCCTTGCCACGTGCCACTGCCTGCAATGGGAGTGGTCTGGGATTTAGGACCTGAACATTACAAACTATACTAGAAAATGGTGAGTGAATCAGAACTCAACAGAAAAAGCTATGCACTAATAGTGTTTCTCTTCCTCAGCCAAGGGGAAAGCAGAGATCTCTCCTCTGGTCTGTATCCTTGCACCCTCACCTTACCATTCTGCTTCAACCAGCAAAAAACAAATCAGAACAAACCCCATCCATCCATCCCCCTTGAACGGCCTGAGCTTCATGTTCTGGAGAGAACAGCTGCTTTGATACAAGTCTTTCATCTTAAAGAAGACAAATCAAAGTAATTATGAGTTACTTCCTACGATTCTATACAGAGAAAGGTCAACTGCTACTTGCCTAAGGTGCACAGGAACCCATGGTTTTTCCTCCTCACCTACTTCTACACCTTTCAGGTGTCTGGAAGATTCCACTGAGCTTTCCCTGGAGTTTTACCTGATACATTCTCAAACTCCTGCGACTCTCTGGAAGAGAGGTTACTCCAGAGTAACCCTCTCCACTGCTGCATGTGAGTATCAAACAGTTGTTTCTTGTAACTAACAGCCTTGGGACAGGCATTAGACACCATGACAAATCAATGTCTATCTGATTAAAACAATCATTTCCTTCTATTTAGTTAGCCTTTCACCTCAGAAATAGCACCACTAAAGCCATTTCTATATAGGCCAGCTGTTAACAATATAAAGAAATATTTAATTGTACCAAACAACTCAACGTATCAAGTGTTAATTGCCAGTTAAAATTTCATTAGATAAACTCAGTGATAAAAGTTCTCTTTTTATAGCCTGGTGCATCTGTATAAGGAGTTTATGGTGTGAATAAAATTTTCATGAAGCTCAAGTCTTAAAATCTTTGTGTAAATAAACCAAGCCAGTGACTAAAGCCAAGTAAACAATCCACAGAAAAATATACTGGGAAATCATTTCTCTATGAATTACTCAGACCTTTGGATATTTGCAAGTTTCAAGGCCAAAATAACCTTATAAACTTTTACCATTTCCTAATAACAATAAACATATCTCTCACTGTCATGTCTAGGAGGTGGAGGTCTCTAGGCAAACATCAGGAATTAGTTTTATCATACAGGACTGCTTACCAATTATTATCGTTAGGGTTCTTCTCATTATCTGTAGTTGAACATGGATTACAGAGACTGTACATTAGTATTTCCCCTGTCAGGTTGAATAAGTATAATCAAAAGAGAAAATACATATTTGTGAAAGATGCTTTCCTGTCTTGCAAGCAACATCAAAAATTTGCCCAAAATACAGGTATCTATGAAGAAATGCATGACCTGGCTTGCTCATAAAATTTAGATAAAATATTTCAACTACATATTCAAGAGATTTTCTTCATTTTTTTTAAAATCCAAAATACAACAGTTTGAATGTTTTATCCATGCTCTCCATAGAGCAGGAGACAACAGTATGCTGAGCTTAAAAAAAACCAAAAAAACCTCCTAATCCCCAAAAAACCTGCAGGCTGCAGGGCACTGGATATTTACTGCACTGATCCCTCAAACCTAGAAGTCTCCAAAAAGTGACAGAAGTGACTCCTAAGGCACTGACTGTAGGAAAAGGTCTCAGGACCCAATGTGGCTCACGTTACCATGTCTAGCAGGTCACCAGTGCCACCCCTGCCATGGGCAGGGACACCTTCCACTGTCCCAGGCTGCTCCAAGCCCCATCCAGCCCGGCCTTGGGCACTTCCAGGGATCCAGGGGCAGCCACAGCTTCTCTGGGCACCCTGTGCCAGGGCCTGCCCACCCTCACAGGGAATAATTCCTTCCCAACAGCCCATCCAGCCCTTCCCTCTGGCAGTTTAAGACCTTTCCCTCTTGTCCCATCACTATCTGCCCATATAAAAAGTCCCTGTCCCTCGTGTGATAAGCCCCCAGTCCTAGACAGACATTCGAACAATTCTCCCCAGAGCTGCTGAGCTCAACATGCTTTTGTAGCTGCAGTTCTGCAGCAGGATCAACAGCTTCCCCCAGGGCTGTGTGTGAATTAATGATCCTTTTCAAAGCACCTCTGTGCTTAGGGCAGGGACAATGCACAGCAGGATCCATTCAGCACTACCCATAAAGTGCCTTACCCGGGTGCCTTCCCCTCCCAAAATGACTATAGAGTATTTACACTGCTACAATAGAATAATTCAGTCAGAAAGGATCTACACCAGTAGGATTGTTCCCACATCAATTTAGGAAAGCTGGGATCATGCAGCTTTACCTACATAAAGAGGTATACAACAATATTAAATACAAGATCACAAGACATTTACTGTAACACAGACTCAGCTGTATCTATGACAAATAACATAGCAAATCACTATACAAACCCCTTATATGCTACAGGACAATCATACATAAGTTCTGCAATAACTTTACCTTAATTGTCCATGTTCCAGGTTCTGGATCTTTGACATTTACTACCTTTGCAGAGTTGTGGATATTCAGCAGCTCATTCAGTCCTGATCCCTTCCTGAGCTGCTTGCCTGAAAAAAAAAAAAAAAAAGAAAATACAGGATAGAGTAAACAGTACTGGTTTAAAAAACAGAGAGTAAATACAATATTGTTGTTTTGTACCAATGAATTTCTGACACTCTACTTACTCACTACTTAGCAGTCAATGACATTTACAACAGTCAAAATTCCTAATAATTCTTTGACAGAATACTGAAAATGTTCATTTATATGTAGGTGGCTGTGTGCAGGAACTGGCTCTCTAGAGAGGGATTTTACTCCCTGAAGGCTGACCCTGAAAAATCATCAGCCCTAAAACTCATCTAGCTCTTTCACAGCACCAAAGGGAAAAAAGAAGTGGAGATTGGGATGCCCCAGTGCCCGTTTTCAAAACCTACTAGACATGCCTTAAGTGATTTCAGTGAAACTCTGTGGACTTAGATGCATGGAGCAGATCAATGAGAAAGGCCAGAAAGAGGTGGGGTCACAGCTTCAGCAAAACCTGACACTTGCACCCAGAACTGTGTGTTGTCATGGATTAACACGGACATTGAGCAAATGTCTTTCCTGTAAACAAGAATGCCTCAGTGCAGGACAGACCAGTACACATGGCAGGGAACCCATCCTGGGGTTACAATATTTCCAAGCTATGCAAACTTAAGCTATATCCTTAAGCAAAAGTCATTCAGAGAATACAAAATATGATCTGAATTTATTTCTGGAGTGCTGTACCAAGTTCCTAAGGCATCAACGTCATAATAAACAACAGATTTGTTCAAAATAGCTTCAATTACAAATTAACTCCAAATCTGTCACTGCATTCCCCATCACACACTGCTCAGTTGGAGACGGGCAGGAGAAACAGGTCTGGTTCTGAATGTTACCACAGTTCAGAAGAACCAGACCATGGCTGAACTTTCCACACATAAAACCCAACCATCATGTACAACCCTTAAATGATGGTTCAGGGAATTCAAAAACAGATGAAAGGAAAAAGTGTCAGCAATCTGTAATGTGAGGACAGACAGTAACAAAGAAAATGAAGGTGAGATGAAGTGGACAGAATAAGGAAGTTTTCCAGTTTCCTCCAAGTGAAGAGCAAAATGGAATATTGCAAAAAAAAATAAAATATCAGAAGGGATTTTTCCTTCCTTTTTTCCACTATCACAAAGGAAGGAATAAAGTACTTCACCTAAAGGATTATGAATCTCCATTGCTGGCGAAGGACCGCTCAAGGATACTGTAACTTCCTTCAGACTGGGATCAAAAGGGATCTGCCAAGTATTTACAGCCTTGGACAGGTGGTCTGTAGACAAGAGATGCACTTTGGAGGCTTGAACGGCTTCTTCAACCCATTTTAACACCTAGAAGAGAAAAGAACAGTTGCTACTATACTGTCAGCAGTACTGGCTATTGAAATATTTTCTACTGAAATGCTTGTCTCTACTGTCGTGTAGAGACTCCATATTGATTTATTTTTAAAAATGTGAATACTTAAAGGACATGCAACTTTATTAGAAGATACTAGCAAAGCCATTGTCAGCATAGTGTTTAAAGGAGTACACAAGCAGATCTGGACACATCTCTACACAACAACCACAGGCAAATTTTAGAATTAATTAGGGATACAAACCTGTGGACATTTCTGGTCATCAATTATTAGTTGCACGAAGCAACAAGGAAAATTTCCTCATCCAGATGTACTGAGTAATTGCACTCTATGGACTTTTTCCAGGTTTTTTTCCCCCTAAAACACCTAATACAAATTACTGCTAGGCACAGCACAGAAGTGGGACTGGAGGCTTTGGAAGGTATGTCCCTGCAGGCACAGAGGCTGCCACACCAGGGACAGGACAGCAGCCCATGGGAGAGCCCACAGTGAAGGAAAGGAGGGGTGGGAGCAGGAAGAGCAGCCAAGAGAAACCCGTGTGTACTGACCACAACCCCATTCCTGGTGGCACTGGGGAAGGGAGAAGGAATCAGGGGAGAAGCTGAGTTGGGCAAGTGGAGGCAAAGATGCTTCTACCTGTCTTTGCTTCCCACTACCTGAAGGAATAATTGAATATCTGTTTTAATTAGCAACAAACTAATTTTCTTTAAGTCAACTTTGTCTTGCCCTCAACAGCAACTGGTCATTTCCCTGTCTTTATCTCAATCCAGAAGTCTCCTCAACCCATTCCTCCTCTGCAAGGAGTGAGTGGCTAAGGGATTTTGGCAATCAGCCGAGGGAAATCCACCACAACCAACCCAACCTCCCCAGAAACACACCTGGTTTGCCAAACTATATGACTGTGCATCATCTCTGTATGTCACAGAGCTGCAGCATATTTTTTAAGTCCTACTGAAATGATATTAGGTTTGTGCAACAACATGAATGTGACTCATAGCAATACTGAACCGTGATTTTAAGCTGCAGTTGACCATGATGGCATTGAGAAACATCTTGTAAAGGAGAGCCATTTTTGGTTACGTCAGTTCAAGACTTGGAAACCAACAATAAACTACCCTGGATGGGTTACCCCTCAGTACTGGGGCTCTCCAGGGCAAGTCCTTCAACCTAGGACCAAATTCAACACACTGCCTAAAAGAACCTCATTCCCCTGCTTTATTGTGCATTACTTGCCCGCTTTATTGTCTAAAAAATGGAAATATGTCATAGGTTTGTGTGTGAGATGACTGATAGAAACTAGATTCCAGACTCCTATAAAAGCTTTGTGTAAAGATGAAATAAGTTCAAATAAGTGAAGGGCATCATTGAAAACATTTGAAATGGTGGGGGCAGATTTTCATCGATGACTCCCCCTCCACCCTTAGGAATGTCCCACCTGAGTTGTGCTGAGTGCTCCCAGCACAGGGTGAGACAGCACTGACCAGGTGTCCCCTCGCCAAGGGTGTGCACGACCGAGGTGCTTGGGCATGTGTGCGAAACAGCACACCCAAAAAATCACAGTAAGACTGCCTGTGCTGAAACCCTGCAGTAACGTGGCCCAAGAGAGAACTGGGGTTTGTGCAACAGCTGGTGACACCAGCTAGGGAGCAACTTGTGTCTGCTTTAGACAAAGCTGGAACAGGAATCACAAGGCTTCAGAAAGATCCAACTCATTTAAGTTCTACTTTAGAAATTATACATCTGTGTCTGAAACTGCTTCCAAAGAAATTTCAGTGTTCTACTCCCAGTGAGATGAGCATGACGCTTTTTTGTATGAGGTATGCGGAAAAGTTCCCATTTAATTCCAGGATCTCACCTCCACAGGTAAGTTTTTAAATGGATTGTAAAATTCAATGAACCCATATGAACTTCAGTTTCTGAGAGTTTTTCAAGATCAAAACTGAAAATGGAAGGCAACAGAACAACCCAGCTGTCTGCAGTCTGGCAGCAGCTTGCTTGTGTAAGTTCAATAGGCAATTCTGGGAGATCCATTTCCCAACCCTGTCATTCCAAAGAGGTTTGCAATACTGCTGTAACACTGGTTTAGAAGTAGGGTTTTTCTCCTCTGGGGCCTCTGCAGAAAGCCCCCAAAACAACAGCAGCTTTTGTTGTTCTGCCAAAATGTGATGTGATGAATATTATTAGAGGGGGAAGGGCAAATACAGCAATGATTTATAACATTTCCCCAGAAAATTTGCTCTTGCAACCTGCCCTGCTGTCAGGTCATTTCTTGGACTGCATACTGAAACCTGGAAAATCTGTGGAGCATGGTCTCTATTCCCATTTGTTTATTCTGGGACTCAAGAATATTTCTCAAACAGTCAAAGCAACGGGATTTCAGGTTAACTGTTTCATTGCTTAAGTAAATTTACGTTCAAACTTACACTCAAAGAGGAAAAATATGCGAATAGTGTTTTTAAATGCACATCAAAAAAAATAACTGAGACAGTGCATGAGAAAATAATACTGTAAAAATAAAACATGAATTATATATGTAACTATAGCATGCATGAAAACCACATGACTGAAAAGTTTTAGTGTTGCATCTCAAGCTCTTCAAAGTTAGGATCCACAAGAACTAAGCCTTTCTGCTTTCAACTGCCTTTCAAAAGCCCTTCTGCAGACCTTAGGTACACGATCATGGTTTATTTTTTCCAGACACTCCAAATTCCATAGAAAACAGAGAAAGGCCAGCTGTAACTATTTGTTTTTCCTTTCTTTGTTTGGCATTCACTGTACATCATGTATTTTCAGAAAAGAAGTATTCAGCTGTTTCTCCCATGAAACCATTCCTCCTTTTTCTGTGAAAATGGATAATGCTGTTTGGGATCAAGGAGAAGAAAAGGCAAGAAGCAGAGGTATGCAAGAAACCTTCATTCACACTTTGCTGATCAGAGGTCATCTCAACAGCCCCTCTGGCATCAGTACAAACCTTTGGGCATCACAACCATTTACAGAAATTTCCTTACAAAAGGATAATTAGGTGTGGTGTAATGTAACTTCAGTTCAAGTCAAAATTAGTACCTTTTGGAAATTTGAAATAGTTATGAAAATATAGAAACTGCTCCTAACAGGGATTATAACCCATGCTTGATGCATATTCTCAATACTGTGAGAACAGAACCTAGGGAATGGCTGCAGCTGGGCCAGGGCAGGGTCAGGCTGGATTTTGGGAAAGGTTCTTCCCCAGAGGGTGCCCAGGCTCCCCAGGGAATGGGCACGGCCCCAAGGCTGCCAGAGCTCCAGCAGAATTTAGGCAACACTGCCAGGGATGCACAGGGTGGGATTGTTGGGGTGTTTGGGCAGTGCCAGGAGTCAGACTCAATCCCTTCAAATTCCAAAGATCCCCTCCAGCTCAGCATATTCTGCGATTCATTTAATTCTGTGATTTCAAACAATTATTGCAAATTAAGCCCAGAGAAATCTCACCCTAATGAAATACTTTTCAAAACTGGGACTTCAGTGCTTTGATAAAGCATTTTGATAAAGACTTTCCAAGACACTGGGGACAAGGTTTCAGAATATTACAATCCCATAATGGTTTCTGCTGGAAGGGGCATTAAAGCCCATCTTGTCTCACTCCCCTGCCACAGGCAGGGACACCTTCCAATAGTCCAGGTTGTTCAGAGCCCTAACATGGGCCTTGAACACTCCCAGGGATGGGGCCTTGATACTCTAAATAGATAAATATTGTAATTTATCTAATGCAGAGAAATCACAGGGAGTTCGTAAAAATAGGACCTTCATCCCAGACTCTTACATGAGCTACTTCCAGCAGGTAAGTGGAGATTCTTATCCATTTCACGCTTTGCTGGACTGAACCCAACACAACTTTGTCAATCACTAATAATTTTGCCCAAGTTAACTGTAATATTTGAAATCAGAACATGTTTTTCAGAAGTAAAAAAAGGCACGAGGTTTTCATAGCCTTCTCAGTACACAAGCATTGGATGTGTATCAAGTACTGTTTTGCTGTGTTTCCTTGTATCTAGATTAGAATATTGCTTCATTCTGCACTTAATGCTCAAAGGGCATGAACAAGAAGAATGGTTTGAAACTTTATATACTAAAAATAGCTTTGTTTGGGTTTTTGGGGGGTAGAATAATCAAAATGTTTTAACAAAACAAGTCGTTGGTTTGGCAGGGTACTCGGCAGGGACTTTGTAACTATTCCCTAATCCCCAGTCCAGCACTGGCTGTCTCTGGGCCCACAACGGTGAGTGTGCTTCAGCATTTATAAACTGCATTTTTTACACATCATCGACTCCTCAGAAAAAAAGGAGGCCAAGCGTGATTGTTTGATTGCTGCTGAATCCTGCCCGAGGGCTATCCCATAAACAGCCGATGAGATCTCCACGAGATGTCCTGTTTGTTTGCATCCACCCACTGGTGGGATGTGCTTCTTGGAATCAATGTTGATCCAGAACTGAAACCACAGAGAAGGTTTTACTGGGGATGGCAGCAATTTGGTCAACTCATTTTCACAGCCACTTGGCCCAGACACAGATTTATATAAGGTCAATAATCACTAAAATTGTAGAGTCTTGGGTTTGGCTTCAACGCAAATTGTTCAGCAGTTATTGTGGAAGACTTCTGAAAGTGATTTAGGGTTAGCTTTTTTCCACCTTAGGCAATCTCTCACACTGTTTAAGCATCTCTTTCCAGTGTCCATAGGCTGTATTTTTCCCCTCTCTCTCAAAAAAAAATGCAAAAATATCACCTACTGATTTCATCCTCTGCTCTTGTGCAGAGGTGGGGAGGCCCTGGCCCAGGGTGCCCAGAGAAGCTGTGGCTGCCCCTGGATCCCTGGAAGTGCCCAAGACCAGGCTGGGTGGGACTTGGAGCAAGCTGGGATAGTGTAAGGTGTCCCTGCCCATGGCAGGGGGGGGAACGAGATGAACTTCAAGATATCTTGAACCCAAGACATTTTATGACTTTACAATTCTATGATTATTTACTCAGAAGAATTGTTGAGATGAAGCTGGGAGGGAGTACAGAAACCCGCTGCTAAAACCTTACCCAAAATTCCAAGACAGTCTATCCTTTCAGGCAGAAGCTGGTGCTCTCAGAAACAGGGAATTGCCAAGTTCAGAAAGCAGCAGCAGGCAGCCAGGAAAGCAGCTTGTGCCAGCTCTACTCCAGAACACAGTGCTGTGTAGCACTTACAAATGGCTTTATCTGCTTACTTCTACCTCTCAAAAGCAGAAGACAAAACCACATCAAACCAAACCTTTACCCTAAACCTCCAGCCCTGGCAAAGAGCATTCCCCACTGGCAGTATCAGAGGGTTGCAGAATTAACTGGTTGGGTTGGAAGGGCCCTTAAAGACCATGTCATTCCACGATGATCCCTTTTGAATAAAGGGATTTCATGAAGTGTCACAGAAGTTTTATCTTTGATACATAATACCAAAATGCAGGTCAGAAAAAGACCAAACAGGTAACTTCTTTTCTTCCAAATTTTAACCTAACTTTTGGAGGATAAAGTTAAGTCTGTGAAGTTTCTCCTTTTGATCACCTTTACATCACTGCCAATAGCTTCTATCATCCCCAATGAGAGCTTCAATTTTTCTAGGCAACAGCTGTAGAAAAATGCAATTCATCACCAACATTTATCATCGTCCAAATTTTAGGACAGTAAGAAGAAAGAACAATCCAGGGTAAATTTTTATTAAAAACCCTCAGCTAGTTATTGCCTACACTGAGAATTCAAAGGAGAATGTTTACAACATTTATAAACAATTCCAGCTCTCCAGATAAATACCATGTGATTTCACCTCTCTCCAACTATTTTCTCACGCACTTCTTAAGTTTCATTTCTGTCTGAGACTCACCGAAGTTCCCAAAGCAAATAGTTATTCATGGCTGTGGGTCAGGAACCACCACAGTGACCAGGAGGCCAGCACAGGTGGCAAAAGTATTGCAGTGATAACCTCAATTAAAAAGTTACTTCCTTGACTCTATGAACAATGGAAACCTGAGTTCACACTATCTATCCTGTGTGGGGAATGTTTTTGTCCAGGTTAAGTAGCAGTCCTTTGCTTGCTCACAAAATGCTCGTTTAAAGCTAAACGTGTGCTCTTGTTTTGAGCAGAAAAGTCACTAGGCTATGCAGAGCCCAGAACTGCTCCTTTTTTACAGGCTCTTCTCCTGGAAGCCTTCTGACACAGGCAGAGGGAAGCTGGGGAGGTTCTGGTGAGATGTGCCACTTCATACTTCCCTAATGTCAACACAAGTCACAGAATTGCATCCTGATATAGAAGATGGAGAAAGGAAGGAAGGAAAAGGTGGAACAGAGTCCACATACTAAGACTAGAACATTTAGAAGTTCCCCTTCTGCTCCCTAGCTCACCAGCCGGTCTCTTAGAGATTTACAGTATAACTCATGCCTCATTTTTTTATCAATTGCAAAACTCAGGTAAAGTTACCTCATTAACTTGTTTTTTGTCCAAGTGAAAAACTTGACCAGAACTTGTTGAAGCAATTTCTTCATAGACTTTGTAACCAATATGATCCCTGTCATCACAGTCTCCAGTCAGCACAAACACCACCTGGATTAAAGAAAAATCAGTGAATCATTGGACACGTGGTGCCTAGGTGAGGAAAGCAATGCCACAGCAGCACTAAGGCAAGATGACAGAAGAATATCTCAGTCGAGCTGGGTTTGTTACTCTGCATGGACAGAGGCATTGCACTCAGTAATGATGGAAAAAGCAATGCAGAAGAAAAGGAACAGATAAAAATCTCTTTAAAAAAAAAACAATCAGCCCTGTTCAGATGCATTATTTAATTCACAGTAATAAAAAGAATATTCCACTAAGTTTTTCCTTAACCAGATCAGTTAACTCTATTTAAAAAAAAATTAAAATTCTTAGAATGCACTATATGGTCCCTTGTGGGAAAAAGATTTCACCAAGTTTCACACAGGAGAAATCTACCCTTTGTCATTGAGAAAACAGAGCACTGAACACACAACCCAGCTGAGAATACAAATTCCCACTGTACCTGTGACTGTTTCTGTTGGATGAGTTGAAGCACTTCATGGGTCAGTCTGTAATCCTTGGATCGGGCATCAGTAAATACATAGATGAAAGAGCCAGGCAGGGAAATTTCTAGAGCAATCTTTATTGCCCCAATGCTCATCTCTGGACAGTCTCCACCACCCTGTTCACAAGTAGAAATGAAACATAACTTTTTTTCTTTTAAGAAAACAAACATACCAAATAAGTTACTTTCTTTTGGGACATTCAAAACAGATACTTCCTCAGCCTCTAATCATTTATTCAGCTTTTCCACCCTAAGGATTTTATGGTTTCTGCAGAGTTCTGTAACACACTCACAAGCAGCAACTGCAACAATTCCAAGGGGGAAATTAAAGCCAAAGGAAGAGCCCTGGTGTCACAGTCACTCTCATCCATGTGGTGCTCAGCTCCAGCTTTTGTGACAGCCCCATTTCCCACATTCACATGCCCCTTGCTGGCTGACAACTCCCCTGCTCTGGTAGCACCCAGCACTCAGGGAAGGTCAGGGGCACAGACAGATAGGAAATGGCCCCAGGCAGGCAGTGCTGAGCTCCAGGAGAAGCTCTGGACACCAGAGCAGCAAGAACCTGCCCTGGAGCCCACCCTGGCACAAGCAGCTCAGCAGAGGGCACAGGTGCTGGGTTCCCACAGCTCTGCACTGCAGCAGCTGCAGAGCTGGAGGTTTTTCAGACCATGTGTTCAAGCAATATGCTTCCAAGTATGACTTTATCTTTATAGCAAAGGATTTGTTTCTCTCCCTAAACTAAGAATTTGGGAAAAATACTGTTTAAATAAAAGCTCGCTAACTTACATAAAAATTAACTTGGCATATTGAAGACAGAACTTTCCAAAGAGCTGACATAAACTGTAAAACTTGCCCTGTCATCTACAATAGGTTGCTGCACATTCAATATCAAATGTAAAATTGATATTTTTTATTTTTACAATCTACACATTCTGTGAAAGAAGAAGGCAAAAAGAGAGCAGTCCTTCATATTTAAGAATTTTGTTTGTCCTCAGTGAAATGTTCATGTTGGGAAAAATAACCTATCCATATACTTACTCTGATTTCAAAGCAAGAATATCAATAAGCTTCTCATCTATGCTAAATAATAAGCATGTGGTCATTGTTTTTCTGTAAGTCACATAAGAACCACTGTTCTTTGTTTCAAAGTCAGTTCTACTAAATGTAGCCTGAGTTTTATGGGAAAAGCAAGTGGTAGACTCCTGCCTGAAATTCAAGAGAGAACTCTCCAAGAAGATTTTTGACACATGTCAGAACTTTATCTTGGCAATGCCTATACAGTCCAATGGGACACATCAGTATATCCAAATTCTTTCAGCAGAAGACTCTTCCACATAAAGCTTTAATTTGTGGGCAAACTCAAAGTAATAGCTAATTTCCACAGACATGTTCTTGGAACAGGAAAACTTCTACTCCCACTTCAAGTCTACTTGATTATCATCTCATAATATTCTGTATGGCAGCATCTGTTTTCTACACAGAACATGAAAAGCACTACTGAGCTAAATGGTTGTTCTGAGAACAAGCATGGACTTTTTTATTCCTGCAATGTAAAAAAGGCAGCTGGTAGAACAACAAAACATCCTCATCATCATGGAATGGTTTGGATTGGAATGACCTAAAAGCCCATCCAGTATCACCCACTGCCATGGGCAGGGACACCTTCCACTATCCCAACTTGTTCCAAGCCCCATCCAACCTGAACTTGGGCACTTCCAGGGATCCAGGGGCAGCCACAGCTTCTCTGGGCACCCTGTGCCAGGGCCTGCCCACCCTCACAGGCAGAACTGCTTCCTAACATTTAACATTAGTATTGCCTTTAATTAAAAAAAAAAAAGTAGAAAATTTTCCATTCAGTATTTCCTTCCTTTCTGTCCAAACTGAAATTAAATACAACTACCTCATGAAGCTTTCTGGAAAAGCTGAGGTGAGTGAAGCTCAGGAAGCTTCATGTTCCCTTCAGTTTGAAAAGGCCCACAGAAATACACAAAAATCTGCTTAACTAATAAAAATAAAAAGCCCAAAGCCAAACACAAACAAAAAAACAAAACACACAAAAAAACTAAAACACTAAGGAGCCATTGCTGCCGAAGTTCAGGTTCTTATCACACTGTCTACAAGAATGAATCAAAAGTAATTAAACATTAATTAAGTATAGGTGATACCTCCTAAGCTGATCCTGTATCCAAGGAAAATGTCCTTTATCACTTTGAATGTAAAAGGAACAGGGCCCAGCTTCTGCAGTGAAATGCACACAGCCCAATTTTTACCTGATGTCAAACGTCAGCCAAAAGACCCTCCAACTATTCCGTAACAGATGAATGGAAAACAGGAGCTGGGCTTACCCTGATGTTCAAGGAGGACAAGTTGAGCATGTTTTCATATAATATGTTATGATGATGATATAATATGTTTTATACACAAGATGCCTTGAAATAATTTATCTTCAGCTTAATTTTAGCTTTGTTCATTAATGAGAGTATTTGGTCCATGCCCTTTCTCAAAATGGACCTAGCTCAAAACTTCCTCTACCTCCACAACATTCACTCTTGCATTTTTTATCAGTCATTTTGGAAAAATACTGATAACAGACCTGTAAAAGGTGTTCATATTTTCTATACTGCAAGATGACCTACCAGTCCTGTTCTAATCATTTTTTGATTTCTACTTTGGCCCTTCACCAATACAATGGATGAATACAGTGACGGCTTTCATATACCAGAATGAGCATATCTTGAAAGTAATTATGAAATATGCGATTAACCAGCATTAAAAAATGAAATCTAAAATTAATTAGACAGAAACTTTTAAACAACTTTGTTAGAAATTAAGAGTTTGAAATTCTCAAAATCTTCACCTACATCACCCACCTTTTAGAAACAGCTGCAATTACTGCCCAAGTATAACTATTGAGGAAACAAAACGTGAAAACTGGATGGAATTTTGAAGCTTAAATTTCCTCATGAAGAAGAAAACTGTAATAGGTATTGTTCTCTCTGGATTTCAAACCTTCTGCCAACTTTTAGAGTCATCTTCAAGCCATCTGTTCTTACAGAGATTACACCATGTGCCAGTTTCTGAGGGAGAGTCTGTCTGGCACTGCTGACTCCAGCAAGGTTCACCACAGGTCAGAAGCATTTTCCTTGGTTAAAGACAGGACGATAGGAACATATGTTCTGTCAATAAGGATAACTCCATTCCAATACTTCCCCCTTTCTATCACCTGAAGGAACAACTGGAGCTGTGCCAGGGCAGAGTCAGGTTGGATCTCATGGAAAGGTTCTTCCCCAGAGGGTGCTGGCACTGCCCAGGCTCCCCAGGGAATGGGCACGGCCCCGAGGCTGCCAGAGCTCCAGCAGTGTTTGGACAACGCACTCAGGGATGCACAGGGTGGGATTGGTGGGCTGCCTGGGCAGGGCCAGGGGTTTGACTGGATGATCCTGAGGGTCCCTTCCCACTCAGGATATCCTGTGATTCTAAGAAGCCTTTAAATCAGTAAGCACCAAGTAACACACAGCAGGGAAGGCAGTACCTATGGAAAACCTGATTGGTCTTACAGTCCTCTTGTTTGAATGGTGTTCATGGAATATAATTTGCAGAACACAGTAAAAGTCCATAAAAATGTCTGTGGACAAGTGGCAGGACTAATGAAAACGCCAACTAAATGTTAGCATCACCTAACTATTCCTTCTTGTGTAATTGAACTATGTCTGCACAAAATGATGTAAACTAAGACAAAGGAATGAATCATAACCCTAAATTAGGATGACTGGAAGACAACAGTTTGTGCAGGCAAAATGACAGAGGTAAGTGATCTACATCCTCATGAATGCTTGCAGCAGGAATATCAGCACAAGAGAAAAGAGTCTTTGCTAGAACCGCATAGGAAACAATTTACTCACCTGAACATAAAGTTCCCTAAGTTCAAATTGAAACTTCTTGGGATCTGTGGTTATTGTCACTGGACCAATTTCTAGAAGGAAATACAAAGAAAACAGAGTTATCCAATGACATATGGTAGTTAAAAAAAAAATAATGAAACTAAAAGCATTGAACAGAAAAAAAAATACTAGAGAATGATATCCCCAGTAGTGAAACCTGTGATTTCAGATCTGGTAACTGTAATGTTCCAGTATTACCTAACTCCATGTGCCTTAAGCATTTATATGCACATAAAGTCTTTCACTTTAGATTTTGATCAAACATTTAATTGCTCTTAGTAATAAAAAGGGAACAAAAATTCCCAGAATAAATGTTTCTGGACCAAGAAACAATGTATTTTTCCAGAAAGAGACTCCTCAGACTGGAGAAAAACAAGACTTTGGGAAAACCTTATAGTAGCCTTCCAGCGCCTAAAGGGACTCAAAGAGAGTTGGAGAGGGACTTTGGAAAAGGGCCTGGAGGGACAGGAGAAGGGGACATGGCTTCAAACTTAAAGATATTAGATACTGGGGAAGCAGCTCTTCCCTGTGAGGGTGGTGAGACACAGAGTACCCACAAGGCCAGGGGCTAGATCCCAGGAAGTGTCCAAGGCCAGGCTGGATGGGGCATGGAATAAAATAACCTGGGATAGTGGAAGGTGTCCCTGCCCATGGTAGAGGGTGAAACAAGATGAATTTAAGGTCCCTTCCAACCCAGATTTTGTGACTCTAGGCAAACATGAAGAGGCCTCTCTGGACAGAACACACATACTTGGGTTTGCAATTTTACTCTTGTGAAAAAGACATGTGCCACATCTCTTCTCTGAAAATAAAACAGTACCTCTTGAAAAATCCCCGTGTGAACCCTATCCCCAACCCTAGCACATCCAGAAGGAGCTGCCAGAAAGAACCAATGCAGAAACAACTTTATTCATGGCATTTGCTACGTCTTTGTCTACTGAGGAAGGGCCGGACATCCAAATGAAGTTGCCTGGGGTGTACAGCAGCAGCACATATGCGAGCATTTCCCAATCCCACGGAGCTGTCCTCGTACCCCTCACACAGCTGCCTTGCTGACTGGTATCAAAAGTGATTCCAGCCAGCTGGTTCCTATGCTGTGATTTCCTGCCTGTTCACCTCAATCTGCCTTGGCACCAGTGCCCTTCATTCTTTGCCTGGCCCAGGCAGGCACTGCTGCTCTGGCCATGGACACTCTCCCAACTCAGCAAGCACAGTCAGGGTGCTATGCCAAAAATCAATAAACACACACACACTAAAATGAAGAGATTTCTGCCAGCTGAGTGCTCCAAAGCACTCAAAGAGATCAGCTGAGTCCCAACACATCAAATGGGGCACAATTCTGCTGTCAGGGTAAAAGCCAAGCATGAAACTGCAGCGATGCCAATTTAATACAGCTGCAGCTTACAGGGAAGTGCTGCCTCAGCAGACCTCACAACACTTTCCAAGCTCTATAAAAGTTAATAGGCACTTATCTTCCCTATAATACAGACCTTTTTCTCTTTTAAACAATCCAAAGTTTTATTTTGCTGGAGTTACAACAAATACCATCACTAAGGTCTACTCTAATCACACCAATATTTGCTGGGCAGCCCCTATTTACGAGTGTCTTTCAGTTTAATTTCTTTGAGAGTCACCCACAAGATCACACAAAACCTTTCCTAGAATATTAAACTGTCTGTGGGTTTTTTGTATGGCTGTGAGTCATTCATCTGTGAATGCCATGTACTAAAATGCTGCACTATCATTAAAAGAGCCATTATAAGGACTCACTGTTCCTTCACATACTTCATCTTGCTGTGCTCCCACGACCCCTGGTACTTTTCTCCTCTGGGTACCCTTTAAAGCAAACACCTGCAATAAAGCTACCTCCAAACTGTTTTGCTTCCAATCTCCCCTGTGCCAAGCACTGTTCTAAAGCACGTCACTGACTGGAGTTTCTCCATGTAGTAACCCCGTTAGCTCCGTTATTCCCATCTGTTGAGGGATTCAGTGCAGTTCTAGCACAGTAAATCCTTTGGAAAGGCTTTCTTACCCTATAAAATAAAGATCTGAAAAGCAAGACTCCTTCAGCTAAGCTAAAGCAACCCATCAGGTCAGGTGGGCTGAGAACTTGGCCTTACTCCCCCAGAGGCAGCAGGGGCTGGCTCCAGCAGTGCCGATGCCAAGCGGAGCCGGCCGCCCCCTGCTGAGAGCTCAGCAAAGAGCTCAGCTGGGACATGGCACCCAGGCCGTGGGCACACCACCTGCTGCGGGCAGGACACAGCAGAGAGCTCAGCTGGGACATGGCACCCAGGCCGTGGGCACACCACCTGCTGCGGGCAGGACACAGCAGAGAGCCCCGCAGGAGCCGTTCAGGGGCAGACGTCCTCAGCTGATTCCACAGCCGAGGCCAGTTCTCAATGGTGAGGCTGCTCCTCCTCAGCACCTGAACTCTCACCAGCCTGTCCCAAAAACTCAGCAGCTGTCCTCCACACACTGTTGTGCCACCAGCTTATGTGACCTGCCTGCTTTAATAGCCTTCCTCAGCTTCAGTTTCTTTCATCCTCGTTCTGTAACCTCCTACACCCCGTAAACACACCAAGCAGAAGAAAATAATAAGCTTTTAAACTTCATTAGCTCTTTAGGTGAAGCTTGACATATGGAATACTCTAACAGAATACAGAATCACAGAATGGTTTGTGTTGGAAGGGACCTTAAAGCCCCTCCAGTCCCACCCTGTGCCATAGGCAGGGACACCTTCCACTACCCCAGGCTCCAAGCTCTGTCCAGCCGGGCCTTGGGCACTTCCAGTGATGGGGAGGTATGGTTTTCTATACTGCAATCTAAATCTATTTTTAGGGAGTGATATGGGAATATTTGGAATTAGTTTGGTGTGGGGGGTCTCTCCATTGCTCACTACTCCAAACTTTCCTGGTCACCCAGAGGGAGCTGTGCAAAGGTGAAAAAGCTGACACAGCCCCAAGAGTGGCAGTGAGTCTTTCTGAAGCACCGACTCAACCCTCTGGCTTCACAAGTACAGTGTACATGTCAGCTCTTCCAGACTGACATGGGAACCCAACAGTCAGTGCTGCACACACACAAACTGGGAACAGCCAGAAGGAAATGTTTTAAAGGAATAGCTGCACGTCTCTGAGCAAAGCCTGGACTTCCAAAACTGAAATCACAGAAGTCAACATAGCCAATGTGGCATCTGAGCTTGTATCTAGGCAACTACAACTACTTAATACTGAGTAACACAGAGATGAAAGATTTTGATGCTTCCTTTCTGGGGCAAGTCTTGTAAAAACCATCTCATTGGTAAATAAGGAGAAAAGCCAGCAGCAACCTGAGAAACCGGCCATTCCAAAAGGCCCTGCTGTTTTTCCATGGCTTTCTGCCACACCTCAAATGGCCACATGTTTATGTACAAGCTGAGCAGCAAGCACACTGGGAAAACCACAGATTTCCCCATGACACATAATCACATATAATTACCACTGAGGGTGATTGCAGATTTGGCACTCCCCTAATCCTGACCACGGAACACATCTGCGCCAAACGTCTGCTTTGGACAGCTGGATGCTTTAGGAGAACTAGCAAAAGAATATGGAAGTCTTTTGCCTACCTCGCATCAACTCAGAACACTGGATTTGTTTGTTCTAGAAGGAATAAAAAAGCTTTAAGTGATACATGGTAGCTGAAGGAACTTTGGCAGAACTGCTAAACCTTGTGGAGTGCTCTCTCTCACAGAATTCCTTCTTCTAACTCACACTAAGAATATTTTCCTGATGCAAAGCCATACCCAGAATTAAAACAAACTAACTAAATAAACAAAGCAAAGATATCCCCCCCCAAAAAGCCTCCACACCTTTGAATACTTCCAAAGAAATATAAATTTCAAAACCATGACACTACAAATGAAAAAGAAAAATAGGGAAAAACAAAACCCCAAAATCTACCACAGAATAGCAAAAATTCCCTGACATTCCCATACAACATTATTATATTCTATATAATACCACAGTAATTACACCATGTTACATTATATAACCACATTAATTATATACTAATTTAAAAATAATATTATAGTTATATTTAGTTATCTCTTCATAACACAGTACATATAGAAAAAACCTGGGTGACAATTATCTTCCACATGCTTTTTTATTTATGGATTGACTAATATGGGTTTCACATACCCATATATACAAATCCTTACCTGCTCATTTATATATGTGTGTGCGTGTGAGTACACAGATATCAAATAATTTTTGCCTTAAATAAAGAGATGCTGAAGGATTAGTAGTAATCAGATGGGACAGCTGAAATGTCTAAATCAAGATCCCTGCCAAAAGAAGCTGGTGTACAGTTATTCCCTAAGAGCCAGTTACTAAGGGTGCTGAGCACTGAGGACTATCTGATTTAATGCTCTTCTCAGAGAAGGAGGAGAACTGTATCCAATCCATTGCAAAGCTCTGCTTATAATGCCTCTGAAGACCTTTAGGAGCATCCACTGCCAAGAATTCAGAGAATAAGAACAACGGTAAAGCTGCTCCCAGCCAGGCTCCAGCCAGCTGCCCATCCTGAGGGCACAGAAATCTGCAATTTTCCAACAGCAAATTGGGTCCTGCAGGCTTTTCCCTCTATGGATCCCTCACGAGCTGCCAGTGGAAGTGCTTCACAGGGCTCTCCTTCCCCTTACAGGGAAGGTCATCACACAGGTGAGACTGCATAAAAGAAAACCACTTGTAACTGCCATCTCAAATGACAGTGAATAGTGTTGTTCCTCACATAGCAGACAAATAAATGGGCACGGGACCAGAAGCTGTTTTACAGCATTTTGTTTTATAATGCACTGAAAATTGCTGCTCCATTTTAACTGATTGCGAATTTCTGAGGAAACCAAGGAGCTGACTGCAGCATGCAGTAAAGAAAGGCCAAATTTAAAGCCTTGTGCTTTGTGCTCTGAAGTGAAGGACACCTCAACTCCCATTCAGATGATGGGAGCTGTGTGGATAGAAACCTGAATGAACTTTTCCAGGAACACAAGGCAGTACTGGAGACATTGCCTACAGTCATAAGCCTACCATAGCTAACACACATCCCACTGGAAAGGCCATCCCAATGGATTCAGGGAGCACTGAGTAAGCCAAGACACTTAGCGCTAGAACATGTAATAAGCTATTTAAAGTTTCCTCCTAAATGATATTCCCTTATGACTCAGCTGCTTTTAGATTCTAACCTGACTACAATTAATTTTTTGAAGAGACCAGAAACTGCAGTGAGCAGCTTTTACCCGATTCTTAACCAGAGAGAAATGAGCCAAACCAACCCAGCAAGGATATGTTTCCTTAATACACTTACTTTTTTCTTTTTTAAATCATTTTTCAGCCTCATGACTTATGACTACTAAGTGTAACAGCACACAGGAAGGAGTCAGACTGCTCACAGTTTTTCACAAGCTGGCTGTTCACAGACAAACCAGATAGATTATCCTGGGAATTGCAGAGCTCTGCTAAACAGCTCAAGCCAGCACCAGTGGAGCTGATGAAGCTCCATCCACACAGATGGCAAGGGCCACCACCCTCCTGCATCAAACTCTTCATTGCAGGACAGCAGCCAGAGCCTGGCTGAAACTCAGTGACCAAAGATCTAACACAAGCTTACTAGCAATGTGCCTTAGCAAGTGCCACATTTATGTTGTTATTTCCCATTGTTATAATAGTTATGAGCTCATGACTTTTTTTAAGAAAAACAACAATGACAAAAAAAAGGCATTATACATGCTTCATTTCTTGGAAAAGAAAAGCTCACTTGGAGACGCACAGTGGATAAAATCTAATATTCTCATCTTTTGTCTACTGCAACAAGCATTAAGTTTAGCTTATGAGCCTCGAGTGCAGTTGTCTAAGAGTTATTAATGACATGCAGTAAGAAACCATAAAAATCAGGGACAGATTTGCCTAGCACACTGTTAGCTCCACCTTCTGAGAACTACAGTCACAAGCCTCAGCATGTGCAGAGTAACCTCTACCCAGAGGTAGTTAAAATAAATCCATATTTGCTACAAATGCTCTGTTAAATGGGTGATGCACAAAACAGTCTTGGAGCTTCTCAAGCCCTTTGCACGAGTGGCACATTACATTAACCAAGGAATCCTAATTAAAAAACTCCTCCCTTAGTTAGGAAATGAGAAAAAGATATTTTGAATGAAATAGAAACATCGGTTGATTATTGTTCTGAGGAAGTAATCCACTTGAAGAACTCCTCTAGCTCCACTGCGAGGCTAGAAGTTTTTTTTTTGTCTATTGCTGGTGCACAACTATGGGCAAAGAGACCAGAAAACTTGAGTCCATGTGGTTCAGATTTAAAGTAATTACTTTAGTGGCTATGAAACATCCCAAAATGAATGACACAAAGCAAGGCTCTTTCCTTTCTGGGGACAAACAGACATACGGAACTCTGCAATCTGGAGCAGCCCCACCTTCCTCCTGCCTGCCTCAGTCTTTCGCAGAGCGCTGGAGGTCTGTTCCCAGCGAGGCCACAGCAACGTGCCTGAGCTGGCCCTGCTGCCTCTGGCCAGCCCTCCGTGGAGCACTGCCCAACTCCCAACACACAGCCACAGCTGGCAGCTCGGCTGACAGGCCCTGAGAGAGGCCAAGGGCTGAGCGAGCCACAGAGATTAAGGGAAGCTCTTACAACTAGGTGGTCCCTGACATCCAAGCCTTGAGCTCCATCCCAGCACTGAGTACATCCAGGACTGCAGTCTGTGCTCTCCTGCATCTCCTGTGTGCCCAGAGCTCTGGGGGCCGTGATCACCCATCCAGCACTGCAGGCATTCATGGGGCTGCTTTGCTTTTCCAATGACAAAAGGCAGGAGCAGACACAAGGGGAAAAAGCTTGGAGTGATTTGCTTTGCTCAGCCTACAGTAAAGGACAAACAGCTGATAAGGACTGCAGACACAGCTTCCTTACTGTCCAGCCTGGGAGCAGTGCCGGATCCTGGGGCTGGCCCACACTCCCAGCTCCCACTGAACATCTGAGAAGGTCATCAGCTCACTTTCTGTTTGTGTTTATTTCCCCTTGTTAACAACAGGCTGAACGGAGTAAAACTCAGTTCATAATGCTCTTTAAATTCCTTCTCCAGACTGAACTCCAGTTCAGTCCAGGTCTATTTCTGTCTCATCTCTGGGTCTGTGTATTTTGGCACTGCTCCTTCTACACTTGTAACAGCACTGGATAAAGAACATGCACGGAGGAATGAAGCAGGAATTAATGCAATTACCCATTTCACAGTGCTGCTTTGTGATTAATTACCTTACCATGCTGAAGTCAAATCAAGAACAATTTAAAACACAACTTTTAATTCACAATTTATACTTAATATTGCATTACAAAATGAACTTATTTACTGTGACATCTAGCAGGATAGATTTTGAACTGCTGTCCATACCGCTGCCAGCTGGGAATATCCGAGCTCCACTGTCAGGAGCCTCCTGGCACTGCAGGGTACCACAGCCTCACCCGTAAAGCTCATTCTTCTTCATGGAACTCAGGCTCCCACTATGTCCCCAGATGTACCTCACGGTAAGAGGGGTCCAGTGGCTGACCAGCAAAAAAAAGTCACAGCTTCTTTTATTTGCAGGATAGATTAATTCAATTACAATGGCTAATTAAAAGCTTCTTCTGCTTGGAAGATTATATACCCAGATTACTTCATTCAAAGATATTTGGAAGATCCTTGGAGAGAGCTACCTTACTGAAGCCAAGTCAGATTTTTGATCTTGAGACATCAGCAAACTGAAAAGCAACTGGCTCTTTACTGCTGAAAGTGCAGCTGCATCACTTTCCCAAAGGATATGGAACTATTAATGTGCTCAGAACCCACAGTTACACAAAAGCAGACCCTGTAAGTAAA
Source organism: Bombycilla garrulus (assembly GCA_013400315.1). Taxonomy (NCBI): domain Eukaryota; kingdom Metazoa; phylum Chordata; class Aves; order Passeriformes; family Bombycillidae; genus Bombycilla; species Bombycilla garrulus. Next base: position 2,357,689 of record VXBU01012612.1, on the reverse strand, counting down.
TAAAGTCACCATCAGCAGCCTGAGCATCCTGAGATCAGGATAACCCAGTCCTGCTCCATTTGGGATGAGGGGAAACATTCTACAACCCCATAATGTAGTACCCACTGAAGTGCCAAGGCAGGAGCAGTAATAAGCACTGGTAATTACCCTCAGTTGTTAATAAAGCAGCAGTCTGTGTTTTCTTCAAGAAGCCACTCTCCTAACAAGCTTTATGGAGACCATGGCACTAATCCATCAGTGCTTAAAACTGCCAAGAGACCATGGGAACACAAGGACTTCCCAGAGTGTGTTCCCATATTAACCCTATCCTGCTTTTCAATAAGCTTATGTTGTGGGTTTGCTTTCATATGGTAAAAGATAACTTTATTTTAAATAATCACAGACTCATAGGCACAGGTGGAAAGAGATCCTAAAGCTGATCTAGTTCCATCCCTTGTGCAGGGACATTTCCACTAGCCAGGCTGCTCCAAGCCCCATCCAACCTGGCCTTGGACACTTCCAGGGATCCAGGGGCAGCCACAGCTTCTCTGGGACAATTCCTTCCTAACATTTAATCAGTGCTGCCCTCTGGCAGCAGGAAGCCATTCCCCCTTGCCCTGTTCCTCCATCCCTTGGAAAAAAGTCTCTCTCCATCATTCCTGTAGGCTCCCCTCAGACACTGCAAGGCCACACATAGGTCACCACAAAGCTTCTCCTCTCCAGGCTGATCAATCCCAAAGCTCTCAGCCTTTCCCTGCAGGAGAGGCGCTCCATCCTTGATCCCCTCAGTGGCTTCTCCATCTGACCACAGATGCACTGTGGTGTTTTAGGTTTAAATGAGTCTCTAGAGGTTTCTGTGGCTGGAGGGAGTTACATGGCCTGGGACAAAACATCACTGTTGGACATGAAGTTCAAACACAGTGTGGTAAGTTTCAGGCCTTTTTTCCCCTGAAAGAAACACAAGAAAGTAAATACTGAGCTAGAACTCCTTCAGATGGCATAGAGACTTTGAAACATCAATTAAATTTTGCTCAGTAAACCCCATCATTACTCAATTAGTCTTAAAAAGAAAATATAGATACTAAACACAGATCTACCTACACCTGCATAATGCAAACACTACTAAATAGTCTCCTCAGTTTTCATACCAATCTACCTGTCTCTCAATAGAACATAAGGAAGAAAACAAGTTGTATTTTGAATATTCTAGGAGAATAAAACCAAGGTTCTAGGAGATGACCCACGTGTGCCTGCACACACACACATGTGCATGGACATCATGACTTCAATACTATAAAAGGCTTTAGGATATATCCCATGCCATCCTTTGAGAATGCAGATTTCCAAACATAACAAAAATCAAGTAACGTGAGGCCAGCTGCTGGGAGAAAAAAGTGTCACGTTCAGTACAAAACTCAGCTATTCTGCATGAGGTTACTCTGTACCTAAAATATTCTTTTTTTTCCTTTTTACTACTAAAACTGCATCTGCCTTCTTTCCAAGTAACTGACAGAGGTTTTTATTGATTTCAGTTAAACAGACCCCAGTCCCCATCCAAGTATTCCACTATAAAGTGAATTGCTAAAGGATTACCAGTGTAAAACCATCAGAAACCCCAACTCTATCCTTTCAGGCATTAGAACTGTAAATTCAAATCTCTGCATCATTCCAGCTAAGTCTCCACTTCATAGGACTAATCCATGTGCAGCTGACAGAACATGGAATGTTACAGCAGATAATACTGTTCGTGTACATCAATTATTCACTCTGACAATACCCAGTTGGGAATATTATCCCTAGGGCTCTAACATGGGTCCAGCGATGCCTCAAATACCACTGTGAATGAAGAGGCATTGATTAGCTGAAGTTAAAACACCCATTTAAGAATGTTCAGAAAAGGGCTGTTACTGGTGTTACAGGTTAACATGAACTTTTTGGCTTAAAACAGTTAAGTCTCTAAATAATTCATTTTCTATTTCTATCTATCAGACACATTACTTACTCCTGGTGAGGCTCTGTTTGAGAAGTTGGATCAGATTATTTTTTTAAGGTCCCTTCTAACCTAGGCTGTTGCAGGACTCTTGTATAAGAAGGCAGTGGGAAAAAGAAGCAGAAAATAAGACTGCAAAATAGCTTATCTGACAGAGCCAACCCAGGAAAAAGAGGATACTGAAACATTTTAGTTCTATTTTTAAAAATATGTGGTTTGGATTGAAATGCTGATTTAAAAAGAAAGATATAGCAAGTTTTTCATGGCCAGATGAGCCTCACAAAAGCTTCATTAGAGCACTGTTTACTTTGGTAACCGGCGAGTCAGCTGGAAACAGCTCTCTCCCATCCCTTCACTTCTGCCCGTATCATTTGTAATTGTGTCATTTTCTAAATGGCACCAAGAAAAACATTTTTAAGCAAAAACCATTCAAGTAAGGGATAAACTTCTTGCGGAAGTCTAGAGAACCAAGGCTGAGAAACTGGAATGCTCACCACAACCCAGGGGAAGGGGAAAGGAGTCGGGCCAGGCTGAGCAGTGTCTTCACACTGCCAGAATAGCTCAGGGGTGACAGTGGTCTCACGTGTCTCCCTGCAGTGAGAATGCCTTGCCTCTGGTTCTTCCCAGCTCTGAGTCTGGCCCAGCAGTGCACACAGGGCTCCCTGGCAGCTCTCCTCCCTGAGGCAGGCTGCAGCCACTGGAGCTGGGCTGCTGGGAGCCATTTACACAGAGGCTGCTCTCCCCCCTCTGCAGCGCTGCACTCACTTCATGGTTTTAATCTGCCAGGAGAACCCAAAACCAGAACTTCTCCCCACAGTAGTCACACAACTCCTGGGAACAACTATTTGGTAAATGAATCCTGTTGCACAGACGTCTCCCACTCAGTGCTGCCGAGGGTCTGGCTGCAAGACACACGTGTTTAGTTGTCACTTTGGAAAGGGAATCTGCACATTCACTGACTCGCGTAAACTCTGTGGTACGTAAACAATCCACCAATCCACATTCTAAGCATCATTTCTGCCCACAGTCATTTATCATATAAAACTGACATCTCAGTGAGATAGCAGAACACCTGATAATAGGGAATCATGGGATCATTTAGGATTGAAAAGCCCTCTAAGATCAAGTCAGACCATTGCCCCAGCACTGCCAAGGTCACCACTAACCACATCCACAAGTGACACATCCACACAGCTTTTAAATCCCTCCAAGGATGGTGACACTTCCCTGATCCGCCTTTGTCAACCCTTTGAGGGAAGAAATTTTCTTAATATCAATTTAAAGTTCCCCTGGAGGAACCAGAGGCTGTTTCCTCATGTTATATATAACAATATAGCTTCAAATATCAACTGAGAATAGACCAAAAGGAAGCCCAAAGCTGGAAGAGCCATGCACTTGTTCAAGAAGAATTTCTGGTTGCTTCTCCAGCTGTGAAACAGCAGCTCTGGGAATTCATCACCAGCAGCTCAGCCAAGAACTCAAGAGCATGCCACTGTCTCAGTGTGACCTGGATTTATGCAGGACTCGGAATCCTGAAAGCTCATCAGGTCCTTTCTTCAGCATTCCTCAGAGTCTACCTAAACTCTTAAGGGTATGAGAAGTTTGCTAGAGCAGCTCATCTGCTTTGAAAGTTGAAGAACTTGCCCTGAGAAGCTGTGGCTGCCCCATTCCTGGAAGCATCCAAGGCCAGGCTGGACAGGACTCAGAGCAACCTGGGACAGCAGATGTCCCTGCCCATGGCAGGGGATGGGATGACATGGGCTTTAACGTCCCTTCTAACACAAACTGTTCTGGGATTCTGTAAGCCTATAACTCTATGGCGTTTCTCATGTCTGCATAGAAAAGATACAAACAGAAGGATTTGATAAATTGCATGGATTAAAGCTGAAGAGACCATCAGCACTTTGGACTCCACAGCAAAAAATGAACCAGGATTTCAGCCGTATCTGTTACCCTGTCCCACCCTGTGAGCAGGCAGGGCAAGAGCCTTTGCTGACCACCAGCAGTACTACAGTGCCATGTTTTTACTCCCTATGGGCTTGTCTCAGGACAAACTCAACAGTTAAACCCCCGGAAGTGTTTTACAAAAATCTAATTTAAAGGGCAAATTTGAGTTGTTGCACCTGGCACCCAAGCACAGTAACTGAGGATGCCACCAGCAAACACCATGGAATGCTTTGATTTGGAAAGGACCTTAAAGATCACCTCCTTCCACACCCCTGCCATGGGCAGAGACACCTCCCACTAGAGCAGGCTGCCCAGCTCACAAAAATAGCACAGGTAGATGTGACACGTGTGTCACAGGGCCTGGCCTGGCCCTTGGCCCGCAGCCCTGCTCAGATGCCACTGATGAGTGCCACAAATGGCATTTGCTCCCCATGCCAGCAGCTGCCTTACAACCACGCTGCCTTTTGCCAACTCCTCTACGCAAGCAAGAGCTACGGGCAGCTCATTACAGCAGGATCCACGAGAGCTTAACAGGGGAGCTGCTAATCCAGGCAGCTCTGACCAGCAGCAGAATGGAATCCCAGCCGTGCAGATCTCTATCACCTCCTGCACGGGCCCTGTGCCCCTGCACTGACCCACAGACATGGCACAGCCACACGAGCGCCGCGACGCTGCAGCCCAGCAGCTTTGGAAGAAGGAAAGAGGCATCAGAGTATTTCTGCTTTTGATGCAGTGCTCAGTAGTTTTTAGGAAGCTGTGGAAGAGAGGGAAACATTAAATATTATCTGTGGGTTATAAAATTCCAGAGTTTTACTAACGTAAAAATGCAAGCATGCCCCAAACTCACTCAAAAAGCAGATGTGAACAGGGAGAGAGAAGGGAAACTTTTCCCTTCTCTTAACTGTTTTGCCCTAATCAGCTAAACAGGAATACATTAGGCAAAACCTTGTTTTCTGTTCACTCATCTTGTAAAATTTATTTGAAATAATGCCACTATTTATGTTAATACAGAAATTAATTTAGACTAACTCATTTGTCTTGAGCCTTGTATTTCCCAGTTTCACCCTCCATCTGGCCTAGCCCAAACAGATTGGAATGTACTCAGCTGACTACTGGAAAAACATGGAACTCTCACAGGGCAATGAAATAATCAATGGCTAAATAATTACTGAACTTATTCTACAAGAATGATTACAGTTTAAAAACGGAAGCATTTACCATGATGATTGTTTTCACTAAGCTGTTCAGCCTGTTTATACAACACAGAGCACAAAGATTTCTTCTCTGGGGAATTTGGATCTGTGACCGTAAAGCCATCAAGCTCCAAAAACCAATGTTACCACCTGACTTGCACTGTTTGTGTAGGTCAATCTAAAGCGTATTTTCTCAGGGTCTGCATTGTGTCTGGAAGAAAACCCACTCTGAATTGGCAGGTCCTTTCAAATACAGTCTGACAGCTCACAATGGATATTTGAAGTGGTTGGGTCACCACTCCCCTCATCAGTCAACACGAGTGAAGGGTGAGTGCTAATTCCTGAACTGCTGCAGTAAGTATAGTCACTGAGGATGCCACCAGTGAATGGCACGGAATCATGGAACGGTTTGGGTTTGGAAGGGACCTTAAAGCTCACCACATTCTCCCCCCTGCCATGGGCAGGGACACCTTCCACTAGGTTGTTCCAAGCCCCTCCAACCTGGCCTTGGATACTTCCAGGGATCCAGGGGCAGCCACAGCTTCTCTGGGCACCCTGTGCCAGGGCCTTCCCACCCTCACAGGAACAATTCTTCCCCAGTACCCCATCTAACCCTGTCCTCTGGCAGTGGGAAGCCATTCCCTGTGTCCTGTCCCTCCAAGCCCCTGTCCCAAATCCCTCTCCAGCTCTACTGGAGCCCCTTTAGGCAGTGCAAGGGCCTCTCAAGTCTCCCCACAAACCTCTCTTCCCCAGGTGAACACCCCCAGCTCTCCCAGCCTGGCTTCAATCCTGCCCTTAGAGACTGGTCCTGTCTTTGCCTGCAAAACTCTCTGTCCCCACCTCCAGTGCCTTAAAGGCATTCACAAACCAACATGGAACTCCTGCATACATTGACAATCAAGGCAATTCTCCTGAACACGATGGCCAAGGGACAAAGACTGCAAGGGCATCACTAATACTTTAAACAACAGCCTGTTGGGCAGACTCAAGGCATCATTTTTCTGTACCAACTGCCCACTGGAATGGTCACAGTGAAGACTGTCATTTAATGGAATTCAGGAGCTATTCAGGTACAGACATGGATAGTCATCCAGCCTCTCCTGAAGATCTTGTTCAGGTGTCTGCAGTACAAAATGACATCCAAATTATTAAGGCAGGATGGTTCAGGTTTAAATCACCAGTTCTGCCTAACATGCCCTCTGCTGCCAGAGGCAAATCTTCAGGCCTCACTCAGGAAAAGGATATGTGAAAAGGGTATAAAAATCAACAGAATACATACAAAAACATTTCAAAGTGTTTTTGCTTAACTACAGAGTGTGCCTGAGGTCTCCAAACTAAAAGAAGTGACCTTTCCCATCTCCTATCCCTTCTTTATCCCTAGGGCTAGGGCAGGATATCCTGGGCAGGATTATTTATCATCACATGAATTTAGCAATACTGTACCAGCATAAGCCCAACTGTAAAAACGTTAAGACAAATGTTATGGATTAATTTCTGGAACAATTACAAGGCCCAAGACCCCAGTGTCCAGCTAAACTACATAAACACAGATAAAACTGTCCAAACTGCAAACCTGAATAATAAACCCTATGTAACTAACAGAAGAGCCTAGATGAAATTCCAGATGTCTCACACATGACAAATTAAAATACTCTGTAAGAAAGTTCAGTGTACACTTCTACAAAGGAAATATCAACAAAACAAAGAAAAAATTAATTCATTTCATTCTCTGCAGTCACATCTCACATTTACTGAGCCCTTCCAAATATGTTATGTTGCTGATTAGCAGTAATGCCTTAAGGTAGTCTTTTTTCCTTTTTCTGATCTTTGGAGTTAAAAACTGCTTTAAAACATCACTGAGGCACATAATTCTTACTGAACAATAATGTTGGGGAGCACCCTGTAATTTAAAACACCGCACTTCTAATGGACAAAATTGAGTCAAGTAGGAAAAGCAGGATGGATCCAGATCCCAGCCTGAGCACAATCAGACTTCAAACAGGACTGAAAAAATGAAAACCAGCTGAGCTAATAAAAACCAGACCCTGCTTAAACAATCTTTCATCAAGTAAACTTCACCTATGTTGTTATTCTTGGAATCTGGTAAAGTAGGAGGAGCCAGCAAGGTCTGAAGACAAGATGAGAAAGGATATTTGGGAAGGATGTAATATTAGCAAAATAAGATGGCAGACAACCAAAGCCAGGCTCTGAGCTCAGTTGTACTGGTGTAAATCCAAACTAGCATCGCTGACTGTAATGGAACCACTCTGGATTTACTCCATTAACTGGGATCAAAACCTGATCAGAGAATATCAAACTGGGGAAAAAGGCTTTCATTGCAAGTAACTAAGCAAGTGTTTAATGCTACATAGCTACAACACAAGATGAGATGGGCTTGAGCTATCCCATAAACACCCACAGCCAAAATTTGCTACAGAGTGAAAAGTTTAATGTACTTGAAATCTACCTCTAAGCAAGATTCATGCAAATTAATGAGTTAATTAAAAATATGCTTCACTTATTCAGGGCTTTCCTTATTTGCTTGTTTCATATAAAGGACAGTTTGAGATGAAACAAGACTCATCCCTACGAAGCAGGAAGGCAACAGCATCTCTTCAGTTGCCTCCCTTATGTCCTTTCCAGAAAGGAATACTGACTCCCACCATTTGCTAAGCTGCAGCTCCAGCAAATACCATACTATACACCTCCAGATTGGGGAGTATTTCTGTGCCTTCCCTCTAAACAAATTCCCAGCCACAGGTACACAGCATGTCAATGGCTGTGACAAACCAATGCATTAAAAGACTTGCTTGATGTGGTAAAATTGCCAGTTCTTCAAAATGACATTTAGTCAGCAGTCACCATTTTCTTCTTCCTATACCACAGCTCATTTGGGTGACAGAATGACATTCAGATCAACTTTGGAAGGTAGAGAAAGGGCCAACTTCCCCAGCAGTGACATGATCCCCACTTTTCACACCCTGAGCATAAGCCACAGCAGGAATATTGAGAACAAAGCCTGACACCCAAAGCAGCCACATTTTTCCTCATTCACAGAGGCTGTCCAGATTCTCCCCCATACACAGATCCCATGGAACTCAGTCCTTCCAGTTCACTAGCACTAGGGATGCTCCCTCCCTGCCTGCTGCAGCTCTGCCAGCTGAGCCCACTGCCAGTCCTGCTGGCCAGAACCACCACAACACAAGCCATCACCGCCTCTGCTCAGCCCCACGGTGGCTCATGCACTCTTATCAAGCTCCCAAACTCAAGAGTTTATTCAGCCTCTGCTAACCTGGACTGCTTGGGAATAAATCTTGGATTGCCAAGCAGCACTCATGGCTGGGGATCAGAAAAAGCCATGACCTTAAAAAAGAGGGAAGCCGGAAGCAACACAGAAAAATAATTATTTTGTCTGCTACAGTTACAACTTTAAGAAAGTGTAACTCAGATTCAGCATAATTTCAAAACAAAATACTGTTGTCAGCTGGTCCTATTTTGACCCAGAACAAACTCTACAAAGTTACTCACTGCCATGGCCAACATGTGAAGTGGGAATGGGTCCTAGCTATCAGCCTCATTCAGGCTGAGGCAAACATCACCGGGCAGGTCCAGAGAGGGGATTCTCCCCCCAACTTTGCCCTGGTGAGACTTCATCCTCAGCACAAGAAAGACAAGGAGCTGCTGGAGAAAGTCCAGAGGATGCCATGGAGATGCTCCCAGGGCTGGAGCCCCTCTGCTCTGGAGCCAGCCTGGGAGAGCTAGAGAAGAGAAGGCTCCAGGGAAACCTCAGAGCCCTTCCCAGTGCCTAAAGGGGCTCCAGGAGAGCTGGAGAGGAACCTGGGACAAGGGCTTGGAGTGACAGAACAAGGGATTACTTTGAGCAATCTGAACTCAAAGCAATCTGCAGGGAGCTGGAACTAGATGGCATTTCAAGTCCCTCCTAACCCACACCATTCCCTGATTCTGTGCTCTCCTGCACAAACCATTTTGTGGGTAACACAGCATCTCTTTCAGAGCAAGAATATATTGTCTTTAGCAGCAGCACATTTCGCCATCAGGATCCAATGTGTATGTGCAAAAGATACTCCAGACTGCCAAGAAATCTTGAGATACGGAGGGGAGTACTGAGAAGTGACACTGAACCTCTGAGGGAAAAGGGTCAATGGAAATTTTGAGGAAGGGATGGGCTGAATACAGAGACAAAGAAGATAAAAAGATGAGGAGTCAGACAGACTAGGCAAGAAATGAAAAGAAGGAATAAACATTTCAGGGAGAAAAAAGTGATTTGTGGGTTTGTGGTTAACACAGAGAACTGTGACTCAGGGGTAGGTCACATGAATTCCCTGTGATTTGATTCAGCTTATGTAAAATTTAAAAAGGGAAAGACATGACCAAAACAAACCAAAAAAATGCCAAGTAAAACACCCAAAACTACCCCCAACAAAACAAAGCCAACCACACAGACATCTGAAATTGAAATGTCCTAAGACACTGAGATGTAGGGGTTTAAGTAGTATGTTGTTAAATCAGGAGTAAATTCTGGCCAAGTATTACTGCCCAAGTGCCTTGTTATATTCTCCCTGCAGGAGAACACCCAAAACGTTACCCCAGGCAGTGCACACCATGTCTTATTTCAACCAAGTACCAGGACATCACCAGGGACTTGGCCTGGCCTGTGCCACACCCTGGCTTCTTGCTATGCTTCTGGTACATGACAGCAATTAGTGTGCACAGGGTAGCTAAAGATCTCCAGTTAAAAAATCACATCACTATTGTATTGGTGTAAGTAACAGAAAATGGGAAAGGATGTGCCCAAAGATGGGCAGAATCACAGCTTCTCTGCCTGGGTGCTCCAGCTATTGCTCTTTTACCTAAAACTGTGTGCTTGCCCAAACACTTCCCCTATTCACAGCCTTAAAACCTGGCTTTGACACAGTAGCTTGAAGTCACAATCTCATTAAGAGTTCAGTAAACAGAAATACAAATTAATATGGGGGCATAAAAGAAATTACAGTACTCCTAGCAGTCCTAAGACAGAGTCCATCATTTTTCCTGCACAGCTTTCCTCCTCTTCTGTTCCTCACTAAGTTCCAACAGCAAAAGCATACTACTCAAGTGAACTAAGACCTCACTAACTAAACAAAAAGCTCCATCCTCTGGAAAACAGACTCGGACATACCATTGCAGAGCTTAAGAGAACTCAGGAAATGTTTCAGAGATATTCAGCATCCCCAGAGACACTTCACTTCAGTTCAAGAAAATACACTGGTGTCCAAGGCATGAAAATTACAATGGCTTCCTGCTGACCACCCCAGCCCCCGGGCTAGGAACCTAATTTAAACAAGCTGGCAGGAGTCCAGCAGTAACCTACAGTCACAGCTCAGAGCTGCTATCCCGAGCAAACAGCCCAGACATTTAGCAGGGACTAAAGCAACACAAGACATTCCTTCATTTTCATTCCATGCTGCAAACCCACCCCCACTCACTCCACTTCAGCAGCATTTTTCCAGACTGAAAACTGGGGTCCTGTTCTGCTTTGGTTACCTCTCCTTGCTGAGCAAGCTCTGCTGGTTGTAATTTATCCTATGAAGTTGATATTTGGCTCCACTGTGTATCAGGCTACATGAAACTGGCTTTTAAAGCTGTATAATACTCATTCATTGTACCTATATCACACACACACTGGCCTATTCCCAAGAGCAAATGGTATGGAAGCCACTATTCCAGCGAGAATGGATGAGCCTGCTAACACAGACACATCACTGAGAATAAACTCAACCCTCTCAGTTCTCTCTGGCTGTTTGTGATGTTTGCCACATGCTGGCTTGCTGCCTGGGAATATGTCATTTGCAAAAATGCATATATCTTACCAGCAATGCCTTGCAGACTGAAATCCATGCTAGGAATGTTTTAGAAGGGCTACAAGTTGGAAAAGTGCACAGAGCGGAGAGGAGGACCAAGGGTGCCAGAGCAAACAAAGATGGAGGAGCACAGGACACAGAACAGAGGGTTAACATCACTGCATGAACCCACACAGCCTGTTCACACTTGCAGGACAGAGCACAAGGCACATCCCAGCCCCTGCTTGGGGACTGTCCCACAGCACTATCTGCCTCCAAGCTGCCAGTGTTCCTCCTTTAGCTGACACACAAGGGGTCTCTGCGCACCCAAGGTTCAAATCCTGCCAATAATCTGTGCAGAGGGCCAAAGAGGTGCACAAGCTTCTGAGCAGCCCCACGATCAGACACGCACCAAGGCCCTTGGCAAAGCAGGCTCATGCTGTGCTGGGGCTGCCAACCAGGGACTTTCTTCAGCTGCTGATGGGAGCCAGGGAATCACCATGTGGGAATAACCTATTCCCCTGCCCTGAGAGCCCCTGGTATCCATGTGGTAGGATGAAAACCTAGGTGTGAAACAAACCTCAAGGACCATTATGTGGACAGTCAGCCCAGTGCAGAATTTTAGAAAGCAGAAAGCCTCTCCATTAACTTCATACATTCTAAATTCAGGGCTTTGACTGAACAACCTTTGCCTCCCCTACAGCCAGTGAAAGCAAATGAGGTCTCCAAAGAGCGTTTAAAAATTCACAGGGGATTAATTGCTCCTTAAAGTGCCAGCTTCGTTTTGTGATTTGCAGAGAGAGAGTTTGGGTTACCAGCCTCTCAGCTGAGAGACTTCAGTTAAGTGCCTGAAGTGGAATGGGATTAATCCTGTCCCTCAGTGCTGTGGCTTCATGTATCTTGACATAACACAATCCCATCCAAGTGCTTCAGGAGCATGAAGTCATTGTGATTCTCCTCTGGGAAAACCAGTTACCAAAGAGTAGGTTTCACACGTTCCTCAAAAGGCAACAAAAGAAGCCTAACCATAGACCACAAGGGGATATGCCTGACCTAAACCATTCTGATCTCCCTTAAAAAAATGCAACACTGCAACCTATCCCTTTGCAAAATGCAAATGTTGCACCTAGAGTACACCCAACAACAACTGCCCAGCATGAATGCACTGCCAGCATCACCGAAGGATCTCGTAAATCTGATCTCACAGCAGCACACCTCAAACAGGAAATCCTAAACACCAGCAACAGTTATAAAATACACAGTGTGTTCAGCAATGTAAGTGAGGGGTAAAACATTCTCCTGGCTGGAGTAATGAAGCACAAAAAGCAGCCAGCCCAGAGCACATTTCATTAAATCCATCCTATTTCTTCTAACAAAGCTGCTGATTACCAAGGCATGGTGAGCTGATCAAGTAACACCATCACTCTCTTTCAACAGAGAAACTGTTCTGCCATTTGCAAACTGAAAAACACATGTTCTCAATATTTCCTCTGATGCATGTGTCTCCTTCAAAACCAAAGCCACGGCATATGCCAACAATCAAATCATTGACTGGAAAATATACACCAACTGGTCTAAAGGGTTCCTCCTGCCAGGCTTTAGGCCACATTCAAAGTACATTAACTAAATGAAATATCTGCTCCTTTTCCATAGTCCTTAATCTGGTTTATCCAGGTCCTCCACTAAGTGGAATCCACACCAGTACGAATTCCAAGCAGCCTCTGATACACACACACAGGATAAAGCACAAGTCAGAAAAAAGATGACAGAAACCTCAAGGATCATCCAGTCCAAGCCCTCGTCCCACACAAGGCACCCCAATATCCATCTTGTGCCAGAGAGCACTGTCCTGGAGCTCTGGCAGCCTTTGGGTCATGACTGTTCCCTCTTTTCACAGTACAGTGGAAATAGCTCTAAGGGTTCTAATAAGCTGGTCTAGCAGGATGCAGAATGAACATTGCATGATGCATTGACAAAATCACCAACCCCAAACAAACTCCTTTTGCTTCCCACTGGTCTTAAAAAGCTCAAACCCAACTTATATCAGCACAGGGAGCCCCATCACTCCATGCCCCCTCTGCAGGACAGGTACTGTTCACCCTCTGCAGGTAACACACAGCACACCTCCACATCACACAACAGTGAGCTTTCCAAAGGCACCTGGGCATGGCCTTGTGCCTGATCTTAATCAGGTCAGTACTGCTGGACGGCAGTGCAGCACACAGGGCGAGGATTAAGGACCAGAGTGTCAGTTTCACCAGTTTTCAGGGTGGTTCTTTTCCTTTGTTCTCCCCTGAGAACTCAACCTCATTCTCTTCAGTAAAGGCATTCATTCACTATTAGTTCATGTCCAGGGAAGGGAACGGAGCTGGGGAAGCGGCTGGAGCACCAGGAGCAGCTGAGGGAGCTGGGAAAGGGGCTCAGCCTGGAAAAAAGGAGGCTCAGGAGGGACCTTCTGGCTCTGCACAACTCCCTGACAGGAAGGGACAGCCAGGAGGGGTGGGCTCTGCTCCCAGGGAACAAGGGACAGGAGGAGAGGAAAAAGCCTCAAGTTGCTCCTGGGGAGGTTAAGATTGGATATTGGGAAAAGTTTCTTCACAAAATGGGTGGGCAGGCACTGGAACAGGCTGCCTAGGGCAATGGAGGAGTCACCACCCCAACAGATGCCCAAAAGACATCCCACATATCAATACAGCACTTGGGGACATGCTTTAGTGGTGAACATGGCAGCATTGGATTCAATGATCTAAGAGGTCTCACCCAATCTCTTAACAATTAACCTCTCTTCACAATTCTGTGATCCTAATTCCCCACCACAGAGACATGCTTTTTCCTAGTTTTCCTCTAGGATTGACACTTGAAAAGAGCAAGCTTGGCAATTCAAGAGGCAAATACTCTGACTGGCCTCCTTGTCAACTTTCCTCCCATATTTCTGCGACAATTCTCTTTACAATGAACACTGTTGCCTCAGTTAAAGGGAGATAAAGATGGAGACAATATTCATGAATCTTTACCAGGACCTTCATTACCTCGCATTCTAAGAAAATAGCTGTTTTTTTCTCCAGATGAAAACGGGACACTGTACCAGTCTCACAGAGGGACAGCTTGTTCATAGCTTAAAAGTACTTGAGGATCTGCATCAATATCTGCTTTTTATACAGTAGTAGGAATTTGATTTGTGTGCATCTAAACCAATGCAGGAGGCGCATGCAGCAGAAGAAATCACCTTTTTTTTTCCCATACCTCATACAGATACAGAGCTCCCATCAAGACCCATAGCCAGTGTAGCCTTGTGTTAAACAACTACTGCCATGAATAGGATTAACTTGGCTTCTCCATGTGATTGTGTGAAACACAAGCTGCTGTAACTCCTGTGAGATAAATTCAGAGCACGGGAAAGAAGTGAGGAAGGTGAATGAGGAAGTTTCTTTGTTTAAAAAGTGGCTAAGAAACTGGGAGAAGCTCTCTCTGTGAATTGTCACGTACCTAGAAGTTCAGTTAGCAAAGACACTGACTTCTACATGGGACTCAACAGGTGAAGTATCCTCTATGCAAACTCCAGAAGCTCTAGGGAAAAGGCACACACTGCTAGCAAACAGCACAGCTCACCTGATAAATGACATCAGTAGTATTTATAGGGACAGAATAGCACTGGAATACATTGTTAATGAGCTGCAGAGCTTTCCTTGGAATTATAACCACTGGGAACTGAGGAGAGCAAAGCAAAAGAACAAGTAGCTTCTAAGTTCTATAAGTAACAATTTCAAATGTAACATGAAAAATTACTTGTAATTCAAAGTAGAAAAGAATTATGTATTTGAGGCATTATCATTTTTTTCCTCAAGGAAAGAATCTCTATTGTATCTTCAAATAAAAACAGGGAGAATAATACTTTCCCTTGCCAGAAGGATTCAAGAATCAGAGGGGAAATTCACCCTTGTTCATACCCTCTGGGCTGGACATGCAGAGTTAAGACAGCAGAAAAATAAGTTGTAAGTGATGCTCTAGCAGGATTTTGGATCATGTCACAACATTTTGGCTGCCTCACAGATTTTAGAGCTTCTGGCACTGGCAATACTTACTGTCTTCTGTAATCTATGTAAGCAGCTACTTTTAGAGGGACCCCAGATAAATCCCTCTAGAGCAACAAGAAAACATCCATGCAATCACAGGGAATTCATTTAACAGATATCACAATGTCTCAGTGAAGGGTGACAATAAGGTTTCAGACGTTCATTTCCAACACAGTCAGTACAGTTATCCCAGAGATGGAAAGTGTCTGTCAGTGCTTTAGACTTCATCCTTATCAGCCCAGAGCTCTTCACTTACACCACATTGGTGACAGCCACTCATGTGGTGACAGCAACAATAACACTTGGTAGTGGTAACAACATAGAGCAGTTTTTGAGCTTTAGGGAAACTGTATTTCCCATTAAAATTGCCACCAGTGAAATATTAATAGTAATACTTCATCAGTTTTAGCACAAAAGAGCAGCATTCCCAGTTATTATTTGCCCTCAAATACCAAGACAGCACTGAACAGTTGTACCTTTACACTGCATCTCCTAAAACACCAAGGAAAAAACCTCAGAATTTGGATGTGCACTCATTATTGCTGTCACTGTATCTAAGCCCAAAATAAACCAGCCACCAAAAAAAAAACCCAAACCCTTGCACATCCTTGAGTTGTTAGATGGGATGTTCACAAATTTGAGGCCATCAGAAAACACTGCTCTGACAGACCAGCTGCGACAGCTTTAACCTGGTGTTCTGTGATCCTTCAGAAGAGGGTGATGAGTCTTCCTAAATTGGCACATTTTTCTCCCACTTTTGATTTTGGTAGCAATGTAAAAGCCACTCAGCTCTCAAATAAGAGAACTACTTCAATTAAGTGGAGAGCATAATTTTCTTGGCCTGGGACCTTACTCCTTCCAAAGAGAATTGAGGCAATTCTTCTCTATCCATCTGTTGTGGTTCGACACTGGCCCAATGCCAGGCACCCACAAGAGTCACTCACTCACCCTCCCCTGCTGCAGCTGGGCAGAGGAGAGGAAAAGAAGTTTAAAAAGGCTTCATAAGTTGAGATAAGGAACTAGGAGAAAACACTTTAAGGGCAAAACAGGCCCAGTGAACTGCGAAGTGAAATGTATTACTAGCAGAATCAGAGGAGCATAATGAGAAGTAAAATAAGCCCTTAAAACACCTTTTTCCCCCCAGCCCCTCCCTCCTTCCATTCCACCAAGAGCACAGGGAGACAGGGCCTGGGGGTTTGGGTCAGTTCATCACTGAGATTTTCTTCTGCTGCTCAGGGAGAGGAGTCCTTCCCCTGTGAGCCTGTGGGGTCCCTCCCACAGGAGACAATTCTCTGTGAACTTCGCCACCGTGGGTCCACCCTCACAAACAGCAGCCCTACGGCACCACGTGAGTGCCACCCACAGGCACACAGCCCTCCCAAAACTGCTGTGACACGGTGTGACATGGGGTCTCTGCTCCACGGGGTGCAGTCCTGCAGGGACAGGCTGCTCCAGCCTGGGAGCAGAGCCCCCTCTCTCCACTGGATCACAGCTTCATCCAGGAATCCACCTGCTCTGGTGTGAGCTCCCCCAGGGGCTGGGGGTGGATCTCTGTGGATCCCCAGGGGCTGCAGGGGCACTGCAGCTGCTTCATGGGGTCTCACCAGGGCCTGCAGAGGAGTCTCAGCTCCAGCACCTGGGGCACCTCCTGCCCCTCCTTCTCCACTGCCTTGGTGTCTCCATGTTCTTCCCCTCACACATTCTCACCTCCTCCTCTTCTCTGACTAGAAGCAAAAACCCATGACTTTGTTTTGATTTTCTCCTTAAATACATCATCACAGAGGTGTTACCAGCCCCTCTCATTGGCCCAGCCTTGGCCAGAAGTATGTCCAGCTCCAGAGCCATCAGAGACTGACTCTGCTGGACACGGTGGAAGCTCCCAGGAGCTTCTCACAGGAGCCATCTTTGTGGTCCCCTGCTACCAAAAACCAGGCTGTGCAAAACCAACACATTATCCTATAAAAACTATGGGATTTTGATAAGCACCCAATTTTCACAAAATATCTGCCCACAGAAATTTTACTGGTAAGCAGTTTATTTTTTCTGGACAACCTAATAATTTTTTCTAGTTCAAATAGCAAACCGTTTTCAAACACTTTTAAGCATTTTAACCTAGTAAGGAAGGTAAGGAGGCCCCCAGAATGTGGGCATGAATACAGGGTCCTCTCCCTCTTTCAGCGGTCTCTCTTGTCATTACTGTCATAAAATCACAGGGTGGTTTCAGTCAGAAGGAATCCTGAAGCTCATCCAGCCTCACCCCTGCCCTGGGCAGGGACATCTTCCACTAGCCCAGCTTGCTCCAAGCCCCATCCAGCCTGGCCTTGGACACTTCCAGGGATCCACAGACAGCCACAGCTTCTGTGACACCAATCTTTTCTTGTGCTGCCCTCATACCCTGTAAAGACACCCCTTCTGTGTGTCATGGCTGCCCACAACCATGAGGTAGGTATGCTGCAGCATAGGTCACAGTGGAGATGGACACAATGCCTTCTGGAGAACTGAACTTTGTTCAGGCAGCTTCTCTCAGCCTCCTGCTCTCTTCTACAGGCAGCATCACTCAGCTCTTTTCCTTAGGCAGCCCCACACAGCCTCCTGATCACTAAACTTCACCCAATCAATATCACACAGCCTCTGATTTGTTCTTCTTTCTGCATGACCAGCTAACTCCTTTCTGTTCCTCACACAGCCACCCATCCCTGCCTGTCCCTCATTCAACATCTCACCTTCTCTGTTCTTCACACAGCCACCCATCCCTGTCTGTCCCTCATTCAACATCTCACCTTTTCTGTTCCTTTCCTGGTCATCCATCCCTGTCTCCTCTTAGCACATCCTCACAACCCAGCAGGCAAATCCCACCTGACTCAAGGTCAGCCAACCCCCTCTTTATTAAGGCTTGTCCTTATTGCTTACACCTGTGGCACATCAAGGGTTAGACTGCTTCCAGTCCTCCTGTAATTAGTACTACAGCCCACACCTGTGGTGTGGGCAAACTCACATACCAGGACAGAACACATTTTCCTTCAACTTCTTCTCCCTGCTTTGAAAACCACTGCTGCAGAAGTGTTTCTCCACAGCCATGTTCCCGTTCTTTACTAAAACTAGTAACAAGTCTTGAAGCACTTCTTCCACCCCACAAAGGAAGCAGAGGGAATGCTGAAGACAATGCCCCTCTTCTGCAGGCCATAATGACCAGAAGGGCCATTCTTCATCTTCTCCAACTGATTCGCACATGTTCAGCCTCTGCCTGAGAAATTGAGACACCCGTAAATCTGAGAGTAAAGCCCAAGGCCAAAGAGCTCAAGTGACAAGAATGCAAAAGTGCAGGGCAGCACATGGGAGAAGGGCAATCAGGAGAGCTGGATGTGAGAGGAAGAGGCACTGACATCCATGATACCATCCAGCTGTGGGTACAGCAAGGACACAGAAGTGCCTCCCCTTCTCCCTTCATTATCCATCTGCAGAGCCACAGTAATTTTTCTGTCAGGAAGTATGAAAAACTTTAACTCCATTAATAGCCTAATTTTTATTTCACAGAATTCCTCCTCTGGAAAAAACATTACTTCTTCATTGTAACTTCTAAAAAAAAACTATCAAACCTGCAAAACCCAAAGTTCCCAGACTTTTCATATGACCTCCTGAACTTGATCCAAGCGAGTATGTGGCTCAGCAGCCTAACCATGTTACAGACACAGCCCTGCCAGTCTGTTAAAGACAGGAGACTCCAGTAAAACATAACTAAGTGCTTAACTATGTGCATAACTTCAAGGTAGAAAAGAGCTTTACTCTCTCGAAAGAGAAGAGTAGGATCAAGGGAAAAAAATATTCCTAGCTCTCCTACACACTTACTATGTGACTTAAGTTCAGTACTATTTTCCCATCTAAACTAAGCATTATTAATGTTTCCCCTTTTCTCACACAGTGTTTCCTATTTGATTTGTAAGAAAAGGGTCAGGAGATGCTCAGAATTCTGCAGATATGCAGAGTATGAACAGGCAAACACCATCCTCTATTCTAGGAAGTTCAGAGATTATATATTCCCTTTGTTTTTATCTTAATTAATCACTGGAGTTTGGTCTATAGAATAGCCATTCACACTAAAGGAATGCTTGATTAAATCACACAGAGGGAGTTATGATTGGTATAATTTCATTAGCTTTACAGAAAAATACTAGGGATGAATTCGCCCTCTCAGGCTTATTTTCCATTCCAAAATTCCTTAATGGCATCAAGAAAAAATAGCAAAGCTGGCCACAGATGTTAAATAAAGACATTCCAAGTTCAATCCCATTTCCACAGGATACAATGGGAGTTAGGAGGACATCAGGACACACAACATGCAACTACAAAAGCATTTGCTGATCTTCAGCTTTAGCTCAAATATTTTCTGTGCCAACTCCTCTTAAATTTGGGACAATTTTCCACCCCCCACTGCAGTTTTTCCACTGAACATAAGCCTGGCTAGAGATTTTTTAGCCAACAGCCCTTTTCACCCCCTACAAAAGTTCTGTGATCACGTTTAGGCATTGAAAGCCCACAATAAAAGCATTCCCTGTAATCTGTTAAAGCACTGCACATGCTTATTCACAAAGTAGAATCTAAAGCAAAAGGTTTTTCCCAGGTTGAACTCTCGGCAACCCACTAGATGGTATATGGTATAGGAATGTGAAAGCCATGACAAATTTTTCCATAGACCATAATTCTGGGCCAAAAGCCTCAGGTTTGATACTAAAAATATAATGGTACTCCTGTTTTACCAAAATGCCACTGCAGTAGGGAAAACACTACATTTAAATCTACCATCACACACCCCAGTGCCTTGGCACATCACAATCATGAAACCACAGAATCATTCAGGTTGGAAAAGACCTTTTACATCAAGTCCAACCATCAACCCAACACCACTAAACCTTGTCCCCAAGTGCCACATGCACTTGGTTCTGGAACACCTCCAGGGATGGGGGTTTCCCCACTGCCATGGGCAGCGTGTGTGAATGTTTTACAGCCCTTTCTGTGAAAAGGTTTTCCCTAATGTCCAACCTGAACCTGCCCTGGCATAGCTTGAGGCTGTTCTCCCTTATCCTGTCCCTGTTCCCTGCGAGCAGAGCCCAACACCCCCCTGGCTGTCCCCTCCTGGCAGGGAGTTGTGCAGAGCCAGAAGGTCCCCCCTGAGCCTCCTTTTCTCCAGGCTGAGCCCCTTTCCAGCTCCCTCAGCTGCTCCTGGGGCTCCAGCTCTTTCCCCAGTACCATTCCGTTCCCTGAACAAGCTCCACTGCCTCAATGCAGCACTAAAAATGCAGCACTTCGAGTTATTTAAAAATCCTCCCATATTCTGCTATACTACATTTTTACCAAATTATTTACAATCCAGCTGTACTCTGTGGGATGTCAAGTGCACTCTGCAACACAGACTAGGAAAACAACACATTTTGAAACCAAATCCACACGCAATCTAAACTGCAATTACCTATCAATACTGTATCTGCATCAGGGCACCTTTATTCAAAGAGAAGCTCCTTGGACCTGAGTCCCAATTGTATCTGTATCCATTGTAGAGTCCCATCTGTCGCAGGGACCACAGCACCTCACCAAAACCTCCAGAAAATTTGCCTGTGAGGCAGTTACATATAAAGCTCTATTTTTGGAAGAAGAATTGAGTGAATAACAGCACAACTTGTGAAAAAAATAGCTTCATTCTTATTAGTTCAGTTGAGCAACCTTCAGAAAGAACAACACTAGGTAAACAAATTGGATGCTGTGAAATATTTGCCAAGAAATATCTTCATGAGGTTTTTGAGTAAAGTTACTTCTCCACAGATTTAAAAAAATCAAAAGAGGTTGAAGTGGTCACAACAGCATTTCTTGCATTTTCTTTTCAAGTGCCTGGGCTTGGTCATCATCAGATATACCGTACAGATGACCAGCAGTCATCTGGACCTTACACATCCACAATATTCAAGACATTGAATGTGGTGCATCTTTGTAACTCTGCCTGTCGTGTGTCTAACTCTGAGAAAGACCAAATAAATAGTTTTCAGAGACTAGGACAAAACAAAGTTGAAAATTGTCCATGCTCCACTTTGAGAGAGCTCTCTGCCCTCACAAGTTGTCCATCATGCTAAGAATAAGGCCCCCTCAGGGAAGCTGGACTTCCCCACAGAGGTGTAACAGAATACTCTGAGGCACGTTTGCCAGCAGCACTGTGCTGTACAGGTCAGATCTCTGCAGGTTTAAGTTTCAGTCACTCCACTGAGGGAAGTCTAACATTTGCCAAGGAAAGGGATCTCCTGTGCAAAGAGAGGGAATGGGGGAGGAGGCAAGGAAGCAAGGAGTCACTGAGTGGGAAAATGTGACTCAAGCAGGGGAAGGTGGCAGTGGATTTGTTGCTGGCGAAGTTTGTACAGAGCAAGGAGGGGTGGTACAGCAAAGCATGGTCAAAGGAGTCAGTCTGGAACACAAGCAGAGAATCTGGAGAGGCAGTAGGAGCAGGAATTTGAGGAGGACGGGAAAAAGGACTGAAAAGGTAAAAATGTGCAGAAGAAAAGATGAAAACATATGCAATGAGAAAGAAAACAGGAGCTACTGCAACAGAGGACGTGAAAGTGGTCTGTGATGAAGACTCAGGAGAGGACTACCCATGAGAGAAAGCTGAGACTTCTTTCTACTGAGCATACACAAGAACAAAGGACCACCACACAAACCTGCAAACTGAAAGTGCACCACACAAGATCTTTTTTCTGCTGTGGATGGAATAGTTACCCAATCACCCTGAAAAAGAGAACAACCAACTCCTACACTGAATCCCTCTCTGCTCACTGAAACGAAGATGTGGTATCACTGAGAGAAAATCAAACCAAAGCACTCTCAACCCATCCTCTTGATCTTCTGGCCATTCTATGGGAAAAAAAAAAAACTCCAAAGAGATCTATCAATTTGATTTTCCAAAAGGATATAGAGGAGTTGTAGGTTCCACACTTTACCTAAATCTTTCCCTTCTTGTTTGTTTCTGTGGCATGATGCTTTTTAAGTCCCGTATAAGCTTGTTCCAAAACAAAACAAAAACAAACAAAAATAAACAAATAAAAAGGGGGGTAGGGGAAACAGACAAAGCAAAAAGAAAATTACACCAAATGTGGAAACAGTAAGGACTCTTTTGTGATAGAACAGTGATACCACAATGAAGAACTCTTTGTCAAGAAAAAAAAAGAGAACCTATACAAGCTATTCCCTCTAATTTTCTAAGCATTTGGTTTAAAGTATTTATAGCAAACATATAGCTTGTAAGCAGAAGTATCTGTGACTGGGGGGAAATAGAAATGATATCCATTTTTTTTGCTGACATCCCTGCAAAAAAATAGAATTCTTAAGCATTGAGTTTGGGAATATCCTATTTTTAGATATTCCATGGGAACTAAAGCCAAAAGGAAATTTTCAAGGGCTTTTTCCCACTTTCTGATTTATTTTTTTTTAAGGGAGTTTTTACTGCACAGTACAGCACACATCACCAGCCTGGGGCATCATGTTCCTATTTCCTCTTCAAGTCAACAGAAGAATTTGACAAGGAAGGAGGACGAAAGCCAGAGAAAATGGATAGGAAGGGAACAAAAAACAGATGCTGAAAGAGAGGAACGCACGATGTACAGCAATAGGGGGAAAAGGTAAGATGAGGGAAAGAAATAAGAGCCCAAACAAAAAAAANAAAAAAAAGAAAAATAAAAACAACACCATGTAAAGCTTCTGGATCATTTCACTGCACGTTCTTGAATGTAAACATGGGATAATAAGACAGGAGGAAGAGTACAACTGCATTATTCATGTTCTTAATTGCGCTCCCATAGAAGGGCGTTGGAAAAAACTCAATAGCACCGTTACAACTACACGTGCAGTTCACTGACGCTACTTCAGCTCGTAACAGAACAATCAAGGGGAGTATTTGATCCCTTAAGATACTCTTTGGTGCACAAAGCGCACTTGGAGCGTACTCCAGTCTATCCTGAAGGCTTTGGGAAGCTCTGTAGAGAGACAGGGAGGTGGTGGTCACAAAATGTTCCTCGCCCTCGGCGCAGAAACGCGCGCGGCAAGAAAGACTGGGACGGGACAGGAATACTTGGGCTCCAGTCTCTGCAAGTGCAGGAAACCCAGCCTTTTGCCAGCCCTCGGGAGCTCCCTGCTGCCCTTCCCGGCTCCTGCCCGCCCCGGCCCGGCTCCGCTCGGCGCACCGCGGGGAATGCCCTACCTGGGTCGTGAAACGGCACCAGCGCGAAGTTGTACAGCGGCCGCTTGGGTCTCTTCAGCGATGTCTCCAGGATCTTGGATGCGCCCTCGACAACTTGCACCAAGTCGTCGTACATGGAGCCGGTCACATCGAAGACGAAGGCCAGGGTGGAGGCTCCCTCGGGCACCGCCTCGGGCTCGGGCACGGCGCGGGCGCTCAGGGCGAGCAGCAGCAGTAGCAGCGTGCCCAGCGCCCCGGGACTCCCACCGGCAGCCATCGCGCTGCTCCGCGGCGGCGAGAAAGGCACCGGGGACAGTCGGGCCGGGGGAACGGAGACAGACCACGGGGAGCGCGGGGACACACCGGCACGGACCGCGGAGAGCACGGGGATGGACCCGGGATGAACCCGGGATGGACCCGGGAGAGCGAGGAGATAAACCGGGAAGGAGCGGGGACAGACCGAGGGGAGCAAAGCCCGAGCAGGGAGAGGGGAGAGCGGAGCCCGTCGCCCACCGCCCGCTCCCCTCAGGCGCGGCGCAGGAAGCACCGCCGCTTTTGTCTGCGCGCGGCTGCGGCCCCGCTCCGCCTTCCCTACCGGGCAGGGCTGGGGCAGCGCCGCCCCGAGGGACAGGGCTGAGCCCCCGCCGTGCCGCGGGGCTGCTGCTGCCCGCCGGGACAGGGGATGGAGCTGCGGCTGCCGCCCCGGGAGCACCCGCTGAGGATTGAGGCGGCGCTCGCCCCGGTCCCGCCTCCCGTGGCCCGCTACGGCCCCTGCCCTCACCTCGGGGTCACTCCCTCACCTGGAGGTCCCTCCCTCACCTCGAGGTTGCCGCGCTTACGCCGGGATCCCTCCCTCACCTGGGGTCCATCCCTCACCTGGGGGTCCCTCCCTCACCTGGGGTCCTCCCGGCCCCTGCCCCGACCTGTCCCTCATGGCCCGGGGTCTGTGCCCGCACCTGCCGCACGTGAAGGTGACAGTGCCGGCTTGTCCCAGAAGAGCAGATATTGGAAGGAATCGTTCCCTAAGAGGATGGGGAGGCTCCAGTACAGGGTGCCCAGAGAAGCTGTGGCTGCCCCATCCCTGGAAGTGTCCAAGGCCAGGCTGGATGGGGCTTGGAGCAATCTGGGTTAGTGGAAGGTGTCCCTGCTCATGGCAGGGAGTGGGACTGGATGAGCTCTGTGGTCTCTTCTAACCCAAACCATTCTGGGATTCTGTGATTTTTAGTGTTTTATTATTGGAAGCATGATACAAGACTGAAATCACTCTGACATGTGCTACTGCCGTGGCTGTCCCTTGACTTCAGTTGCATGTCCACAACTACTAATGAAGCCCTCCTCAGTGCCCATGAGCATATCCTTAAATTTAATAGTTTAAAGGGAGTAGGAAAGACTCCAGACTGTGACCAGGACCATGGCTCCAGGCATTGTCAGTTCCTGGTGGAAGAAAAAGTCTGCAAAACAAAGAAAGGAAAGTGACTAGAGTGGAGTTTTAACCCTGCTCAGGTGATGGAAGAGATTAAAGGCTTTATATTTCAGGCCTTCTTAGTTGTTTAGGGATGCAGCAATGTCCCAGCAGGCATCTTTGGAAAACTCAGTCCTGACCCAATGCCACACAGAAGGGGTTTGTAGAGATTCAGGAGCCAAATTCCCTTTGCTCCAGCTCACCTCGGTGCTGTTGTGTAAGCCTCCTTTCCATGGGCTGCATCCTGTGGGGAGTAATGGGACATCATTTTAAACACCAAGTGGAAGGGAAATCCCCAGCTGCAAAGGGGATCGCATGATGTTCAGTGCAACTCAGAAAGGTAGACTGTGAAGCAGGATTTACCTCATTAGTTTCCATCCTTATTTTACTAATCTTCAAATTGCTGCTAAAACTGCGCATTGCTGTGACTGGAAAATAAATCATGTAGAAACACTGCTTATCCTAATCAAGTTATAAGCCTAGAATTGAATTATAAAAAGCAGATGTTTACATTCTTTCTCCCCTTCAGCACTGATGTCATGAGAAGGAAGCACATAACCAGAGCTGTGCAAAGCATTCACAATAAAACCCCAAACCATGGAAAACTTGTCTCATCTGTAACTCTGCTAGCAGAAAACTAGGACCAGGTTTGTCAAAAATAGTATTCACAAATTGTGTAAGGAGAGATGCACTCACGCCATTAAATAGAAATATGTATTTCAAACATCCTAAGGACTGGCAGCACTTGGATTTAAGGACTGCCTTCAGTCCTTTAGGAAGACAAATTCCTGTTATGTTTTGCATCATAAAGAAAGCCATTGTATTCCTTCTGTCTTGAATTATTTCCCAGTTTGCTGTGAACAAGAAAGAACAAACTCAATCCCTATATGAAAAAATAACCCTCTGGAGTACCTACTTCTGTGTCCCAAATAACACGTCCCTAAACATGGCTTTTAAGGTACAGCATAAAGAAAAGTTTTTATTTTGTAACAGTGGAAACTGATATTTATTTTGGTTGCCTCACACTTTCCACTATAAAATAGCCTCGCAGCTTGGAAGCTCTGACAGTATTATTCACAGCAGGCCTTTGAAATTTGCAGGAAGAAAGTCCTGTAGCAAGAGAAACAACTTCTCCAATGAAATGGTTTTCATAGTTTGCCAAAGATTAATCTATTGGAAAAAAAAATCCCTATGCTCCTTCTGACAGGCTCTACAGCAAGTTTTTGACATGACGCCAGCATGACAGCGAAGCACAGGCACTCCGAGGTCAGGCCGTGGCACTGTGGGAGTGCTCTGGGACAGGAACACCTGAGGATTATCGGGGTGGGGGCTGTGGGCAGGGCAGGGAGGGGAGTGGGGCCAGGGTACCCCAGAGGGAGCAGCCCTGGCTCTGCCACAGCATGTGCCACCCTCACGAGGTCCACTGGAGTCTCCTTTGTATGCGCAGATATTTCAGTTGTATTCTCACTTCCTAATTCTGAACCTTTCTAACTTCACCTTGATCATTTTTTGTGCCTGTTTTGGGGCTGGAATTTAACATTTTCTTTATGCAATTTGGTAGCATGGAAGAATGCAACAGGTGTGGTCTCAATAGTGTAACCCCTTGTCACCACACTCCTGTACTGTCACACCAAGTGTGGGCCAGCTGACCTTCCAACCCAAACAATCCGTGAGTCTTTCCCTGTGTATTTATCTGGGGCAGTTGTAAAGTATTAGCTGAGATGGAGTGAAGAATTAAGTTGTTTAATTCATTTTTCTAGTTCATTTCAGTTAAAATGAATAAAATTTGTATACTAGCTTAGAAGATTAGGAAGGAAATACTTTTCACCCATTTGTGCTTCTGTCTGAATCTGCCCCATTTTGTAATTTGCAGCTAAAAATAGTTACTGTCCAGTGGCTGCTAATGAGGAAAGAGCTGCCTGTTTCATCCTCATTTATAATAAACAAGACTCCACTTCAAAAACCCAAGTTTCCATCTGAAGGAGAACATCAAAATGATTGTTTTTAAAGCTGATGCTGCTCTCTAATTACAGAGCAACTGCTGGTCCCAAAACAGATGCTCCTCCTGGGATCCCATGGACCACTCGCAGCAGGCTGCATCCACCAGAGCTCTTTCTCACGACACCTCTCTCCTGGCCAGCAAGTTCTGCACGTATCCCAGATACTCCGGGCCACTTTGTCACAGACATTTGACAATATTTTGTTTCCTCTGGAAATCCATAAATCTTTTTATGCATTCATGCATTTAATGCTTTTATTCCAGCAACTCCTAAAAGTCCCATCCCTCCTTTTCTTTTTATTTTTTTTAAACTTGATTAATTTTGGAAAAGGAGGGAACAGTTGCTATTTGTTCTGGGTAGGTGGCTTTGGCTCTGCCTGTGAGAAGTATGTGTATTGCAGAGTGAGATCTCTCCAGTTCACTGTTCATATTTTCTTACCCAGCCTTTAGTCCTGTCTTTGTGTTTTATGTATGCAGACAATCTGGTCCTGCATATGAGACTTGCAAAGTCACTGCTCTAAAACTAAAAATAACCCTTTTTTTGTCTCAAATTCTTGCATGCAGGCAGAACCTGTGCTGCTTTTGGCAAGGACAGGGTTAAAGTGCCATCCCAGGACAGGAATGCTACAACAGGAATTAGCAGGTATGTCAGGAGCCTGGAAGCAGGTAATGCAGCTCACTGGAGCTGCTACTTAGAGATCTGCAAGGAAAGATAAGCAAGGTGCAGAAAAGAGAAAGGGCTGATAGATTAATCTGTGGTTATATTGTTATAATCTTCATATTCATCTACAGAGACCATGAAAAGACCTGCACGACTTCTGGGGGAGATTTTGTAATGTGAATGCCATTATATGATGAGGGTTCAGACTCTGAAGGGATCAAATAACCCCTGACCCTTTTCCAGCCTGTGCCCTGTGGTTTTCAGTTGTGCAGCTGCTCTCACATGTGGACAGTGTGTTTTTAGTACTCACCTCTCTGCTCTGTGACCAAGGCATTTCACCAGAGATGGGTAAAAGCTGTCCTGCAGACAGAACCAGAGAGCCTCTACACTGAACAATGTCAAGGCCTTTCTGTCACAGAGGATTCACAGCATCCTGTGAGGTAACTTACCTTTGCAAACAATAAAAAACTGTGATTTAATATAAAAATGGGATGTATGTAACTTTTGTTCTACTTCTCCTTCTGACTCTTAAGAGGGGTATTACATTGTGAGTTTTCTCTGGAATCCAAGGACTAGAAACAACCTGCTCTATTTAAGGAAAGAAACCCTTGGATTCTAGCATCTGTGTAGGAATGAATGTTTTTATTGCATAATCCAGATGCTGAAGAACTGCAAGTTTCTGATCTCCACTTTCCCATCAAATCTGAAACTAAGATAAAGGCTATGTTCCCTGTAGCTCCTACTCTACAGCTAGAAAGAGATAAGCTGGGCACTGAAATCTGTTTTGAAATGTTCACACCTACAGTGTCTGGCTGAATTCTGGACATCCTGTGTTTTATGGTTCCTGCTTCCTTTTTAAACTCGGTCTGCTCTAATATTTCATGGCTTTGCTGATTAATGCTTTACAGCAGAATCAGAGTAGACAGGTGAATGGTAGCAATTCTCTGTGTTCTACAAACATTTCCCATGACAGGCAGCTTTTCATATAAAAGTTGTAAAAATGAGGTATTTTAACATGCTGTGTTTTCTACATAGTGAAGAATCTAGAAGTCCTGCAGAGACACTTCTGCCATTTTGAATCTTCTTTCTGTTCCAGAGGTTTGCTGAAATATAAATGTCAGTTTGATTCACAGTTCAACACATTTCAAACTCTCACATCCCAGTGAAAAAGAGTGAGACACAGGCGTAAGTAGCTGTAGCAACTGGAGTAGTTTGTTTAACAAACCCTGTGCCTGAGCCAAGAGACCATTTCACCCCGCTTTAGCACTGAATCATCTCTCATCTGCAAGATGAAATCACTTTGCTTTTGGTTATAAAACATTTGTTTTATAAAACAGGCCATCTTGTGATCGTGACATAGAAGTCAGGGGTCAAAAGCTTTGTTTCTGGCTCAGAAGCAGACTTGCTGCCTTCATTAATGCAATTATGGAGCAAGACTAGGACCAAGTTAGGACCTGCTCTACTGCTTAGTTGGAAAAACAAAAGAGAAGATAAACTGATGGGTGGAGATTTCAAGATATTAAATATCTAATTAGAAAAGTAATGTATTTCTTTATGAAAACAATGGGAACATTATCACACACTGAAAGCAAAAGAAGAACCATGCCATAAAGGTAATTTTTCAAGATCAGTTCCATGAAGATCAATAATTTCTGTACTTAATGTTTTTAATTCTGCACATGGGGAATTCATGCTAATTATCCATTATTTCAAGCTATTTTTACCCACAGCCTTG
This sequence comes from Bombycilla garrulus, assembly GCA_013400315.1. Taxonomy (NCBI): domain Eukaryota; kingdom Metazoa; phylum Chordata; class Aves; order Passeriformes; family Bombycillidae; genus Bombycilla; species Bombycilla garrulus. Next base: position 2,328,598 of record VXBU01012612.1, on the reverse strand, counting down.
TCATCACACAAATCTTACTTGTGGTTGTGTATTAAATACAGTAAATGAAGCAGTGTGGGGTTCATTGCCCCTAAAATATCAGTATCTCCACTGACCATGGGCATCCACATCCACCCTAGCCACCTGGAGCTCCTTTTCCAGTCTGTGGAGATCTCCCATTTGATTTCTCCAATAAATCCCCATGTACATGCATTAAATTGCATGCATGACCTTCACATCAAGTTATAGAGAACTAGATGCATAGATGTAACAAAACATAACCCAGAGGAAATGGCCTCAAGATGCACCATTTAGAGATTCAGATTGGAGATTTCTGGGAAAATTTCTTCATGGAAAGAGTATTCAGGCATTGGAACAGATTCCCCAGGGCAGCGGTGGAGCCCCATCCCTGGAGGTGTTCAGATAATGTGAGGATGTGGCACTTGGGTCAGTGGTGGGGAATGGCTGGACTCAGTGCTCTTGGATGCCTTTTCCAACCTAAACAATTCCATGATTCTATGAAAACAGATAAATTAACTACACAGTTACTGCTTTCACCACTGGACTAATTGCCTGTTGCATATAGGAATTTTCTGAAAAATATTTTTAAAAGTGTATTAAAATTTTGTCCTTGACAAGGATTGTATTCTGGAGAATTTCAGTATATTCTTTTGGCCATGTCAGGATTATCAATACCTTTACAATTAGGCAACCAGGCTGTGTTAGGAAAGCAAGAGGAAGAACAAGAACATGATCTCCCTCTGCTGGTACATCACACCCAAATATTGGGAGAAGGGATTACAGAAAGGATGGATTTTTAGCCTTATTTTTAATAAAGTTAGACAATATAAAATGGAATTATTTTTCACATGTGAGATTGAAAGCCATCTTAAAATAGCAAACACCATACATACAAACAGACCCATCCCTATATCCAAATGTTGTACCCAATATTAACAGAAGTCTTTTCTACAGGAAGGCTTTCTGGAATGTAAATTAAGTTGCACAGAGAGATTCTAGTGGTAGAGAAATTAAAAAAAGCAAGAGTACTTTTTATATTTTGGAAAAAAAGTATTTACTTGAAGTATATTTTTTTTTCAAAACTGGTCCAATGATAGATCTGTTTAATAATTTGACCAGAAAAAATGTAGCTTTTAATACCTTTCAGTTGTCTCCTTAACAGTTCTGAATTACTTAAAATGAACTTTGATATTCAGAAAAATCTACAGAAGTTACATCTCATGACAGTAACAGCAACTTTGGATATGCAGAACTATTCTCAATAATTTTATTACTAAAGCAAGTCCTATACACTGCAGAAGGACCTGGGGTTAGATGTTTGATGCAGTGCTAACAGAATTAGTCCAGAACAGAGCCCTGCAATCCCTTATCTGTCAGGCAAGCAGCAATATTTCCTGGCTGACACCCAGAATAGGTTCTGGAAGAAGAGGAAATTACTTCAAGTATCATAATCCTGTTACAAAGGGCAGCTGCTTTGCCACTTGGCTCTACAGACAAAAACTTGTTTTGGAGTCAATGACAGACAAACCATTGATAAAATCACAACGCAACCCATTCCTCTCATACTGGGAGCTGTCCTCTGGAATGCAGTTGACAGATGAGCTTAATAACTGCACCTCATGTCTTGGAATGAACTCTTCTAGTTTTAATTTCTCAGGAGGAAAGAGTTAGGGTTCAGCATCAAATCAACACCTCATGACAGAAATTAGATAGAACTGTCCTGTGGGTGTGTTCTGATAAAGCTCAAGTGAAAGAGATCTAGGCATCCTTGATCATAAATCATGAAATAAAACCACTTATGGAATAACAAACCATGGAATCCTAGAAAAGTTTGGGTTGGAAGGGATCTTAAACCCATCCCGCTCCACCCCCTGCAATTGCAGGGACACCCTCCACTAGTCCAGGTTGCTCCAAGCCCTCTCCAACCTAGCCTTGAACACTTCCAGGAATGGGAATGAGTTTAGTGTTTGTGCCATTTGCATAGCAAAGAAGAAAGTAAATGTTTAGTTCTGCAGAGGTGTAGTTTGCTCATTTTAAGCCTGTCAGAAAAGTATTTTGTTTTAAACCAAACATAAACCCGGATTCCAACACCTGTCTCTACAGGCTGAGACTGATGAAAATTGTTTGGCACTTCTCTCCCCACCTATCCTCATCCAAATGAAAGTGTTAGCTCACAGTTCCAACCTCAATATTATGTTTTTGTGTGTGTGTCAACTTGGCTAATTTAAATATTTCTCACATTATTAAAAATCCTGCTTTAGATTTCTCCAGCCACAGAGCACTAAATATCTTCAGGCATATGAGATGTGTTTTCCCAGCATTTGAAGAAACCAAATTCACCCAATTTATGATTTATAATTTTTGAGGGTTTTTTTTTAGTCTGCAGTTTCAGCTTTTACATTTAAGCCCATAAAGACCAAAGCATGCTTTAAAATCTTGCCAGACTCTAAGTTAGCACCTCCCCAGTAGTTAACAAGGATAACTTTCCAAGACCTCTAGCTAGTGGAGAGCTAGTTTTACTACCAGCATGGACTGTATTCTCCACAGTCACACTCTTCTTGGCATAACAGAGGTGTTCTTAAGCTTGGAATGTTTTGCATACAAATTTTTTCATTATTGTCTGTTTCTCCTTCTACTGTGAAATGTGAGCCTTCTGTCAGGCATAGCATTTTCTAGGATTAAAGGGATGAGTTAAATAAGAATGGACTTGAGCCTTTATTCATAATAAGAATAAAAAGCCTTTCATAGGAAAGGGTGATAAAAAAGGTTTCCCCTTACAAAACATAGTTGGTAATGCACGCACACACATGACCGACAGAAATGGCTAATTCATCATTTGGCATCAGGTTACCTGTCAGTTTCCATTCCAAACATGCTTTCAGGGCCCTATTGTTTGTTACACACACGGTCTGATTTGAAATTTTCCAGATAAAAGTCTGCTCTGGGGTGATTTTGTTGGCTTTCCACCGAAAGAACTCAGTTGTTTCCAAGAGCACTCACTGCCTCAGACAAGACCATCCATACCCTTCTCTGCACTGGTTTTGCCAAGCACAGTGCAGAGAGCCAAATGGTACCCAAAGCAGGAACCAGCAGTATCAGGAGCTCTGCATCAAAGACAGAAGAAATCACAAAATCATGAAGATTGGAAATGACCTCCAAGATCATCAAGTCCAACTTTTGACCAAATCCCAGCATGCCCAATAAAGCATATTCATAATATCATGAAGTGCTATGTCTGCTCAGTCACCTGCAGGAACAGTGACTCCAACACTGCCCTGGGCAGCCCGTGACAGTGCTTCACCACTCTTTACATGAAGAAATTTTTCCTAATATCCAATCTGAATGTCCCCTGGCACTACTTGGGACCAGGCTCCTGAGCCAGCACAGGTGAACTGACACCGTTCCCATTGTGGTGGCTCTTTGGTCACAGAGAGTGAACCCAGCACAGAGCAGGGCTGAGGCGCTGGCTGAGGTGCTGATGCTCTGAGCCTGGTGCTGCTGGCAACAACCAGGCTTGCAGCTATGCAGATTGGAGACCAGGAGCCACAGGTCTGTGCTGCCAGGATTTCCAGCTCATTTTCTGAGACTTGAGAACATCTAATTGTTTGCACAAATACCCATATCTACGACTGCAGCTGGTCTGCACAGCCTTGGCAGGCTGTTCAGCTTTACCTTGTAACACTCACCAAAGCTAAACCACTGGTCTGCAGCTCTAGTGGGTGTCGAATGTGGTTCTGAACAGACCTCAGGAGGTTGATGCAGCAGCAGTGTGGGGCTAAAGCCAGCTGTAAGCAGCAGAGGTCATTCCCCTGTGGTCACCAAATCCCTTGGTCACAGTATGAGCACAGCGCTGGTTCCTGTCACTACTCTAAATAGTGAGATTTGCCAGTTCCCTGTGACAGGCTGAACTTATAAAGCCTGACTTGCCACAGAGAAATGTGGTTTGGAGCCAAGCCACAGCAGCGTGTGAGACAAGCAAGCCCATTCTGCTCCAGCACAGTGGAGCATCAAGTGACGCTCTGGTCACTGCCTGTGGTTTGTCTCTGCTCCAAAAGAGTGAGCAGCAGATTCACTTCATCTAACTCGATGCCAAGCATCTGAAGATGAAGAATCACAGTGAATCTTGGTAAATTCGCATCAGGAGTAACTGACATAAGCTGAGCTTGGGAAAACTAATTGTTCCTGCAACTGCAGTGGCTGGCCTATGCACAGGGACGGCTCCTGTAAGGAATGATCACAGCTATGCTTAAGAAGACAAATTCCTATTTCAATGCTCCAGCCTTGGGCAGACTTACCTCCTGCCTTCAGGCTCCTGGATATAATAGTCTGAAAGGTTGTCTGTTATGCTGAAAGGTGTCAGAAATAATGCTGATTCCAGTTAAATACAAACAATAACACATTCATGGCCTGAAGAGGTGAATGGGCTCCTTCACTTCCTCTCCAGCCATCTCTGCATCAGACCATTCCTGTTTAACAGGCAATGTGTTCCAACCCAGAATAAGCTGCTCCTTCAGTATGAGAGGCCACACTGCAGACACAGGCAGCTTGAACAACTTTCCCATTTTTCCTATCTGTGTACTTCATTTCCACTAGGAGATTTTCTGAATCCATTGATTAGGGTGCCATGTATATTGGCATGTATAATAATTCCAAAAATGGGGCCTAGATTAGCAGGACTGCTGCTGAAGCCCATGGGTCTGCTGGCAAAGCTCTGCATACTCCTTTCTACCTCTGTCTGTGCCTACTAATTAACATGTAACAAGAGTAATAAACTGATTTTCATGAGTTTATAATCCAGTCATAAAATATAGAGAGACCACTCTTTTCCATGGCTTGTAGATGAGCAGAAGGTAAGGGAAAGTGCCCTTTCAATGTCTGTCAGCCACAGAACATCTCAAGTGTCTGCAAAAACACATATTATCTTTGCCCCTCCTTCCTGAGCTGCTGTGAAGATTTTTAAGATACACTTTGAAAACTTAAAGTATAAACTTCTGTGTGTACAATAAAATAATTTAAATGAAGATAATGCATCATTTTTTTTGTTACACTTCTTGAATTCCAAGATAAAATTTATTCTTGCTTAATAACACCAGTGGTAGTATTGCAGGGTTTGGGAGTGTTCTTGTGATCAAAGCATCTCTGCAGACTTCTTCTGATGCTTGTTACAGTCATTTAGTTCCTGTTGCTTGCAGTTTTTTTATTGTTTTATTTTTGTTCTGGTTAAAATACTTCTAAATCCACTCCTTAAAACCAGAATAAACAGGGAGAACACACAGCTGAAGAGCAATATTCAGCATCCAACTAACCTTTTCTGGTAGTGCCACTCGCTGATGCTCAGTGCGACTTTCCCAGCACAGGTTCAGGAACCCAAGAAGCAGGGGGTGGACCTCCTTTGCAGATCAATAAGTACTTGTAGGCAATGTCCAAAATATATTTTAGAAGCTCTACTGTAGATGGCCTCATCAAGGGACTGTTCTTGAGGACCTTCAATTTTAAAAAATTAAAAATAAATTTTAAAAAATCACCAAAACAAACACATCTAGAAGCAGAAGGTTTACAGTTGCAAAAAAATACTCTAAGGTTTCAGCAATTGATTTAAAACATAGGAGGTTTATTTCAGTGATGCCACAGTTGTTCTGCAGAAGGGATATACAAGAAAGCTGGGGAAAGGCTTTGTACAAGGGCATGGAGTGATAGGATAAGGGGAAATGGTTTTAAGCTGAAAGAGAGTAGGGATATGGGATACATGGGATATTTGGAAGAAACTCTTCCCTTGTGGGTGAGGCTCTGCCACAGGGTATCCAGAGAAGCTGTGGCTGCCCCTGGATCCCTGGCAGTGTCCAAGGCCAGGTTGGACAGGGCTGGGAGCAACCTGGGCTGGTGGAAGATGTCCCTGCACACACCAGGGGTTGGGATTGGATTTAAAGTCCCTTCCAACCCAAACCATTCTGGGACTGTATGATTTTTAACTATTTAACTAACAAAACAGCATTCAGAAAAAGGCAGGCAATAAGATTTTACTTTCAGGGCAAGATATCAGATAGAAACTGCAATGGTACCACTAAAACTTTAGGTTTAGTGCTCAGAGCTGGTTTCTCTGTATATTGAATGAAATTTGGATGCACAGAGCTCTCTTCCCAAGTAAAACAACTGCCCTCTTCACAAGTGCTATTTCATAGTATCCCAGAATGGTTTGGGTTGGAAGGGACCTTAAAGATCCTCTGTCTCCACTCCCTGCCGTGGGCAGGGATGCCACTTACAGGATCAGTTTGCTCAGGGCCCCATCCTATCTCCCTCGGTTACCCTTTTGGGCTCAGAATCACCTGTTAGCCACTACTCCGATTTCAAAGTGACCCAGCTGCAATGATTACTGGCTCTCTCAATTATTCATTTTTATTAATCAAGCAGAAGCTGCTGCACCAAATATTGCTCCCATAGCCCAGTCACAGCTCTGCTTTCGATGAAAGCTTATCTCCTAGTGGCAGGCCGTGGTAACAAAGGCAGAGATTAGATTTGCTATCTTGGGTAGAGACATTTCCTGGAGCTCCTGGGCCGGAACAAAGCAGCGTGTGCATAAACCCAAAGGCACAACTCAGTTATTAAACTACTGGGAATTCTTCTCCTGGGCTTTGAAATAGGAATGGAGGATTAAGAATGGGCTTTGAGTGCCTTCAGACCAGGGCAATTTTGCCAGAGAATTGAGAAAGAAATTGGGAAGAAAAATGAGATGTCTGTACAAAAAATGAAAATTAGTTCAATATCTAAGTTATTTACATTCTCACTGGAATTGGCAGAAAGGTAATTTTGAAACAATAACCAAATCAAACAGATCAAATACTTTGATCTCCTGAAGGATGGATAAAATCAAGAAGTGGTCCATAGTTTATTTTCAATTAATATTTGTCATTATAGTATTTAGATTTGTCACATTATTTTAAAATTGACTTGGAAAAGGAAGAGCATCTGTTTGGGTTTGATCTAGTTAAATCCACTTAGAGTGTTGATGAAGTTTGTGGTTTTTCCTTTAGAGAGCAGGAAGCATACAAATGGAGAATATTCATGTGACATGGGTGGCTTGGGAATTCCAAAGATCAATTTTATTTTACTTTTTGAACAAAACTCTCTTTTCAAGATATATTCAAAGACCTTATTAAGTGGGAAATGAGGATTAGTACAAACTTCATCAGAACGCCAGCTCTCATGATCAAATAGAGATCTCTAATCTCTGCAGAATACCAGCCTTCAGGATCAAACAGCACTGTTTAAACCACGGCTGTGTATAGTCCTGGAGAAGCAGCTCATATTTCTTTGGGGGCAGGGCCCAAAGATGGAGGATATGAAAAAGAAAGAACAAGTTCTGCTTGCAAGGGGTAGCTTGGTGCAGAACCATTGTGTTTATCCCTCTTGGGAACAGCACATTTGGGATCTGCCATCACTGCCTCCGAAGGGCTGAGTGGGGTTGGGAAAGGAGGTGGGAATTCAGTCATCCTCTGCCTCAGGCTGCTCTCTGTGTCACATGAGGTGGCCAGAATCTCACTGAAGTACTGGGGAGAAGAGAGCAGAGGGCAAATCCCATCCTGGGGGCATCGCACACAGCATAGTGCCCGGATCCAGAAAGGGGATGGCCCTGCTGGGCTCAGCATGGGCTCACCTGGAGCCCCATGGGCAGGGCTGGCCCCAACACTGGGGGGCCAGTGAGGTCCCTGGATGCATCCAGAGGAGGGTGACAGGGCTGAAGGCAGGTCCTGAGGGAAACAACTGAGGACTCTGGGCTTGTCTAGTTTGGAGAGGAGGTTGAAGAGCAGCCTGAGGAGGAAATGTGCAAAGAGAGGTGCTGAGCTCTTGTCCCTCGGATTCAGGGTCAAGATGGGTGGGAATGACTCAAAGCTGTGCCAGGAGCAGTTCAGACTAGATATTAGGAAGCATTTCTGTACTGAGCAGGTAGTCAGACATTGGAATAGGCTTCCCAGAGAGCTGGTGGGTGCCCCCCACTTGTCAGTGTTCAAGAGACATCTGGACAATGTCGCTGACAACACACTGTAATTTATGGCCAGCCCTGAAGTGCTCAGGCAGTTGGGCTGATGATTCTTGCAGTCCATTCCAACTGAAATACTGTGTTATATTCTAAAGCTTCTGAGCTTGGCCAGCCATATCTAGTCAAAAGCTTTCTACAAGCAGTCTTTAATGTATCCTCTCAGCCAGCAGCCATTTACAAAACCAGCTTGTATCAGCGGCTTTTCCCCTTACCCGACCAGAAAGCCACCTGTTTCACAGCCTGATCCAGTCCTGATCTGTGCTTCATGGGGTACAGAGACAGGATCACACAGCACATGGGCATGGCCAGCCCAGACTGGTGTCTCTCGAGTTTGCTTAAGGTCCACTAGAGGTTAAACAAAGTGTGTACAACATGCAAAGGAATGCAAGCAGCATCCTCCTCTTTCTCTCTTCAACTTCCTTGAGAAAAATCCGGAGGAGGGACATGAAGATGGTGAAGGGTCCGGAGGGGCCATGCAAGGAGCAACTGAGGGCATTTGGCTTGTTCAGCTGGAGGACACTGAGGGCAGAGCTCACCAGGGGCGGCTGCAGCTCTTCCCAAGGGACAGCGCAGGGACGGCTCCGATCTCTGTTTTCCATACACAGGACCAGGACCCAGGGAACAGCTGGAGCTGTGCCAGGGCAGGGTCAGGCTGGATTTTGGGAAAGGTTCTTCCCCAGAGGGTGCTGGCACTGCCCAGGCTCCCCAGGGAATGGGCACAGCCCCGAGGCTGCCAGAGCTCCAGCAGTGTTTGGGCAACGCTGCCAGGGATGCACAGGGTGGGATTGCTGGGGTGTCTGGGCAGGGACAGGAGCTGGATCCATGATCCCTGTCGGCCCCTTCCTACTCAGGATATTCTGTGTCTCTGTGACCGGGTCAAAGGACAGCCCAGGACACCGCTGCTTTAGCACTATCCCTCACATTCCTCTCACACGGTTTTAAGATTCCCAAAAGGCTCATTAGGGAAGTAAGCAAAACGTGCAAAGCCCCCTGCACGACCGCTAAGTTGAATTCCAGCCCTGCCTGGTGCTGCCGGCTCATTGCACAGCACAGCCACGAGGTGGAGGCCTTTACAACGCTTAGTCTGATTACAGCAATTAGCCCCAAAAGCCCATTTTACCTGCCCGGAGAGCCCCGGGCTCATCTGGCGGTGGGAGGGGAGACAGCTCGGCGGTGTCAGGGGGACAAAAGCCGATGGTGTGAGAGGACACAGCCCGGGGACAGGCCCGGCTCCCCGAGGGTTGCGCTCTGCAGCCCCAGCAGCACACAGGGAGTGGCACAGCGGGGACACCGTGACCCGCAGGGCCGGGCAGTGCCCCCCGGTCAGGGTCGGACAGTGCCCCCCGGTCAGGGCCGGGCAGTGCCCCCCGGTCAGGGTCGGTGCCACAGCCGTCGCACCGGCAGGGCAGAACACTGCACTGTGCTCACAAACACAGCTGCGGCGCTGGACACATTTACACTTTTGTGACAGAGATTCTTAGTCGGGGGTTGATGTCTTGGGGCTGAAAGCTTTGCTTTTGAAAGCATAGAATGATAAAATAGTTTGGGTTGGAAGGGAACTTAAAGCCCATCCAGTGCCATTCCCTGCCAGGACACTTTCCACTGTCCCAGGTTGCTCCAAGCTCATCCAGCCTGGCCTTGGACACTTCCAGGGATCCAGGGTCAGGCACAGCTTCTCTGGACAACCTGTGCCAGTGTCCCAATGTCCTCACCAGCCAATAATTGTTTCCTTACAGCTACTTTAAACCCACCTTGCTTCAGCTTCAGGCCATTAAAAAAGCCTACGTTCCACAAAAACCTCTGACTGCATCAACTCCATCTTTAGCCTGCAAAGCTTCACTGATGCATCAACTCCATCTTTAGCCTGCAAAGCTTCGCTGATGCTCTGTGCTACCTTGGTCTGGAGCTGCCTGCCCTGGAACTCTTACCAGAACTGACACCAAGCAAACAGTCCACAAACATTCTGGGCCACCTTTTCATCCTTTTAAACATTTCAATTATATGGCAAACCTCCAAATCATTGGTGTTTTCCCCATTTAAAAAGGTAAAACCTACATTTCTGAGAAATTTCAGGAGGTTATTGGTTAAATTAGAAACAGCTGAGCCAGCCCAAATTGTTACAATTTCCCCCACATTTTTGCCTTAGCTTGAATAACACTGTATTTTTGTCTTACATGAAGGGCAGGAAAACAGATTTAATATTCTTGTGTTTGATTTTTTTTTTTTTTTACTTTGGCATTGAAGCAGCTGTAATATCTCTAACTGGGATTATAAATAGGCTATATATAGGAAATAACAGGCCATGGATCTAAATCTAATGCAGACTCAAGAATTAAGTATATAAATGTAGTGGGAAACAGTATTTTTTCCCAAATGCTGGAAAGGACTAAAGATCTTTGTGCCATCATCTGATTAAACACAGAAAGTCTCCCTTAGAAGGAATAATCTCTTTCACTAGAAGTGGTTGACGAATTGGCAAACAAAATAGGCAACTCCTCCAAAGGCTATTAAATATATGGTATGTGTAATGCACAAGAGATTATTATTTATGCTACAACTCCAGAAATCCTGCTGTGACTTCTTCAGGGCCATTACATCCATAAAGTCCATTTCCATGCCCCATTCTTTTGGGAACAACCTACTGCTCCTTCTGACTAACCCCCACCATCACCTGCTCCTATTTAGCCCCCCTGGCAATGGCTGAGCAAACATTTAGAGACTGCCCAAATCTCTTTATGTTTTATAACTGGTTCCACATCTCAGATTTAGTTGATCACATAACAATAAAAACTTTGATAAACAACAAAGAGTCCAGACTGTGAAGACCTCCCACCTCAAGAGCATTAATACGCTTCCAAAAAAGCCAGGCCAACAGAAAAGAAAAAAAAATGCACAAAAGCATGGTTGTAATATACCCATCACTTACTTGTTTCCTATGTACTTACAACTGGTAAATCATGGGATCCAAATGCACCCACATCTCTGAGACAGTCCTTCCAGCTCCTCCTGAAGGCACCTGCAGCAGAGGGCAATAGAGAATGTTCATTTCCTCTCACTGCCTTTGATTTCCTGAGCAGGTAAGTCAAAGGCTGGAATGTCCATTTTTTTCATCAATACAAATATGCTGATGAAGAGCAGTTTTGAGACTACATTTAATATTTAAAGTCTTGCCATACTCTTATAGTAATACACATATAATTGTGTATTACATGTGGGAAGAAAAAATCTCTCATGTCATTTAGAGGCACAAATGTTTCTGTAATGCTGAATATTCTGATAGGAAGATATGCATGAAACAGTTACTCAGCTACTTACAGAAACTAGTTTGGATTTATGCCTTGTGTTTATCTAGTTTAAGTGTTTTCCAAAACAAAATATTCATCCTTATAATTCAGCTTTGTATTCAGTGACCTTCAGTGAAGTGCAGGCCTAGACAGGGATATGAAAATAGTATTTTCACTTTAAATTCAATGCAAAAACACGATGTCAGCAGGAAAATCAAGTCACAGCTAGATTTGTTACATTTGCTTTTCCAATTTACTGTCCTGCATTGCTATGTGATGAGTGTAGCCATTGCAAAGAATCAGGCTCTTCCCAGAAGTTCCATTAGACCCATATTCCTAAATGCAAAAATTCTCACCTAATTGCTGTAGAGAACAAGGACTGTTCCATGACTTCTTCACTAGCAAGCAGTAAAGGAATCCAGGGAAGTCCATTTAATAATGGAAATTAACAGGTAAAGTGTTCATAGGGGAATAACAAGTGGCCACAAGGTGCTTGCATGGTGTTATTTTCCTGAATGCTGGGTGTATTTAATAAACCAAAGACCAACCTTGCTCTACCAAGAGCATGTCTTGCACCAGCAGCAGGGCAGAGATTTGCACACAACCAGTTCCTCTCCTTGTACCATCAGCTTTGTGTACAGACACTTTGGTATTCTAAGCACACAGGGATTTTGCTCAAGATCTTGTTCATGCTCACAGCACGTACTGAAATCAGGAACTGATGAGGTGAGGAGATTTGATATGTACAAGGCTCAGGGTTTATTTAATCAAAGGAGCAAAATGCACAATATTGGCTGGAAGCAGAAAAGAAAATGAATGGGGATAATAAACACCTCAGAGGCCAGAGGCATAGCAAAATACAAATTGCTTATGTGAGGCTGAGTCACACTTTGCAAGTGAAGTGAAAATGAAAGATTTTAAATTAAAAGGCAAAAAAAAAAATCAACCACTTAAAATATTGGCTAAAGGAAACACAGACCTGTTCTATCACTGCCCAGTAGTGGTCCCCAAGTAATCTCCAAATGACTACACAGAAATACAAACTCACAGGTACACTCCCACACTTGTAAGCAAAGTTACAAGTAATGCAGAGGAAAAGAAAACAACCATTCAGGCTAATTTTTAGCTGGTTGAAAACACAGAAATGCAGCATAAAGTGCATTCATATGTTTGGGGTTTCCCCAAACAGGTTATGTAGTTCCCTCTAAAAGATTGAGAATCTCTATTGTGCAACAGGGATAGAACTGAGGTTAAATGTTATAGACACACAGATAAATAGATATACAGGTATATAGATATATAGATACATAGATATAGCCCCCAAAAAGAACTGCATGTTTTGCTTGAGTTAGCAATAGAGAGATGACAAAGGCAGAGGAAAGGTGCAGTAAATTCCTAGGACTGGGGAGGATCACAGTATCTCCAGAAAAAAAAACTGGACTGCTCAGGATATTATAGTAGAAATTAAATTATATTTCACAATACAAAGTCATCATTTGTTTAAGGAAGATTATTTTCTTTGCAAAGCATTAGCATGTGATTTACTGTTAACTTTACCAATTTACAGAGCTATCTTTTTGGTAAGGACTCCTCTTCTTTATACAAGCACCTGCCTCAACAGTCAGGAAAACTTTGGGATGGCTGCAGATGTGGAGGGCAAGAAAGGGGATAGGAGCAAACCCTCCCAGGGCACAGAGAGTCCTACAGCTCTCCAGGAAACATTAAAGTTATTCCATTACTGGAGCAGCTTTGCTCCTGCTTTGCTTCCTTAGAAGAGTTCCTGCCATCTCTGCTCATCTGCAGGCAGAATGTTTCTCCAAGCCATCCCTGGGGATGTTCCCTTCCCAGCCTGCCTACATCACTCAAGCTGCTAAGGTCAAAATTTCATTGGTACCTCTTTCCAGCAGTAAAGCATTTTCTGTCCACTGAAAAAACACTGCACATCGGGAAATGTTGTGAAGTAGCAAATAGCTCCTGATCAAACAAAGAGAAGCTCAATGAAATTAAAATTATTTTGAAAACAAGGAACCCATCACCAGCAGCTAATACAGATTATCTGCAGTTCTATATTCAAAGATGCATTATGAGTATTAAGAAAGAGAAAGAACTGGGAAGGTTCCCAAAGTTCACTAAATCCTTTGCATTCCAGAAAGAGATAAATTTCTCATTCCTATCTCCATCATGAGCTCTGTATACAGAGAGGACACAGCTCTGCTTTCCATGAGCATCAACATGCCTCACATATTTTTTCTCCCCACTTGTGCCAAATCATTAAAATGTGAGACAAGAAACACAGAGCAGAAAATGGTTGGGGGACTAACAGAGAAATTTCTTTTGTCCAGTTTCTGTTTGTGCCTCTCCTTCCTTTCAGACTCCCTCTGCTCTTGGAGTTATTCTGCCTGAGGCTCGATGATGTTTGAGTAATTTAGCTTAGTCTTGCAGGGAGATGGACTCAAAATTCAGTGACATTTCTTTCCCCTGCTTTAATGACTGCAGAGCCCCTGCTAAAAGGTAGGACCTTTCCCTTTACTGGCCCATGGAAAGCTGTACTTCCACCACTGGGAGGAAGCCAGAGGGGAACCCGACTGCTGTGCCTCCAGCTCTTCCCCAGGTGAGGAGGTGGTAAGAGGAGGGAATGCAGGCTGTCAAAACATGGGAACAGGTCAGCCCTCAGTCCTAACAGAAAATATTTGCACCGGAGTGCAATCCCCCCCCATCCCCATGTCCAGTGATTAATTTGTCCAGTTAAAGAGGTCAGAAATATCTCCCAGACTCCACTTAGGGATGAGGCTGGAAGCAGAGGAATCTATAACTCTTCACTTCTTGCCAGATAACTGCAAAGTAACTTCTGGAATAGTTTCCTGCCATGTAGAAAACAATGCTCTGGCAGCAGGGATGTGTGTGAGTGCTCTGCAGGGAGAGCATTGTCTGGAGTGTCAGTGTGTTTGTGTATACAAATATTAATGAAACAGAGGCCAAACAGGAACTGAACTCTCTCTGGGAACTGCTCCTCCATGCCATACCCAGGGAAGAAGGGAATGAAACATTCAGCAACTGTGCAAAAACTGCTGGAAAACAAACACCACTCTCTTCTGTTGTGTCTATCTTTTTGGGAATATCACACTGAGGAACTCCACAAGTGTGTTTATGCTGCTCTCAAGTGGGGTTTTGAGTTATGTTGTGTTATTGCAAACTCTAACACGACTGAAGGCCACATGAAATGTTTCGTAATTTGCTTTAGATAATTGTTGGAGGTCCAAAGTGACTGGATTCTATATGCTGTGGGCAGCTACAGCTTCTCTGGGCAACCTGTGCCAGGCCTCACAGGGAAGAATTTCTTTCCAATATCCCATCTAACCCTGCCTCAGGCAGCTTTATTCCCTTTGTCCTGTCCCTCCAGGCTCTTGTCCAAAGTCCCTCTCCATCGTTCCTGTAGGTTCCCCTCAGGCACTGGAAGGCCTCCCTTCTCAAACATTTGAGAACATCAAACACACAGATAATGTTTTTATTTAGGAGAAACACCATTTTCCCTACCTCAGACAGGAAAAATATGCTTTCTAGGGATGAAAATAAGTAATTTCTTAAAAAAAAAAAATCCTAAAGGGAAAGTGGGTTTCATGGTTATTGTTTTATTATAAAACTGATCAAGTGCTGAGTGTGAGGCCCTTTTGGAGGTTTCTGGAAAGAGCCATCTTTTAAAAATATTACTTCAATTCTTGCTGTGATTGGAAATTCTGTAGCTATGACAGCAGTGTGCCATCTGTATAACAGGACCCTGTTAGAGTCTCCATCTGGTAAAGAAAGGATTACTTCATCAAATCTTACTGTTTAAAATCCTCATGAGGAGGCAACATATTTACCCTCCGTGCAGTGAAGGGAGGGACACAAGGCAGCAGAAGAGTTGCAAATTTCCCTGCCCAAATGACCAGACCATCACATCCACTAAGGTTTTGAGGTGGTTTAAATGGTTAAAAATTAGCCATAACTTCATTTTTTATTACATTACACGTGCCTCTGGAGAGATCCATCTCTGGCAACAGCATAACGCAAGGCTGGGGTTTTGAAGAGCTCACAGGCAACACCTAAAGGAATGACAAAGCAGCTGCAGAAAAGCCTTGCTTTAAAGAGGATGTTATTTCATATGAATTACAGAACCCTGAACTCTGGCTTTGTCTATTCCCACTTATCGCTTGAAAGATTAGGCTAATACTTACACACAGGATTCATTAGTGAATTTTACAGGAGGATGAAAAGACCTAGAATAAGGAAAAGAATCTATTGTGCTTTGAAAAGAAAGTCATGGGGGAGGAAGAGAAGCAGAGAGAAAGAGAGAGTGGTGTGGCTTTAAAGAGAGGCAATCCAGTGACTTTCTGAATAATTAAAATTAATTTCTTATCTTTCTCAAAGGAAAATGAGATGGGTTCTATCCAAGCAGCAGGAAGGCTTAAATATATCCTGTGCTGGACTTGTAGTTCAGCTTTAGTAGGAGGGAAAAAGTGTGAATATCTTGGAAAGAGGAAAAGGCAAATAAGTCAAGAGAAAATGCAAAAAAACCTGTACAAACCTTTCAGAGAACATCACAGAGAAACCATAGCACTGACCCAACACCAACACCTCCCAAGGCTTACAAACAAGCCAGGATCAGCAGAGTCCTGCCTGGGGCACACAAAAGGGAAAGGGCCAAAAGCAGCCCATGACAGTGGGGCTGTCTGGAACACTTGGTGAGCTTCCCAGCCAACTGCTTCAGGACCTCCAGTCCCAATTCTTTCTGAAAACTCATGCCTACGTGACCTCAATAGATTGATTCTACATCAAATGTATAGGTTGAAAAAATGCATCTCTACTAGCCAAGCTACCTGAGTTGTGCTCTCAGCAGGTGGCACACACTTACTACATTGTGTCCCATTACTCAATTTATTTGAAATGGTTTTTATCAAGTATCAGAAATTTACATTTTAACAAGAAGGAAAGAAATCTAGTCCATTCATAATTAAAACATCCTTATCATCAGCATAATTAAAATGTCAAAAATAACTTTGTTTTCAAGAGTATTATAAAGGGAACATCTTAATGTAGGAGTAGTTCTGCCCACCTGCTGTGCTTTGTAAAGTGAAGGAGAGGAATAAAAAAATTGTCTCACCTGTCACCACCTTTGGATAAAGCTTTCTGGCACAAAAATCGTGGTGCCAAAGGCAGGATTTCCACTGTTCCCTGGCCAGTGCCCTAAGAGCAGAAATGATGCAGTGTGACCTCCAAGGCAGGCTCAGGACTCTCGTCGTGGACAAATTCTGCACTCCAGGTACACTATTTCCCCATTTCCACACACAGATGTTAAACTGAGGGGCAAACAGGAAAAGTCAGTAAGTACAGCCTTCTCGAAGTTTGCTGGTAGGAGGAATCCTATCAGTTCTGTGGGATACAGCAGTTGCAGTAATACTGAAAAATAATGCCTTGGTTTCACTGAATCACAAAGGTTGGAAAAGACCCCCAAGGCCATCAAGTCTATCCTTCAAATCCCACAATGCCCACGAAGCCATATAATAAAATGCCACACTACTCATTTCCTCAACAATTCCAGGCAATGGTGGAAGGGAATTCTTTACAACTCACTTCCTAATTAAGAAAGGCATCAAAATGAGGCTTGTTTGGCATGAATTAGCAGTGGTTGATGTGCATTAAAATGTTTAATCTCATACACAGACCCACAGGTAACTCTCAGCTCTGAGCTGTTGCCTCCTGCCTTGTCCCCAGGCATCGCTTCCTCTCTTATCCATCCCGAACCTGAAGAGAGGGATTTGTACCCAGGATTTCAGAGGAAAAGCAGAGGGAAAGCAGAGGGGAAGGGAAGGGAAGGGAAGGGAAGGGAAGGGAAGGGAAGGGATCCAGAGTTACAGTGTTTTGTCTTTCTAAGTAACTGTCATATATGATTGCTGCTTTCCTAGGCATGGTTGAATACCTGCCTGCCCATGCTGAATTAATTCTTTGTTCNAAGGGAAGGGAAGGGAAGGGAAGGGAAGGGAAGGGAAGGGAAGGCTCTCCCACTGCTGGGCTTGAGCAGTTTACTTCAGTGTCAGGGAAGGAGATAACTCTGTTTACGTTTCCATTCCCTGAAAAGATCATGAGATTATTTAGATGATGTCTGGACAGTACTCTGAACATGCAGAAGAGCCACACAAAGCTCAGCTTTATGAGGAATAGTCTCCCCCTTTTTTTTTAAATACTGTAATTCCCAAAAACATACAGGCAGCCAAAATGCAGAGCCGAGTATGCCAGCAATGCTGGGTAAATCCCTGGCATCACACATCAATCTGCTCTTTCATGTGAAATTAAAGCATCCTCTCTGACCGGAGTGGAAACAAAAGGCGGGCAGGGAACAGTCAAAGGAAAAACAGAGACTGGGGAGAGAGGGATTGGAACAAATTGGGCTGAGTTAACCTGTCTGCTTGACTCTGACCACAGGGCAGATAAAAGAAAACCATTTTCTGTCCAGCTGCTGTCACATGAGTCACAAACATCCCAAGAGGCTCCCCAGCAGGCCTTCACTAACCACATGCCACATCCAGTATCCTTCATTCTCTACATGCAAATTCCATCGGGTGTCTCCCACCTAAAAATGCAGTCTTACAAGGTTCTGTGGCTCACTCTTATACAGCTGTCCTGGAGTGACCTGGGAGAAATCACCCATTTTTCTGCACTCCCCATACACACCACCAGATAAAATACAATTTACGTTCTGAGCTTTGTAATATTTAAGACAGTAAAGCAGCCTGAACTGTTGAATTAAAAGGTATTACAGAAACATTATTAATTTTAAAGTGAAATACTCAATTTATTATTTGGTTTAATTGCCCTGAGTTTTCATCCATTAACATGCAAACCACATTGAGTGTGGTGCTGTTTCCAATTACAACAGCTGATTTATCCAGGATGGTGGTTAGAGGCATGATAACACTTTCATTTGGCTTAACAACCCACCCGTTTCACAGAGTCAATGAAGTGCTGCTCCTCCTCAGTTACACTCTACTTCCATAACTGTGCTCCTGCAACTATAGATGGAAATTAAGAGGAAATTAAGCTGGAAATGGACCTCCCTGTTCATCAAATTCACTCTCTAGTTGGCACAATCAGTGTTTCTGTATCACTATTATATAATCCCTTTCTTAATGCACCAAGTCCCCTCCTCCTCCTCCCAGGAAATTTTCTAAGAACCTCATTACTGCTTGGAAGCCTCCATGCGATTTCCAGCTTATGCTTGGGCAATTCATATCTCTTTGTCCTCATGACCACCTCACCTCCAGCTTCCCAGCTTCTCCCCTGCTGGCACAGGCCCCCAGCTCTCTCCTTTCACAGGAATGATTCCATGTACTCCACAGGTCCCAGCTCCAGCTGAAACAACCACAAAGGAAACCCAGGGACCAACCCAGGCAAGAGCAGGGAAAGCCCAGTTCTGCTGGATGGGCACCATGGCACTGAGCAAAATTCACCTGGCCCTGCTCTGTCTCCTCAGTGTTGAATCTGCCTGAACCCCCAAGGCCTTTTCTCCCTTTCCTGCCAGGGTTATCCAGGCAGAAGGAAGTCCCTTCCTGCTGCTGCTACCTGTGCTCGGGAAGAGGGGTGTGCAGGGGGGCCCATGCTGTCCACACTCCTGCAGGCCTTCACCAGGACACTGACGGGTCTCTGTCTGCAGCAGCAATTCTGTCCTCAAAATAGCACAGCATGTGCTGTCTGCATCTTGGGAACCTTCTGGCAGCTTGTTGGGCCTCCAGGTGGGAAAAGATGAACATTATCAGGACAAACAGCAACATAACTCTGTGCTGGGGCTTGGGGTGGAGGCCATTTCCCACACGTTTGAGAAAAAACAACCCCAGAGGATTAAAAAAATTCACAGCTTTTTTTTTTTTTTCTTCATAAAATCTACAATAAAAACAGACCATATTAAGCAGAAATGAGCCTACCAGAACTTATGAATAACTTGCATTCTTCCACTGGAGCCCAGCCAGCTACCCTTGGAAAAAAAATCCTGTTTACTTTGTAGTGAATGTGAGAGACATGCAGTCTGCCAGAAGCTGCTATGACAGTAAAAACACAGCCAAGGGCTGTCACAAATGGGGAAATCACAGAGAAAGTTAACTTTTTAACTTCAAGGACTAGATTAAAAAAATATCTGTTTGGTGAAAAGTTATTTACTTTATCACACAGAAGACTTAAGTTGCCTTTACATGAAAGCTGTTCTAGTTCAAAGGCAAATTTCAGCTGCTTCTTCAACAGTTAGCTTGGTTTTTAACATTTTTATTAGATTTACAAAGGGAATGTCTTTCCTTGTTGTTGTCAGCTGGGCTGAGATTAATATTTTGCCCTACAACTACATCTTTCTTTCCCCAAGTCTCAAGCAGGATGGTTGCACTAGGAATTCCTGCCAGTGTCCTCGCTCAAAGCACTTCCTAAATCCTTGGGGGATGATTAGACATGTTTGACCTTGTGGCTCCTCAGCAGTTTGATCCTAGGGTGATTCCTACATAAATCCTGCCTTAAGCTGTAGGTCTGTGATTTCAGAAATTGCAGAAAATACATTCCCAGTGCCCCCAAGCCTCAATACTGAGGCCTGATTAGGTGACAAGCTCTCTGAGAGGAAAAAGAGAGTAGTAAGTAGCCTTAGAGCTTCTGTGTTTTGTACTGTAAGTTGGGATTTCTTCCCTCCTGATCTTCAACACAGCTGGATTGATTTTTTTTATCATTTCCACTCCTTTGTATACATTACTCGTATTCCTTCTGTCTTGGCAAAGCTTAATGTAACCCTAAATTGAACCTGAAGGCATTTTCTCCTGTTCATTTTTGTTCATAATTCGTCTTCTCATTTATCTTATCTTTCGTAAGCAACTTTCCTTTTGTCCCACAAAGCAGTCAAAGGCCCATGATCTGCAGATGTCTGTCCTCCCACAGCAGCCCCTGCACCCCTGCTGTCACAATCCCTCGCTGTATCTTATAAATTTTCCCATTGTCCCTCTCATCCCTTTAAAGCCCATTTTCTAGGCTTTGTTGTTTTGCTTTATACTCGAGACCAAGAACATGTTTAAGTCTCTTCCTGCACCCGAATCCAAGAATGCCTGACCTGATAAGCCCACAGCAGCAGTGAAAACAGGAGACAAATGTCACCTCAAAGGGACACTTGAGCATATCTGGCTGTGTCAGGAGCAGGAAATACCACGAGTCTTACGTCAAAGATGTCTAACCTAAATCTACAGACCCAAGGGGGCTGGAATGGCTTGAATACGGTCCAGATAAACATCCAGACTTTGTGATGATTATCCAAACTCTTTGGGAATGTGGAAGTTGTGAGGTTCACTGGTCAGCAGTACCTTGAGCGCATCCTGCACCTTGAGGACAGCCCTGATAAGGCTGTTTGTCGGAAGCCAACCGCAGTAGCGTTGATTGGATCACGTTGGTAGGAAGCTGTGAACCAAGGGATGCTGCAGACAGTGCCAAGTGGCTCAGGAGAAATAAATCAGAGTTGTCCAAAACACAGCTCCATCCCAGCCGCTGGGAAGAATATTAACTCTGCGCTGGCCAAAACCAGCACGAGAGACTATAAATATCTTCAGAGTAAGAATAGCGGTAATTATTCACTGTCCTAGAACAGCAGGGTCTTCAAAACAAGAAAGAGAACATTTTGAGCACCTCCTCGTAGAAATTCAGGAGTCAAGTAACTTTAATTTGACCTTGAAAATTAAGTCAGCTACATCAAATTAAGGCCAGATGAATTCTGATTACTAATAACCACCTAGAGGCTTAACAGAGTTTGACTAATACATGTTAAAATCACATTTTTAGCTAATTTAAATTATTACTTGAGTGTTCCTGCAAAGGTGAGTCCTAAATTTCAACAATATTAATCAGTCAAAAGAAAGGAGGCCTTACACTTAACTGGTCTTTCTCTATTTGTTTCATAACATCTTCATTGTGAAATCTGCTCAGCATAGTGCATTAATAAACCTGTCAGGCTGCAATGGGCAAAAACCTGTTAGTTTGGTTAAATTACTCAAGAGAATAAAAAAGACAGGTATTTTCAGAGCTGGCTGCTAAACACACCTGGCCCAAAGATTTCTGCAGGCAGCCTGAGAATTCAGTTGAGGTTACACACAAATGGACTAATTCACAGAATCTTAGGATGGTCTGGGTGAAAAGGGGACCTTAGGCATAATCCCCAATTAATTATTAATTATGATTTGCAATAACAGTGTGAAGGAAAATTCACTGTCTCCTGCTTCTTAAAGAAAAGGAAAAAAAAACCCTGAATTTCCATTGAGTCTCAAGAGCCAATTTCCATAGACTTGGGTATTTAGTGGGCAAAAGTCTAGACAGGCACAAACTCCTGTCTCCCTCAGTCTGAATCTGCTAGCAAGGGATTCACACATTGTCTGAGAAGCTGCTCTTCCCTTCCAGCTTCCCAGCAGCAGCTCCTAACCCTGATGCACCAGCACCCACTGACACAGCAACCCATCAACCCGCTCCCCTCATTCCCTGACCTTTTGCATCTCCCAGGTATCGTTTACAGGTGTAAACTGTCCAACCTGAATCAAAACTGCTCAATCTGGAGCACCTCTTGCCAGTTAGTGCCTTTAAGGAGCTAAAAGCCATAAGCAGAGCTGCCTCATCACACCTCCAGAAGGGCCTGGCTGACCAAACTTTTGGCTATTATTTGCCAGTTATAGTAACTGGTCTCCTAGAGGATATCGAGCCTCCCTTCACACCTTGCTTGCTTTTCCTGGCAGGCAGCACTGCTGCTAAATTGTCAACACAGACAGCAATTGCCAAACGGCTGGTGCTCCCTTTCCTCCTGCTGGGGTTCTCACAGTTATTAAAAAAATGCACAACTGTTCATCACAACACAGCACCTCTCATATCCCACAGAGCAGTGACCACCCTATATAACTCTAATTACTGATTATGCCCATTCCTAGAAAGAAACAGCATTTATCATAGAATCCCAGACTGGTTTGGCTTTGGAAGGGACCTTAAAGCTCATCTTGTTCCATCCCTGCCATGGGCAGGGACATCTTCCACTGTCCCAGGTTGCTCCAAGCCCTGTCCAGCCTGGCCTTGGACACTTCCAGGGATCCAGGGGCTGCCACAGCTTCTCTAGGGCCAGGGCCTCACCTCCCTCACAGGGATTCCTTCCCAAGATCCCATCTGACCCTCTCCTCTGGCCGTGGGAAGCCATTCTCTGTGTCCTGTCCCTCCTTCCCTTGTCCCCAGTCCCTCTCCAGCTCTCTTGGAGCCTTTTTAGGCCCTGGAAGGGGCTCTGAGGTCTCCTTGGAGCCTTCTCTTCTCCAGGTGAACACCCCCAGCTCTCCCAGGCTGGCATCAGAGCAGAGGGGCTCCAGCCCTCTGCATCTATATTTATCATCATCATTTATAATTCTCACCAGTCAGGATTTTATATGCCAGCCCTGCTGGATTTTTTTTTTTTTTGAGATGATTGAGAGAAACAAAGCACTATTTATAGAAAAATTCCCAACAGGGTCCTGACAGGCTCTCATGAAAATCCATTCTTTCACTTTCTTATTTGCTGTCCCTGTGGAACAGTAACAGTGCTCCAGATTATTCACCCCTATCTATTCCTATGAAGCAATGAATGTGAGAACACCCCAGGCTGGCTGCTGGTGCCAAAATGCTGTAAGGACATTTACTGCCATTTGGAATATTTTTACTTCAAAGGAAAGGATTTATGAAGATTATGGAAATTATCCCCAATCTCTGTGATTCCACTGACCTGCTTTTCCCAGATACCACATAATGATTTGTTAAGCTATGTGTCATAAGCCATATGAGAGAAATGTTAAGTGCAATGCAGAGTGGGAAGTGCAATATTTGAGATGTACACACCACTTCCAAGGTAAAAATACATTTGAAGCACAGCCAAACACTGCTGGCACTCAGAGCCAGTGTCCTGGAGTGCTGCAGCATTGTCTGAGGCAATCTTCACTCCCCCATCCCCAACAAATATGTATCGGCTCCAACACAGCTCAAGTGCCAGCACTGCAGCTGCACCACTCGAGCCTTGCACTCTCCTCACCCCTGGTTGTTCCCTGAATTGCAGATCCACCGTGAATTCATCCTGTGACTGCTTTGCATAAGCATGGGATAGCAGGAAAGGAAAAGAGAAAACAAGACAAGGGTACTATGATAACGTGAGAGATGGAGAATTTATCAGATCGAAGACAATACTACAATACGCAATTTTTTTAATCTTATTTCAACTCCTAAGAGTATTTTGGAGTTTAGTGCCACATTATCTATACTGATGCTACCACTCCACCTATCCATACTGACCCCACCTTGACTTATATTGCCATAACTTTTGTTTAAAGACATGAAGAAAGTGTCAAATCCCAATTACTTGCAGTCTTGTCACTCTTGAGAGTAGTCAAATAGTGGCACAAGTCACCTGGAGAAGCTGTGGAGTCTCATACTGGCAGACACTAAGAACTCAGCTGAACTTTAGATAATACTTCCTGAGGACCATCAGAGATCCTCCCAGTTTGTAATTTTCATAGGATCATTCAGGTTGGAAGGGATCTCAGGATGTCTCTGGTCCAAGTTCCCTCAGGGTCAGCTCTGGGGTCAAACCAGGCAGGTCTTGGAAATGTCAAAGGGGGGAAATTGCACAAACCTCCAAGGTTTGATTTTCCTCATGCAGGAAAAGTCACTCCTTGTATCCAGCCTGATCCTCTCAGGTTTAGGTTCTACTCCTCCAACTCTGCTGTACAGTGAGGAACTCCAACTTCTCAGCAGCCCACTCACAGGTACTGGAGGCTGCTGTGACCTTCCCCCCAAAGCAGATTCTTCTCCAGGCTGAGCAACTTCCCTCTCCTCAGCTTCTGACAAAGGAAGTGCCCCAGCCCTGAGCACCTTGGTGTTCTCCGCTAGGTCCCTCCAGCTGAGCCTTTCCTGTATGGGGAGCCCCAAGCCTGGCACAGATTTAGGGTGGGACCTCCTGGGTGCTGAGCTGAGTGGGTAGCCCAAAGTGCTGGTGCTGCCCAGGGTGCTGCCAGGGCACTGTGGGCTCCCTCACTTGGTGCCCCAGCCTGGCCCTTTCCAGGAGCTGTCTCCAGGCAGGCAGACTCAGCCTGGGTCTCTGGAGGGCTCTCCCACGGGCAGGGCTTTGCCCTGAGCTCACTTTGATAAGCTTCCCCTCACCCCAGCCCTCCAGGCTGGCTCCCGTGGCAGCCCTGCCCTCAGTTCAACGGCCTTTGCAAATATGATGAGGCTTTTCCTCATATCTTCCACCAGGACTCTGATAAAGATGTTGAAGAGAACAGATATCTCTGGTACTCCTTTTTTTATCAGCCTCCAGGTAGACAAGCAGCTCTGAACCGTGTTTCCATGAATATGATTACTGAAGTAGTTTTTCAGATGACAGACAACCTAAAAGGTGGATGTAACTCCTGTTCTGTGTTTAAATGAACAATTTACTCCTTCATGTAACACAAAACCCAGATTTAATTTCCTTTTTCAGTGTATTCTGGAAGACAATGCATGTCACAAGATGTTGGAATCATTCTGATATGCAAACGTCCTCAACATGCCCATTCACTGAAGCCTCAGTACTGATTTCAACACAGTATTTAACACAAATAATGCAGCTGATTTTATCACTGTGCTGGTATGGAAGAGTTCAAGACATTATAATGAAAAATCATTTGCCTGGGAAAATAATTCATAACTGGGTTTTGTAGGAAGTTTTTATTTGTTTGATTGATTGGGTTGTTTTGGGGTTGTTGTTTTTCCTTGTTTGTTTTTAAGATCAGCTGCAAATAGAGCAAGCAGTGCCAGCACAACTGGAAGAAACCTAAAGGACAAAGTTATGGGAAAGTCTGTCGGGATTGCCACAGGCCGGATATGTCACATACTTTGGTGGATAACCAATCTCCCAGATATGCTAAACTGTGAAGGAAAAGGGCAGAAAATGTTCCATCAGTCACTTCCCCCCAAGGCCTGTTTATTTCCCTCACAATGCCAGACTTGACACACCAGCCTGTTTGGCTGCCCCTCTCAGACACACTATCTGTGTGGCCCTGGGCACACACTGTGCAGAGGGAAATGCTCCTTTCCCTCAGACACAGCCCTGGGCACACACTGTGCAGAGGGAAATGCTCCTTTCCCTCAGACACAGCCCTGGGCACACACTGTGCAGGGGGAAATGCCCCTTTCCCTCAGACACAGCCCTGGGCACACACTGTGCAGAGGGAAATGCCCCTTTCCCTCAGACACAGCCCTGGATGTGCACTGTGCAGAGGGAAATGCTCCTTTCCCTCAGACACAGCCCTGGGCACACACTGTGCAGGGGGAAATGCCCCTTTCCCTTTTCCCTTGCTTCCTTAGGAACACCTTCAGTGAGACAAACACAGCAAGGCTTATTCCAACACATTTGATGTAACACTGTAAGAAATAGGAATAATGCAGCTCACTTCCAAAGGAACATAACTGGGTTATTGTGCAAGTTCCTGGTGCACTCTGTGAAGAGCTGTTTCCCTTCCTTATGCAAAATAACAATTTTTAGGTACCTAAGTTAGGTACAAGCCATCTCATCCTCAAATCCAAATTTTCTATCTCAATAAATGCCTTGTCCCTTGCTGGGGGGACACTTGGGGTCTGTCCTTTTTAAATGGAGATGTATTTGTGTTTTAAAACAAGAAAAAAGACCTCTGCAGGAGTATGTGAATAGCTGTACAGCTAGTTTGGGGCACAACTATTGCAAGGTGAGGATTCCATCAGCTGTATCACCAGAACTCCTTGAGAGAGCTCTGTGCCAGCTGGGGAACTCGGAGCTTAGTGCTGCTCAAGAGTTGTGCCATCACAAATGTCATACACAAAGACAAGCTGGCTTTAAATTTCTGATAAATAAGAAATTGAATGAGCAGCTTTTTCACCCCTGCCAATCAAGTTTTATATGCCCTGCAATTACCATTGACAACAGATGGAAAATTGCAGTGACTAAACCCCAGAAGCTGGTGTTTTTCTACTTCTAAATTAGTAGTTTAGTGGATTAAGGTAAAATATTTGCCTATTGCTGTATAACCCTGAAAGTACGTTAAACACTGGGTTAGGGAACAATGCTGTGAGTAGTCAAGGAAACACAAAATCTGGAACTAAACCTCTATTTGCAGGTACCAAGAGATCAGAGAGACACAAACAAAGCTCCTACACCCACAGGGGAGCCACTCTGTCTTTTGTTAGAAGTATCATGTGAGAATATGCAAAATAAAGTGCTAGTGAATAATTTGCACATGCAAATCCAGCCCAAGCTGAAGGGCTGACTTTTGATCTTCAGGAGCAGAACTCTGGCCCTCCAGGCCATGGAGATTTGCCTCAGTTCCTGATGGGGGTTCTTTGTGCTTCCTTTCCTGGAAGCCTTTTTTCCCACCACAGAAGCTTAGCAGGAAACTGGACTTTGGTATTCAATAGCTGAGGAATGGCTCTGTTTCCGCCACAAGATGGGAAGAAGGAGGTGGTATGGAAAACCAAAAGGAAATAGTTAGACCTGGACGGCAGATCCTGCTGCCAGGAATAGTTATAAAAGCAGAGGCAGATCCTGCCTTACACACTCCACTCCTTTCCCTCCACTGCAGCAGCAAAATAACCCAGCAAGGCCACAGCAATCCTGCTGCTGCCTTAAACCATGAAGTGCTTTTCCAGTGATAGTTTTCTGTGGCGAGACAAAAGCCACACAGTTCTGAGGACTAGTTTACCTTCCATGTTCTTTGGTTTGACATCTCCTGCAGCCTTCAGGAGGAAGGCTCCCAATCCAAAGCCCTTCCTCAGCACACTGGCAGCCACCATATGCCATGGACAGCAAACATCCTCAGTTCCATCACACCAGGATTAAGAGCAAGCACAGCTCAGAGAGTACCTCTCCATTTGCATGATAAATCTATTCCTTTCCAATATGCTGAAGCTGTCAATAGTGCAATTAATGTCGATACTCCAATTAATAATTTTTCTGCCCCCTGTTCACCCCACTCTCCTTGGGCATAGCAGAATCCATGGCTGTTTGTTACTTAAAACAAACTTCTTGCAGGAGAAGCTGCCAGGAGCTGCAGCAGGACTGCACACCTGCTGCCTTCAGAACAGAGGGAAAGAGGAAAACTCTTGGGTCAGGCTGGACAGGGAACTGAGGCTACAGGAGCCAGAGGAAGCAACAAAGTGACACAGGCAATGCAAGTCTAAACCTTCGAGTTCAGGGGCTTTCCTAACTCATATCATCACAAATTCTTCTGTCTTGCATGACTCTTAGCTGGATTTACAGGATCCAAGAGTGAAGTGTTGGAGAGGAGACAACCCAAGCTATAAATAACTGAAGAGAAAAGCAACAGGAGATTTCAAGGCTTTGCTGATTCAACAAGAAGGCATGAATTTTTTCTCTTTTACTATTTAAACAGTTACTCAAAATAGAACTCTTAAAAGTAAGGATATTCGAATATTATTGTCAGCAGGATATGCTGACAGCCCTCATACTCTCATTTAGTCCTTATAAAGTGTAGGAACAGGAATGTGCAAACCAGAAATTGCAAAGGCAGCATCTGCAAGCCTTCATTCAAGGTTCCTAATTGCTCTGTGATTCAACCAGACATGTGGCACTTTTTATTTATTATTTGTGCATATTCAGGCAAACTGGCTGGTATTAGCACATGCCTGGAGAATGGCCTTTTTCAGGGAGGTGTTGGCATATTTCTGTTTTGTTTTTAGGAGGTCAGTGGTTTGGGGCAGTTTGGGACCAGACTGAAACATTCTAAAGCCAGCATAAACATTTCTTTCAGTTTATCCTCAGGGAAAAATAACAGCCTGGCCATTGCAGCTTTAAGAGTTACAGCCTTACTCTTGCCAGTGTTTTCATCCCTGGCTTGCATCAGCACCAGTACAATTCCACCACCCTCCAGGTGCACTTCACCCCTCAAAATTTCAGAAAGATCAGAGATTAATTTGGAGCTCCAAGACCAGAGGCAGATGTTGTTTGAGAGCATGTACAAGGAGGACAATCAGCGCTACAGAAATAGTTTTTAGAGCCTGTAGATTCATTTTCAAGAGTACAGTAATGCTCCAGGTCACTGGCTTTATATCCAAAGATGGGCTGTGCTTTAACTCCACAGCCTGTAGTAAACACCTACCCAACACTCCCTGGGAAGACACTGCAAGCACAAAACCAAAACAGGGTGAACCCTAGTTTCAGTCCTCTCCTAAGCCAAAGAGATGTACATTGTCATGAGAAGATGCACTAAATAGCCTAGACCTTCTGAAAGTCTAGTGCTATTTAGGACATTTCCAGGTATCCACCTCAAGAAAACAATACCCTAAAACATGAAAAATGGGACTCATTTACCCTAGGCAGGAAACATACATCTCTTCGGTGGAAGGTGTCCCTGCCCATGGCAGGGGATTGGAACAAGATGATCTTTAGGGTTCCTTACAGCTCAAAGCAGTCTCTGATTCTGTGATTTTATTAACTCTGCAGATGTAACCTTGGGGGACACTGTGCTCAAGGACCCTGGGACAGCTCTGACTTAGGCTGCCTCCTTCCATTTCTGCTAAAAGGCTTTATTATGAGCACCAGGCTCATAAAAATAAAATGCCTTTGAGTGATCACAATAAATCTCCTGATTTGTTATTAGGTCACTGTCTTGATTTGAAAGACAGGTATATGCCAAGGAAAGCAGGAACCTCCCTTGGAATGGAGAACATGACACCCTCCCTTTGAATTGTTATAATTTTGAAATTAAGGGGCTTTCGGCAAAGATATGGGAAAAGGAATAAAAAAATCTTTACTAGTATGTACGTGCACAACAAGGCAAACAAACAGCAACAACAGATAAAAGAAAGAATAAGCCAGAAACCCAACGAACAGCGTGCTCCTGCCCTTCCGGCATTTCCCCGCTGCAGTTCCGGGCGCGGCCGCCAGGGGCGCTGCTGGCTCTCGGCGGGCCGGGCGGCTGCCATGGCTCCCCCGCGCCTGCAGGGGGCGCTGTGCGCGGGCTCCGAGCGCACCCGGCTCATGGCGGCCTGAGCGGCATGGGAAGGGATGGGGCAAAGGCTTTGCTTCACAAACCCCCAACAGCCGCTCCCCGTGCCCCCGCAGGACCCTTGGGAGCAGCAACGTGAGCCGGCAGGAGCGAGCAAAATCCCGGGGTGGCAGCGAGCTGTATCAGACACTCCGCAGCAGAGGCTGGAACCAGCCCGGCAGGCAGGGGCTGCATGGCTGCGGTGCAGCGAACGCTCGGAGCAGCGGCAGAGAACAAACAGCTCCGCTCCCGAACAGCCAGGGAGAGACACAGAGTCCCTGCGAGGGAAAAGGGCTCGGGGATCCCGGGGCTTCCCCTGAGCCGCCCCTGAAGATGGTGGGGGGTTCTTTGTCTGGTGAGGTGGGGTGTTTTTAATAAGATCCCAGTGCAACAGGTGCTCCTAGGAGCAGAGCTTCGTTCACGGCACAGGGCAGCGGAAGACAGAGCCCCGCAGTGGTGGGGAATTCTCCCCACAGCGAGCGCAGCCTCCTTCCCCTCCCACTGCCGAGAGCACCAGAAAAGCCAGCAGGTGCCTAAGCCCTTTCTTCCCAGCCCAGCTCTCTCGGTATCTCTGCCGGCCCCCGAGAGAAACCCTCAGATAAGAGAAGTGCAACCAGGTGCCCTCCTCCCCCGGGCTGGGCAACTCCTTTTGTCTTTCTTAATACGTGGCTGTTATTGTCTTCTAGCAACATATGGGAGAAAATTCTCTAAGAGAAACAAAAGGAAGAATCTTGAACCCCAACAGTCACTAAAAGGAGAGAATTACACCACTGGGATCCTACTTACCTTAACTGATATCCAAGCAAATAAGAGACAAGTTACTTCATAGATGGGTGGAGAATGGCTTTAGGTCACCTGAAAGCCAAGTTTGCAAACTTGTCCTGCACTCCCCCACACTGTCATCATGCCAACACTCAAGAGCTTAAAGTTGTGCCTCAAGCCATCCTTACTCAGCCCTTGGCTCAAGAGACAGTGGCAGAACAGAGGGAATTTCTCCAGACAAGGACTGGAGGTGTAGTACCCAAGGGCATCTCCCAAGGGTTTCTGTATTTCCCACAGCAACAGTTTTACAGTTACTATTTTGTAAAAGCATTCAGGTTTTATCTAACATCCTTTATCTAACATCCTCTTTATCCAACATCCTTTCTACAATAAGAATACAGAGAGCCACAGAGTAGAGGTTTTTACCCCGGCAGGGCTGCTCAGCTGTGCTGGCTGTACCACACACCAGGCCTCTCTGTCTCTTCCCCTTTCATGTCTCAACACCCTCCCCCTCACACGCTACAAACAGTATTACAACACCCCGGTGTTATTTCACCTTCCAGCTGCTGCAGACTTTCTTGCTTTTCACTTGTTCCCAGCTTTTTGAACACAGAATCTCTATTTTCATTGAAAAAACAAACAAAACAAAAACACACCGAAACCAACTGTAGCCACATTGTTGAAGACCTGAGCTTGATAATAAGAACACAAGATACAGATTTACACTAATGTTGACAGCAGCCAGCTCTTATTAACCATCAACAATGGGCTGCAGACATCCTTCTCTTCCATGTAGGGAATTGGTGATTGCACCTGCAAGAAGACATTTTTCTATGGTCATCCCTTAAAAAGAGCAGAAGTGAGAACAGGTGTGATAATTATAAATTACTTAGGCCACTTTCAATTTTGGGCTGAAAAAAAAAAAAGACATGTACCCACTTTTGCCAATTCTTGCCCATAGAGCAGGCCCAAGTCAGTAGATCCACCTGTCAACTACCAGAGAAAAACAATTAATTCTTTTCCAGCCAGATTAACTCCCTCACCTGGCTGGCAGTGGAAGCACACAACAGTGCTGCTGACTCAAGGAGAGGCATGACCAGCAACTTTAGAGAGAACAGATCTAGGAAGGTAATTGAAGGTGAGGCTCTCACTGTGCTTGAGCTTTGCTTTAAGAGTCCAGAAAGAAACCTGTGATCTCCCTCCCTTGAAAAGGAATGCAGAAAATCACGATAAGTATTACCAGCACTGATGTTTAGGTATCCCATGTGTCACTTGGAAGTACAGAGCCAGGGAGTAGCTGGAAATAAGAAACTAAATATCACATGAACTAGAGAGAGAAGTGAAAGGAGAGGCCTTTGACCAGAGCCACAAAAGACCAATAAAGAGTATGCCAAGAGAGAAAAGCACCTGAAAATGGGCCCAGCAAAGACACTGGATAGAAAGTGCTGTCACTGTAAGAGTATACTCCAGTTCTCCTAATTAATTTACTCGCTGCTTGAGAACACCTCATTCAGTTTGAAACTGGACTTTACCTGTCTTGGACTGAAATTATCTACTCAAGCAACCAAAGCATTTTATATCCTGTACAATTCTATTCTATTTGTATTCTAGAACATGTCTTGGGCCTCTCATAGATCCCTTATAGAAGCCCAGATTTCAGAAATATGCAAGCACAGCCTGAATCCTGAGAAAACAAATAATTTGTTCCAGCATACTCAGTGAATATTATTGCCAGCCCTGCAAAGTCTGCTTTCTGCAACTTAAAAAAACCCTAACAGCCACAACACAAAATAGGAAAAAACAGAGGAAACCATAACTACACATAAACAGCCTGAACTTCCTCTTCCTTCCTCAGCAAGAGGGCTTTGTTCTTCCTCTCACAGCTGTTCAGATGTTAGGAGAGGTCACTTGAATGCTCAGGCAGCTGAGGGTGATGAAACTCACTGTGTTAGCAGGGAACTCTCCTCTTTTTCAAGCTGAGTTTCACAAACCACAAAAATCAGGTGCAGAGAGCCTGAAGAGCTGTAGACATGGTCCTGTAGGTGTCAGGAGGAAGCCTGCAGCTAGTTTCACTGGAGAAAGGCTGTGTCCAGAACAGTTTCACGTTTGCACCAGCTTTTCCTTGCACAAGTGATGGTTTGGCTCAAAGCTGCCTCATCCTCAGGAAGGGGAGCAGAGCCATGGGCAGAGCTGAGTGAAGAAAACAGAAATCCTTGGGGCTGAGCAGGAAGGGAGAAACAATTAATTTCAAGTCACAGAGTAGACAGGGAGAAAGAAGTCCAGTATATGATATGTGCAGCCATGACTATGTCCCATGTGATAGATAGCACAGACTCCGCATTTGACTGACAGGAGCTGTGGTTGTTCTTTTCTTTCCCTTTTGTTACCTGTGCACACAGTAAATCCAGCTCAGGAGCAAAAATTTTAAAAAAAGAGTGCTACTGTATTTCAAAGCAGTTTAGTAACAGGCAACACCATAAGCAAGATGTAGTGGTAAATCTTGAACAAATTTTGTCTGTTGGAAAAGATTCCAAGTGCTTTTAAGGTGGCACATGTAACACTTCTCCTTGTCTTACCATTGGTACAAGACACCCATGAACACTTGTGCAGGAGCAGCTGGAGGAAATAAATATCAGAAAGCCCTGCAGGCCTCTGTGAGTCTGTTTGGGAATGTGAAGCTTGGGGATGAGCTCTTCTGGGGACATGGATACAGGTGTGCACATCCAGAACCACGTCACATAGCTGCTGTGTGCAAGGCTGGCACGTACTGACAGAGGGAAGGGGCTAGGGAAGAAAAACTTTGGGAGTGAGGAGCTGAAGCCTTACACAACCACAGGACTGCCTGCAGTGGGACCTGAACAAGTGGCTGAATGGTGACTTATGGATCAGTAAGACTAGCTGAAAGAACAAACAAGCCAAGAAAATAATCCTCCAGCTCTCTGGAATATGGGATTTTTATATACCTGGATGCAGCCTTGCTAGTGCATAATACAAGAAAACAAAATATTGCTGGTCCATAGTGTGTGATTTTATCACAAATCTCTCTAGACACATCAGGTAATCTGCAGGACCCCAAGCTCTGTCACTCAGTATCAGTTCTATCTGTAGGACATGAAACATTGCAAACACCACTACAGCTGCACTGACATGAGTAGACACATTTAGCTGATTCTTCAGAACCTGGTGCTTTCACTGCTTGTAGAAGTTCTTGTCATGCTAAAAATACTGAATGTTTCAGCCGCTTGTACAGAAACACTGCAGGTAAATTAATCAGCAGCAGGTGAACAACAGTTTGATTTCACCAACATAAGCCTCACCAAATCATGGATTTCTTGACCTGGGAAGCTGTATGGACTTAGCAAGGCCTGACACCCAGCTGCAGAGCATGGATATATATACCCCCTTAAAAACCAAGCCCACGTGTTAGATGAGTCCATCATTTTTTCAGGATGCACAGAAACCTTTCAGCACATTATGAACCAATATTTCTAATTTTGCATCAGAACAATGGGGGACTGAATTTGCCTACAGCAACTGATGATCCCCAGAGATTCCTGTGTGTGCAGAGCCTGTTCTTGCATTGTCCAAACACAGAGGGAAAACAGCCTGATGTGATTCCAGCCCCCTGCCCCTTTCATCCCCAACCTAGAGCTCTTTGTGCATCCAAAGGAAGAACACACAACGTGCACTCAACCAGACAGAGCTGAACTGCCTGCAGCCAAAATACAAAAGATTGGATATCTAATTTTTTTTTTTTGTAGTATAATCATTCTGTCATGTACAATGGATGCACAGGCAGAGTTTGGGCTTTTGAAAACCTAGAGCAAAGCTTTACTTTATTCCTGTAAATCTCATGGGCTTCAAATTGAAGTATTCTCTTCTGTCAGCAGCACAATGCTTAGCAATGAAATTCCATGGCTCCAATAGGACATTGAGGATTTAATTGCACTTGGAAAACAGAGTGCTACCAATGGGATTGCTATTTTGAGGGCATATGAGATTCATGAGTCTTAATATAGCTGTAAACCCATCCATAAAGGTGTGGGAAGGAAGGGACCAAAGAGATTACCCGAAAATTCTATTTTCTTCATTTAAGACTTAAGATTCCTGGAGGTGTGAGAGTGGGGGAAGCTAAAGGTTTTGGGGGTGGGGGAGGGAAGGGTCCAAGCTATGTGGAGGGGGAAGAAATCGGTGGGTATATTCTCCAGCCCTAAGGAATTAATTAGGCAATCCTTATCAGTCTGCTCCAGGGGAAAAGCAGTGAAAGGATGGAGATCTGGGCTTTTTGCTTAGTGGAGGTTGGAGAGGTGGGGGGACAGCACAGAGGTTTCAAGAAGAGATTCTGTGAACCCTCCCTAACCAGAGCGAACAAAATAAATTAAGGTAACAGGTATTTCTTATGAAAGTTTTCATTTCTCTGTCTGACAAAGCTGTTAAAGGTTTGTAATGCCAGATATCAAATTACTCCAGCTATATTGCTCCATCTCTGGAAGTGTGCAAGGCCAGGTTGGACGGGCCTTGGAGCAACCTGGAATAGGGGAAGGTGTCCCTGCCCATGGCAGGGGCTGGAATGGGAAGGGCTTTAAGGTCACTCCCAACCCAAACCATTCCATGATTCTCTGATTTTATGTGATTTCATTTTCTTCCCAGGATATCAGAAATGTCGTCAGCCTTGTTTTACAGAAGGAGAGAGCCTGGGATCAGCCAGGGCCCCAGGTGGGAACGGGGCTGTGCCCCATCTTTTTTAGGTCACCTAACTGAAGGTCACAGCTGCTTTCCTAAATGAAAATCAGATTTCCATAGTGATGAATCCGAGCTGCAGAGCCCGAATGGTGATCAAACATTTGGCTGCGTGGCACGTAGGGCATTCAAGCCATTATTGCAGTGTGACTCATGGCACTGGAAGAGGCTGGTCACAGCAGTCGGATCCAGATTTTCCGGTTTTGATGTGTTCAGCACTGAAATGCTGGTTCTGAGAGTCCCTGCTGAGGCTCGGTCAGGTGCTCTCTGTTACCATAACCTCCACACAGCTGATAACAAGCCGCATGCTCGAGGCTGTGTCAGTACTCCCAGGAGCTCCCAGAGCCCCTGCTGCTCAGTGTGCCTCCCTGCTCCTGTCAGAGGCACCGCAGTCCAGGAGCAACACCGTAACGCCAGCCCTGCCGAGCTTTTCGAGCAGTACAAGCACTCCGAGCTATCCAGAAGAGGGAGTGCACAGCATGCACACACGGACATCAGGGGCTGTGTCCTCACTGCCCAGCGCTGGAGCTCTGCGAATGTCCTGCGCCGCATGACAGTGCCACCCACTCAGGGAATGCCACCCCCTTCCCTCACAGCTCATCCACAAATACTGCTCCTCCTGGGCTTGAGATTTTTCCGGGGGAGGCGGGGAAGAAGGGGGGAGCGGGGGTGGTATATAAAAAGTGTATTTTTTGCTCTTTGATAAGCTTCCTTGACATATCAGCTCCCTTGTCAAAATTAATTACGTACATTTGGTTCCAAGTCCCTTGCTCCCTGATTTGGTAAGTAACTTTCAGGCAACGTTGCAGAATGCAAACTCGGAGCTAATTTCTCAGACTTAGTCAAGAGTGAAGTTTTAAAAATTCCCTTTCCATGAGCAACAGAGTTTTTCCAAGTAGAACTTCCACTTGTGTTTATCTGGGTTTGCAGCAACAGTCCAAAACGGTGCCTGGGCACTGCTGTAGGTGCCCTTGACGATTAAAAAGTCAAGTGCAGGAACAAAGCCACAGGCAACCACCATGTGCAGTGATTAACCAGCCAGACCTACATTATGAAAAGGAAGCAAGAAGCAGGCAGCAAGTTTATAAAGAAAACAATTCTGATAATGTTTCCATGTTTTTCTTCTTTCTCTACTGACACAGCCTCTTCCTCCCCCAGCACATGCTGTTCACTCTCCTGCTGAATTACCTTCTTTTATATTAGCCTAAATTGCCGACCTTAGTTTGACTTTTTTCCACTTTGCTTATCTTTGTCCTTCACTCTAGTTAAGAAAAACCCCATAAGATTTAGCTTTAATAGGCAATATTAACTCTGCTTAGCTTCCAGTAATAATGTAAACAGCAATAACACAATTCTTTAATGATTATTACCTGATTTTATGTGCCTTCCTTACCTAACCTTTCTCTTTTTTTCTGATGTCTCTTACAGATTATCAAGAGCTGGTATTCTGTTGACTTTTGTTATTCATTAAAAATGAAGTTCAAGGTCAACTGATAAATACATGTTGCTATTACAGTTTTGGAAACAAATAACTTCCATTGCAGTGCAGTGAGAAAGATTTTGAAAAGGAGAAAAAAAAAAGGAAAGAAACTTCCTGCCTGTGCTGCATTATTATGCAAGTCTAAATGGGTAAAAAAGAAATGCACTACTGTAATTTGAATTATCAGTACAATACACTGCTTTATCTTGCTCAACTTGCACCATCTTTCTGCAGTAAAGTCAAAATAGCAAGTTCCGGTAATAACCTCTGTTTATCTGCAGCAAGGTAAATACCTGAAAAAGTAATTGGCATTAACTTGCAGTTTCTTAACAGTGGTTCAGCTCTGTTATCAAGCCCTGAAGAGGTTAAGGTCCAAGTGCAGCCCGCATTCGCCTGATCCCTGACTCTGTGAGGAGCAAAGGCAGCCTGAGGAAGGCACAGTCTGGGCAGCAGCACAGCAGAGGCACCTCCTGTAATGATCCTCAGTGCAGAGCCAGGCTGGACAGGGTTTGGAGCACCCTGCTTCAGTGGGAGGTGTCCTGCCCGTGGCAGGGGAGGGCCCTGGATGGGCTTGAAGTTGTCTCCCATCCCAGTCCATTCTGTGAGAAGAGACACAATGGCTGCCCCTCTCCCCCACGCCGTGTCCCTGCTGGTTGCCCACGCTGCCACCCCAGGGCAAAGGCTCCCTGGGCACGGGGCAGGAGGTGCCTGCCAGCTGGGAACCTGAAGGTGCTCGGGCTGCCAGGGGCTGCAGGGCAATGGTCACAGCCTGTCATGGGTGATCACCAAGGGATAAGGGATTGAGCACCACGCTGGGGTTATTTCACAGCCCAGGCCTGCAGGAACCAGCAAGATGTCCGTGGACACCTGGAGAGCAGGAAATAGATGCCACCATATGCTCATGTGCAGGCCCAAGGCAAGGGCTCTGAGACTGTCCAAGGTGCCCCTTAGGAGCCAGGCTGCAACCATTCTGCTTGCTGGTACAATGGGCATTCTGCCTTCTTTCCACAAAACTCCCAAGGCTTTTCCAGCACAAGGGTGACTGGGCACACGCAACAACCTGCAAGACAAGGCTTGGCAGAGACACCAGCTTTTGTTTAGCAGGATGCAAGGGACTAATAAACCACTTAATGATTTCTGTTCAAACACTGAGCGGAGTCATCGACAGCAGCCATCGGCATTGGGGCTCAAGCAGTGGCTCAGCCCTTGGCTGGGCTGGGAGTTCAAAGCCTGGACACCAACAGGGGCTGGAAAAGATCTAATCCTCCTTTATTTACATGTATAATTATTGGAACAAAGGAAGGAATGACAAAGCAAATGACACCAGTGGACAACCAGGATCAATAAGAACACTCAGGGAGAATGGAAAGTTCTGGCAGAGCATAACCCGAGTGGAAAAGAGTGCTATGTATTACTCTCACCTGACTTTGGTTTCTTCCCCCCATGACGGTATGTTGTTCCTTTCACACCCTGCACCAAGGATTGGTTGGTTGATTTTCTAGCAGCTGAACCTCTTTCCAAAAAGAAAGGGTTTTTTTTTATTTTACTTAGTGGTTGAGCTAAGGTCTAGCTGGAAAAAACACCCCTAACATAAAATCTATGCCATGGTGGAATCCAGTGCAAGCTTTTCCACAGTAGAAAAATTAGAAGAAAACAAATCCCTATTTATTGATCAGATTTCTGAACTCAAGTATAGGAAGAACAAAAACCCACAGAATATCTTGTTGGACAAACCAGCCATTCTTAGCTTAACACAGGAGCTGAAGCTCTCTGTATAATCATTCCAGCCTTCTGAGTTCCCCAAAGCATCAACTTACAGATTTCTCTCCTTCTACTGAGCCCAAAGGGTGTCTTCGTTCACAGGTTACAGCAATACCTTCCACAAATACTTATAAAATAAGTTCTTTAGAACACCCTGCAGTTCTGACCTCCTTTAGTTTCTTTACTCCTTGAGTTTTTGCAGGGATTTGCATAACCATGCTAAAAGCAGGACTATTCACCTGCCTGATCTGATAAGAAAACTCATTTCCTGCTAGAGAGGAATTTTATTTATTTTTTAAATACAAATGCATGATGCTAGCAGAGAAGCCATCAAAGATAAGGAAGTATCAAGAAGTTCTGAGCCCCTGACTTTAACCAGCAAGAAAACACTAACACTGACAGTCTGTATCTTATGTTGTTTTCAAAGTTATCTAATACACATAATGTTTTCAAGGAGTTTAACAGCATATCTGATGTCCTACAGGTTGTTTGAAAACAAAATGCCAATGTACCCTTTTTGCCCTTTATAGTCTCCAAATAAGCACTACACAAAGAGGTTAAACAATGACAGGGAAGAAAGAAAATCAAAGAAATTCACCATCATTTGCACAATTGCCATCCCACATGTTTGAAAAGACCACAAATACTGGGTCAGATGAAGACAACAGGAAGCACTGCAAACTCTGGCAGCTTAAACGCAAAACACAAATTAAAAGTAAAACATTAAGGCAGGCCACAAGAAAGGTTTTGAAAAACAATTTGTAAAGGGCAAAGAAGCACTTACTGACAAAGACAAAAATGAACTGTGACATGACACGAGTATCATGTTCATCCATAGCCTGAGGGCAGATTCTGAAGGATTTCAGTGATCCATCCAGAGGACCAGAAGTCTGTTAGAAGTCAGTGTAAGGCACAAGGTTCCTGCTCTTGTGGTTCCCCTCCATCGTGGTTAACTGGATAGGAACAGACAGGTTTGGTGTTATTTTCCAAGGGTTGCTTTCTTCTACAACTGTTTTACAGTGCAGTCTTGATATGACAAAGGCATAAATTACTCTGAGTAGCTTGCTGGTCTCTGAAATAAAGAGTAATTTCTTCTCCTTTCACTCAGCCTGGCAGTGTTACAGGTATTGACTTCAATGTTTGATATTGGTGGCTTTAAGGTGACCAGAGCCATTCAGAGGATTCGTGTTTCTCCAGTTACTTTTGAATATATATGGGTTATGGGTTTGTTCTCTTCTTTCAAGAATTGACTCCTTCAGTACTGACACATGCATTCTGCCTCAGAACGTTATTCAGACCTAGTTCTTCAAACTAGTTCTTCATGATTTGTTGTGTAGAACAACTAAATACCCTTAAAGAATTAGTATATTTCACCTCCAATTTATCCTGGTTGAAGTCTTTTCCCCACAAGTTGTAAGAAAGCATGGGGTCTTGTTCTGCCCTTTCTTCCAGCAGGGTAACATCTCAAAAATATCTCAAATCAGCTCATACTGTTCCAGTGAAAGTATCCATCTGAATGTCACCAGCACACCCCCTAGACAGCATCCCACAGGGATAAGAATTCCTGGGACCAAGGCCACTCAATAGTTATGTTGCAAATGCAGATGTACCCCCAGGCGCAGTCTGTAAACCTGTGTCTCCTGCACAAGAGAGACTGATCCTACTTTAGCAAGGCCTTCTCTAGTCCCTGGTTTAAAATTCACACCAAAACTGGTCCACAAAGGTCTCTTTGTAATTTTCTCCTCTTTATTAGTAGATCTTAGATATCAATATGGGATCACTCTCATTTGTTCCGTCTAGTTACACTTGAGTTTTCTTGATTTCATGTGGATGAAATGCAATTAATTTTGAGACAGGGAAAAAAGGGTATAAACTTGTTCAACAGAAGTTCAGTTTTGCTCCATCCAGAATGTTGAGAGTGCTTGGGGCTGTTGTCCCTGAGACCATGTGCTTTTATGAAATGGTTTTAAGAGCTTAATACACAGTTTAATACACAGAAATTAAATGCACCATAAATATGTGTGCCACTGTATGTATTTCACCTGCTATGTTGACCAAAATGGGTGTGGAAGCAGAAATACAGGGTAAGTTAATATTTGAAAACAATTNATAAAAAAAAATCAGAGAGAGACTAATTAAAGTAAATACACAACCCCCTAGTCCTGTGAGTAATCCTTTGCCTTGCAAATCATTCACTGACATCAGGTGAAACTCCATATGTGAGGCAGGATTATTTACTTGTCCAAGGGCTTGTGAGATTAGTCTGAACACTATTCCAGAAAGAGTCCTCGGAGGTCTCCCACATTATCTTTGTTATTCTGCCCTCTGTAAACCAGCCATTCAGCTGAAATTCCCTCTAATAAATTCAATTTCTTCTCTGGGCATTCTGTTACCTTTGTGTTGGGTTTTAGTTGTTTCACTGCAGTCACAGTGACTGAAACAGTGACCTAAGCCTGAATTTGGCGATTTAAGGTAATGCTGTTGCAGGAATAGCTTAGGCTGGACTGCTGGTATAAAGTCTGGTTTTAGCTCATCACTATGAAGAGACAGATATCTATTCATAATAGGCACTGATACATATCCAGTCTTTCACTGAGTTCAGTCAATGCCAGTATATCACTGTTTCCTTTGAACTGCTTGATACAAGATTCCAGTGTCAAATTATCTTATCGTAGATGCAGAAACCTGGCTAGTACAAAGCTTTAAAGCTTTTACCATACAAATGACAAAGAAGTCACCTTTTGTCATTTCTTTTCAATTGTGTGACTCCACAGTAAAAACAAAAATGTCTATATTGTAGTACATATCAGTAATGTATCATCTTAACAAAGTCACATATCAGATTCATCCTTGTTCTAGTGAACTTTCATCCTTGCTCCACTCTTAACACTTTTATTGAGTTATATAGCACTCTGTTGGAAGATCACTGCCACAATCTAAGCTCAATAGAGTCCCTGGTTTTTATTATGCATCACGAAAAAGAGACAACAAAAGAGGTTTTTTTTAGTTCAGAAGCCATCTTCTTTGACACTTGTTGAAATTGAATTGGCCCTTGAAATTGAATGTATTAAAATATTCATGTACCAGAATACTATAAGGGAGTGAATGATATTGTTTCTCTTGTGGCATTTTGAATCTCTTCTCGTAAGCAATACAGGGAGCTGCACACGTCCCTGTGTTCCCATCTGGACCTGGACATGGGACACATGGATGAGCACATTTGTACCTGGTGCTGAGTGCTCAGATGCACCAGTTTTCCCAGAAATGGGGCAATTTTCAGTTCTTCTGCCTCCTGCTGTAGTCTCAGCATTCAGTCGAGTTCCCCTTAAACTGCTGGGTTTAAGATGAAGAGAAAACAGGAGCTCCTGCTCTGTGAGAGAGCAGAAGTGTGAAGTGTTCCCAGAGCCAGCTTGAAAGCATGGAAACAGGAAGTTCTGCTGGGGTGGACCTTTAGAACACACCTCATGTGGCCTCAAAACAGAGAAGGCAGCAGAAGGTGGCCTTTGAGGGCCATTTTGGTTTAGCTTTGACACAGAAGTGTGCTCTGGCATGTCTCACCAATTAAGTCATCATCTGCTGTCCATTTATCCCCCAGGGCCACACAAACTGTGGATCAAGTTTAGGACAAACACAACCCTGCCCAATTTCCAGAACAGCACCAACGGCAGGACTGATACAATTTATGGTTGCAAGAGAGAAACTCAGTCCAATCTGTGGGATAGATTTGCGGCCCAGATTTGCAGCTAGAAGTAATCTTGGTTATTAGGCCATACCTAACACTGTTTCAAGATTCAGCATGCACACAGAGCTTCAGGAAAATCCTGCTGTTGTGGGAGTACTATACTGAGGAGGACTCAGCCTCCAGAATTTTGTGGTGTCCATTTCAAAGGGACAGAATTTTATCCGTGGTTTTGGCCAATGGCCCATCAATCATTCCCACAAGGACTAAAAAACAGTTGATGCTGCACAGTCCTACCCAAGGGCAAAAAGGGATGAGTAACAAGGCATGTAACATCATTTTTTTTCCTGAGGAATTTGAATCTAGAAGGAATTCATCTGGCACAAATCTTCATCACTACTACAAGCTTATAAATAACAAGTTTCCACCACGGCAACACTGGATTGTAGCCTCAGCACATGCAGCAGAAAAACTCTTCTCAATTTAGAGCCCATTCCCATATCTGCTAGATTCCCTGTGCAGTTGCAGGTTTACTTGTTGTCCTTAAACCAGATGGTATCCATAGCTTGATGCAACA
This sequence comes from Bombycilla garrulus, assembly GCA_013400315.1. NCBI lineage: Eukaryota > Metazoa > Chordata > Aves > Passeriformes > Bombycillidae > Bombycilla > Bombycilla garrulus. The sequence continues at coordinate 2,286,227 of VXBU01012612.1, read as the reverse complement.
GCTCATTAACATTGTGCTGTGATGCCCAGATCCTGATTCTAAGGATTTTTTTCCTAAAAGATCCACAATGATTAGACTCTATAACAGAGTTTCATGTACCCACAGCCTATCCATTTGTGACTGGTGAAACACTGGCCATAGTAGTGAAATATTTGCCTTAGTAGTAAAACTAAGATGTAGATGTCCTAGTGAGGAAGATGCCCCTGAAAATGCAGGGCTTTTTAATAGTTTAGAGGCAGAAAAGAAACTCCATCTTGCCCAGAATGCATCATGGAGGACCGTGGCACAATTCATGGGCAGAGGATGGGGAGCAGGTGCAGAAGTCCTGCCCAACAAGCACCTCTGCCCAGCCCAGTCACTCTGCTGCAAGATGTATTTCTCCTGAGAAGAGCAAAGCACCAGCACTGCCACTTTCTCCAGTGGGCTTCCCTTGAGAAATGGGCTGGAAGTGAGAGCTGCAGTCCTACTGAAGCACCCAGAGATACCTGCTTGCCAGGAAATGCTTTTTTCTCTTGGATTTCTGTTTCTCTCCTCTTCTCCAAAGGTGGATTTTAGTGATAAGACCATGAGCCATGACCCACATTCACACAAATCAAAGTGAACCCTAGAGGGAACTCAGCTCTTTGGGAAATGTTATCAGTGTTACAGAATAAGCCTGCAAAGAAACCAAAATTCAGGAGTATCACTTCCAATCCTAGTGGGATTTAGTTCATTTTTTTAGAGAATCATAGAATTATAGAATCATTGAGGTTGAAAAAGACCTTTAAGATCACCAAGTTCGACTGCCAGGCAGTGCCACCACCATGTCCACCACTAAAGCTTGTCCCCAGGTGCCACATGCATATGGGTTTTGAACCCATGACTCCACCATTGCCCTGGGCAGCCTGTGCTGGGATTTATGGTGGGGTTTTGGTTTTGTCTTGGTTTTTAAAGTACTAAAACCTGTAATTCTGATCCAAATCGCTACAGTCTAGAGGTGGATGAGAGGGGAGTAAATACCACCACAGGTTTAGGGATACTCACATCCATTCTGTAACGCTGCTGGAGCAGCTGGCCAAATAATTGAGCTATTGCATTTTAGCATGAGTCATTTGTTTGTTGTCAGCTTTAGCAGATGAATCGGTGACCCTCTGTGTCAAAGTCTCTAATGTTGATTTGTTTTGATATTTTCCTAAATGTTAAATTGGACCATCTATTCCATTTACCAGGTAATCTTGCAAATTATTAACGCTGCAATCCATAATAAAATAAATCATCAACAGCAAAACAGAAAGGTCTTGCCAGGACAAAACCAATAATCTAATAAAACCCCAGGCTCTAAACATTAAATTATTTCTTTCTAGTTTGAGTTGCTTGTACTTCTAGTTAGAAAAAATGCAATCCCAAATGAAAAGCTTTGCCAGAAAAGATCAGCAGCAGCCCTCTCTCTAGCCAGCATCTTTAAAAGTTTGAGCTTCTCTGGAAACTGCAAACTCCTACTGCAGGAGGAGGAAAGAAGAGCAGGACAATAAATCTCCCCCAAATCTATGCTGTGTATGTCCTCTCAGTTCTAAGTAACTGAAAGACAATGAATCACAATGTTCTTTGCCTTCCTCCCTCAATAACTGTGTTTAAATTCAACTAACATCAGTTCAGAGAAACTGTTCATATAAAATTTTTCTGGACTTGTGCTTTAGCTGCAGTAAGAATTGGTCCCCAAAGCCAGCCTGGCTTATCAGCAGAGTAACCCCTTGAGAGACTGAAATGCACTGTTCTAGGAGAAACCATCAGACTGACTCTGAAAATACTTTCCTTCTGGGATCAACACAGTCATTTATATCAATATAACAAAGAAAACATTTACTGTGAGAAAAAGCCTTCACTATATTATGAACATAATAAATCAGGGCTGGTTGCTTGGAATTCTAGTTTCATTTAGACCACTGAAATAAATCTGCAAACATTTGCCTCAGCTCTGTTTGTTCTTCCTCTGAGGACATTAGTGCTGTAAGATCTAAAACTCCCACACATACCTCTGTTTCTTTCTGTTTACCCTTTAAAAGTAGAAAAGGTCTGATCAGGATTGCCCTGTGCTGGCCTTCCTCACTTTATCGAGCTCCTTAGGGACAGACAAAAATCCTAAAAAGTTAAGATAAGTCTGCACACAGGATTTAAGTCCATGGTGGTTTTGATACTAATTTCGGATCAAACACATCAAACAGATATTGTTAGTATCAAACAGATACTGACACTCAAGTCTATTCTACCCTTTTTAAAAAAGTGCAGGCTTTTTAAATGAGATTTTCATCTGCCTCTGCTCAAAGTAGATGCACAAATGCCACATTGTGCCATTTCAGGGGCACTGCTGCCAGCTTAGACTGAATTTTCAGGCTCAAGGAATGCAGGAGTGGGCCCCAAAACACTTCCCTTGTGTTCTGTGAGAATTCACTTCCAGTGTGGCCATTTCCATGCTGAGCACTTGGTCTGCAGGAGAAGCCCACTGGAATTGTCAGTGCCTTGACACAAAGTGAGCTCCTGACAGGGCTCTGCCTGATCCTCACTCCAGCCCCAGCCCAGGGCTCACTACCAGCAAATCTGCAGGCTTAGAGCCAGTAAATAGGAAATAGCTGGTACTGAGAAGGAGTAGGAGTCTTGGCAACAGGTCCTGAGGCTTTTCAGCCATCCTGCCTTACAGACTCTAGGGAAACACACACCAGGGCTGCTTTTACATCTGTAGGGCCACTGGCTATCAGTGCTCACTGCCATGGGTTTGAACTCATGTCCAGCTGTGTCTCAGAAAGGGGAACAGTGAAGAAAACTTTTCATTAGGTGTTGGTAGCACTGATTTATCATCAATGGAGATTTACTATCAGTGTATTTCCAGAACAGCTACAATCAGCACCATGGTAAAGGCTCTATCTGCCAATTAAGGGATTTCCTCTGTAAGGCTTAGAGTACTTTACCTTTGTACTTATGTAGTAAAAGGAATATCTTTATATAACTAATTACATTTATATTTTTTGCAACAGTTCACTTCCCTTCACAAAAATGAAAAGTTTTCTGAGCTGCTTTTCTTTAACACAATACTTATTGCTGTATTTCATCAGACTGAAAGCCTCGTGTATTTTGTCTGCCTCCCTTATTGGACTTGTACACTTGGCCTATGTAATGTGTCATTCCTTTTACAAAAGTAAATTTTTAATCCACTGCAGTCTTGGTGACCTCCTTTGGAGCATTCAAAGTACAATTCAGGCTTGGTTTACATATTGATAGTGACTTCAGAACATGATCAGTGAGCCATGGAGGTGTTTCCACGTGAACTATGCTGCCAGCAGTTGGTCACAGTAAAAGCCACCCTGAGCACACCTGGTGACAGCTCCCTGTCCTGGTGGAGCCTGGCACAGACCCCTCTGGTGCAGGCAGAGCCAGCTGTGCCTCACATGATTTTCTCTGTATCCAGGCTGACTCTAGTCCCTGTTCCTCCTCAGAGGGTTTTCAGGCATGCCTGAACACAGGCCTCTTGTCCAAGAGCATTCTATAGATTATGTACCTATCGTCAACTTTGGCTCCCAAAAAACAGGGGCTAAAACACCTCCACTGGGCAGTAACAGGCATGGAAATGCTACTGAGCTCTTCAGGCATCTGGCAGCAGGTGCAACCTTTGATCCCTGTGGAATTACTTCGTCATAGTAGATTTACCGATGAGATACAGGTGAAAATGTTGGTGGAGAGGCCACCTCACCTCCTGCCATCCCAAGAGGTGGGAAACACCAAGGAAGGGCAGTCAGGCTGTAGGACAGGAAGAAGGTCAGGCAGAGCCCATTCCAGGCAGCAGTTGACACACAGCACTATTTCTGAGCCCACAGCAGCAGTTTTCCAGGACAGTTGGAAATTGTTTCATTTTGGCAGCCTGGAAGCCAGAAGTGGGTGACCCTAAGGACACCCCGCAGCCCTCAGTGGGGAAAGGCTGCCTGGTTTATCCTTAGGGAGTTGTACCCGCGGGAGAAATGGAGAAGAAGCCACACATATGAAAAGTATTTAATAAACCCCATAAAACCACCTACATATTACAACAAGCAGTGCTATTAAATTGAGTGAGTAAGCATAAACAGATCTACACAAAGACAAGGGGAATATAAGCACAGACTCCTCAGAGGAAATCAGAAATTTTCTTTCTGAGCAAATAGATTATCCCTGTTGGAATATTTCTGTCTTGAATGCAGACTGAGCAGAAATATGGTTTCTTCTGTTTATTGGAAGAACTTCCCCAAATCCTTAGCCAGTTTATTTTATTTTATAGTTTATGTAAAGCTGCTCTCCAGCTAGGTAGAGAGACAGATGGAAATCTTGCATTTCCATGTTTATAGCTACTTGCAAAGTGTCCTGAACATCTGATGAATAGGAAAAATCTGGAGTACTAAATAAAATTGGATATGCTTCAATGCCAGTTGCCCTGTGCTACCTACCACCACTTGTTTTGTTTGCAATAGATAAACAGTACCAAGAGTTTGGGGGTGTTACTAAGGGCTGGCTTCTGTGACCCTTTCTCAAGGCTGCACAGTGTTCCCTCAGCCTCACACTTCACCTAGTCCTTGTGCTAATATTGTGTTGATGTTTTTAACCACGTGAAATCGATTTATTTGAATGACCCACATCCCAATATCAACCTGGCCACAAAATCAGCAAGTTCATAAGAAACTGCTTGGACAGAGAAGGTAGGAGTCCACAGACAGGAATTTCTGTCTCACTGGCATGTTTCTAGTGAGAGGTGGCTGTGTCTTGTTGACACAGAGCTGGACACCGGTCAGGCAGAGACCGGTCCTACTCCACCATTTCAGGAGGACACCCAAACACTACTCATGATTTGTTTTCATTCTGAATCAGGATTGCACCCAGATGCACTCCTGGGACATATAAACACTCATATTTCCTTTTAAATACTTAGAGCAGAACAGAAAACACAAGTTTTACTGCCTTTGCCCCAAAAGTGTGCACAACCACTGTGCATTTACATTAGTGCATTCTTGGACTTGGCTCCTTCCCACCCAGGACCTGGGTGGGAACCATTAAACCCAGTACAGCATGTGTTGTGTCCCTTCAGGGATGTGGGCTGTTTACCTAAGCTTGATAAAACAGGATTTGACCTGCAGCGTGTTGAGGAAATACACCACAGTCTTTAAAAAGAAGAGGTTGAAGGAAATCTGAGGTAACGTATCCCTCAGTCAGCCTTTAATCCCTTGGAAATTCATGCACAAACAATTATGAGACAAGAAGGCAGCAAGTTATGTCAAAGCCACACATGTTTTTGGTGGGGCAAGTGGCCCAGTGGCAGGAGGAGAAGCCACAGAGGTTTTTTGCCTTCCCTTGGTGAGACACATTGCCACAGGACATTCTGAGAAGGAACTGTCACCTGGAGTGTAGCTACCAAATCACAGATGTGCAACTCACTGGAAAAAATTCCTCTCCAAATGTAGTCATCAGGAGAACATTTACTGTCAGACCTCAAGGGTGTTATGAGTGGGATTGTATCATTTAGGGTGAGCCTAAAAGTTACATCCTAATGCACTGACTGCAATGAGAACAGGGAAATTTCATTTACAAAATTTGCAAAGCAATTGCAGATGCTCTGGAAGCCAGGATCAAGACTCAAAGTTGTCTTGGCAAAATTAAAATTAGGTGAAAAAGCAAAGAAACGGGACCCTCAAGGGACTATCTTATCCACCCTCTGACCATAGGATCAGTTCTGTCGATACAATTTCTTCCAGTAGTTTGTCAAACTTACTCTTAAAATCTGCTGGTGGTATTCCATGTGCTCCCTCTGTGTTTTGGGTTTGTTTCCATGGCATAAGTATTTTTACTGCTTTTCCAAAATCAACCCAAACCTCCCTTAATGTAATTACTCTTTTTTTGTCTTGTCCACTCTGGACATAGAAGACTTACTGTTTTCTTTCTTTTTGCAGCAGCTCTTTAAGGCCTTCAGATTTATGTCCCTCTCTCCTTCTTTCAGTTGCTTTTAAACTGAGAGAATTGGGGTTGTTTTAACCTATCTCTGAGCACCTTCAGTGCTTCCCTCCTAGTGCTCTCCAGTCAGCCCATGTCTCTCCTAAAATGTACCATCCAAAGCTGGACCAGCTCCTACTAATGCTGACTAGAGCAGACACATTACACTTTTTCAAATAATGCTCCTTCTTGCACACCCTCACATGATATTTACCTTCTCGACCTCAGCAGACCAGTATTGATCAGCACTTGATTGATTAGCTTGGTGACTCCCTCTCCCACCCTCCATTCCTTCTCTGCAGAACAGCTGCCTTGGGGTCAAACTAAACCTCTTGGAATCAAACCAAAAGCTGAGGGCTCCAAAGCCAGATATCCATGTCTCCATTTTTCCAGGGAAAGGCCAAATGACAGGGAAGTTATGAGCATGGTTGGTAGCACAGTTTGGATGTTTTACAGAATTGGCAAATTCTGTTGGGTTTTGGATGCCTGTAGCAGAGCAAGTTTTCTGTTTTACACACATGGAACCATCACTATGAGATGGTGTTGATTTCCCAAAATACAGACAGTGCAAGACCAGCAAGATGCTCCCTCCCAGCACCTTCTTGTGCATGACATTTCCTTCTAGCACCTGCACAAATGTGACTGATCCTGATCCTTTTGGAATCAAAGTGACACGTGACACCCTGCTTCCCAAGGAACTGGATTCAGTCCCAACATGTGACCTCACTGCAGTCCACAACCTGTCCCCAGGGGTCCTGCAGGGAGACTTTGTATAGGCAGAGCCTCCTTTGATCCCTGAGCTCTGGCAAACCAGCTGTGTCACTGGGTCAGCTGAGGTGATCTGAACCTTTAGATCTGTTCCTTTGCTGTTGTTTCCAAGAGCACTTTTTTCCAAAGCTTCTTTTTAGGCGCTGCACTGCTGGCTGGGGCATTTCCTCCCTTTGCCCAGGCCCTGAGCAAGCAAGGGAATGCACAAGATATTTATACCAACTTTGTCTTCCTTTCCTGTACTTCAGTTCCTCTTTTCTTCCCCCCTCTATTCATCTCTCACTTTCTTCCTCTTTCTCTCTTCCTTCCTACACACAGAATAATAGAATGGTTTGGGTTGGAAGGGACCTTAAAAATTATCTCATTCCACCCCCTGCCATGGACAGGGACACCTTCCACTAGCGCAGGTCCCTCCAAACCTTGTCCAACCTGGCCTTGGACACATCCAGGGACCTGGGGGCAGCCACAGCTTCTCTGGGTAACCTGTGGCCTCCCCATCCTCAGTGGCCTCTCCATCCTCACAGGGAACAATTCCTTCCTATACACCCAGCCCATTTCCAGCATATATCCCAGCTCCAGATAACAATCCTGAGCTCAGCCCATTAGACACTCAATTATTCAGATATTCTCTGTGCACCACAGCAAGCCAGCATCCCATTTCCCATTTTCAGTGATGTCAGAAAGTCAATGCTATAAAAGCCCCAGGCACTCTCAGCAAATACCATAATCCCATTACAGATGGGATTTCTATTTAATTGGAAATAAATAAACAGGCAAAATAGCCCAACAGCCCTCCCCTACCCCCAGCCATGCTGCCACCCACCACTATTCCAGTTTAAAACCCATATCCATTATTTAAGTCACTTGACATGTGTGACCATGCAATGCTCCAAATCTACATTTGGAAAGGTGACATGTAGGAACAAAAGCTTTTCCTCATGGTCACAGGCAGAGGAGCAAGTCAGCCCCTGTCAGCTGGAGGTGATTGGTAATTTGCCAGGGGAGCACTAAAGGCAGTGCCAATCCTGCTGGAGAAGGAAGGCTGGGATCAGTCACTCCCAGTAATCCCCACTGAGCTCTGCTGGGCTGACGTCTGTCACGCTAAGTCACTGATGGCTGAGGAGATGGAAATCATGCTGCAGCACCCATGGGTGGAAACTCAGTCCAGCTGCCAAAGTGGAGAGAAAATAGGTGATGTAAACCACAGAAAGAGCTGCTTCAGCTGGAAGCTTTCCAGAAAAGCAGGATTCCAGATACTGCAAAATACACCAAGTTTTGCATCAAATAAGATGTTAGCAAATCTTCTATTTAAATCTTTTCTTGCCCTCAAAGATAATAAAAATGTCAGTTTGCCACTTTTCATTTCCCTCTCTTTTCCCAAAAAGTCCTTTTCCAACTCTCTTGCCAATACTTTCTGTAAAAGTCATGATGTCAAAAGGAAAACATGCAAAGGAAAATATGTAAGAGATCTAAACATCATCCTGCAAGCTTCATCCAAAACAAAACAAAAAGAAGCAGAGGGAAGGAAAGAAAAAAATGCAAGAAAGCAAGAAATATAATATTTTAAAAGTCAGATATATGAATATAAGACACATAAGATAATCCAGTTTACTTTCAAACAGTTGTTTTATCATAAAAAGCTACACAGGAAAGTAAAAGATTCCACCAGGAGCACTTCATCCACACTTCTGCAGAAGATTTTTCAGAGACCCTTAGCCACAAACTGCAATGCCCAAGAAGAGAGTACATATAATAAATCCTCTCATCTTACTCCCTCAGACACACTAAAGGTTTGAATTTTTTTTCTTTGGAAGCTTCCAAATCACGCAGCACTGCCATTGCTCAGGTAGGGTTACACAACCTGAAGTCAACAGCAGACAACCAGAAGCATTATTTGTTTTCTTTGTCTTCCTCTTTATTATAAGAAATCAGACCATAAATAGAGCCTGTAAAAATTGAGTCAGGAGAATTCCACAGTTCTGTTTCACCTGAAGAAAGTCAGGGGCATTGACTAACAGAGCATCTCATAGAAAACTAAGGGAGAGTTGGAAGAGTAATCAGAAAGCACAAATTGAGAAGCAGTTTTATAGCAAACTGCTTGCCAAATCTTTCACTTCTCCTTAAGTCTTTAGGTACTGGATCCTGTTTTCATCTATTTAATGATGCTCTTTTGGAACAAACCTAATTTGTTCAAGGAAAATGGGGACAGAAGCTGACTTTAGTCTAGGAACAATCATTAAAATGACTAAAAATACTCTAGGGGAAAGGTTTAAAACAAACCAAAGGTTAAAATCAAACAAACAAAAATCATGAGATTATTTTAAAGTACAGATCAGCAAGTGCTTGCCAGTGGTGAAATGTTCACAGGAGCTTCACTGAAATGGCAACATTTCTAGCAGCTTTTGTTATTTCTACTAACCAACCAGGAATTGCAAACATATTAAATTTGTATAAAAACTACATACATATACGTGTATGTGTATAGAAACAAAATAAGTTGGACCCTTAGCAAGACCCTAATTACTGAGATGAGGAATAAGCAACAACAAAAGGATTCTCTTCCCCAACCTTTCAGTATTGTTCGTTTTAATTAGATCCTAAAATACTGGGAACCTGTCAAAAGACAAATATTTTGGGCAGACCTTTGAATTGTCTATCTATAGTAAGAATGCACTCAAACAACAGAACTGGTATTCTGCTAAGTGCATCTAAATTCCCACAAGGACTCAGCCCTTGTTCATAGTAAATACAGGACCCCTTCCTCGTGCTAGAATCAAACGACCTAAGGAATGGTTAAGGGTGTCCACGTGGTAAATTATTTGTTTTACTTCCGAGTAACTTTCCCACCTCGGCTTCACTATGTTTATTCCTCTCTGTGTGAGTGGTTTCAGTGGGGTCTAAAAATATGAGTGGAATAAAAACCTGGGGGTTTTTATTGCTTGAGAATTGTTTAGATTTTGCTAGAGCAATTTTGCCCTTGCATACAACAAACTCATTTTCTAAGCATGGCAGCTACTCCTTTCCTTATCTGTGTGAAACACAGGCAAAGGTTAATTTTCATAGGCAGGCCACTGATTTCCTCTCCTGTCTATGCTTCCACTATATCACAACTACAAGAGTTATGCTCCAGTGAAACTGAAAGCTTGCCTCAATGTCATCAAAACACTTGGTAGCAGTAGATGCTACTGGTAAGATTCTTCCCTTCCTATGCTTCATCCATGCCTGGAATATTAGAACAGAAAAAAAAGAGCAATATACACATCCAAATCTTCACAAATCTGCACAAATCTGGGGGGAATAATGCAGCTGAAAGAATTCCACTGCTTCATCCAGCCAGCATTTGCTGTTCCATTTGCAGTGTCCTGTCCTTCCTCTAAATAATACTATGAACATGAGAAATAGAACAATCCAACATTTAAGATTAAACTCCACAGATATTCACTCTGAGTTGTCTGAATTGGATACTGAATCTGACTCAGCACAAGGAAGGAATTTGTGAATGACACTGATTGTATTTCTGTTTGGAACAGGAAGAGTGAAAGGACTGGAAAAGGCCAATATTTCCACTTTCTCAAGTAGGTGCAAACAAAAGGTTCTTGTATGTTACTAGGTCAGCAAACATGACTGAGCAAGAGCATTTCAGAAACCCTGATATCCATTGTCTGACTGGTGACAGTTGGCCTGCAAAGGATTCCCAGGTTGTCTGCTCAGTGCAGGAGAGCTACAGAGAAAAACCTCTGTGAATAAGATGAGCAGCTACATAAAACACCTGAACAACATCAGCATTTGCTCCTCCTCAGCCTTATCACACTCAAGCCAGCAGAGTTAACCAAAAATTTGCACTGAATATTTTCCAAAGATCACATCTTTAGTTTCATAGAGCTTGCAGCAAAGAATCACCAAATCTGTTCATTGCATGCTCACAGTAAATACTGGGGACTAAAGAGGAAAAAAGGGCACTAGGAAAATGAGATGTAGCCTCTAAGGGGCCACGGAACACATGGGGTACATGGAATCAAAATACAAATTTAGGGAGAGTAATGTACAGATGAGCATTTACACCAAGACCTGTGGGCAGCCTCTGTCTGATCAGGGATGCCTGCAAGAATGAAGAGAAGCAAGGCAAACAAACAAACCCCACTGCACATCTAGGCCTGTAATCTTGTGAAATGCAGGTTTAAGCCCATCAGTGGAGCTCAGGAAGTTCTAAGACAGTTCGCTATTTTTAACCATCCAACATTAAACACACCTCTGTACCAGCTCCTGAGATAGTTCCTGATGTGACAGGATCTCCAAGCCCTGTGACGCCCAGGGAACGGGGACACGGAAAATACCAACGTGGTTTTATTGATTTAGAGTCAGCACTGGCAAACCAGCATTGACAGCCGGAGAGAAATGTCACCTACATCTGGCATTGGAAAAACAGGAGAAGTGGGGCAACAAAAGGCCAATCTCAATTAGCTTTTATTGACCCTGTTGCATAAACAGGCCAGACAGCAGCCTCAGTGCACAGGTCTACAAGCGTTTTTTCCCTTTGGTTGTTTTCCAGAAGATCCTGGGATATTCCATCCTAACTATATGTGGAGCCCAGCACAGAGCCAATTGTAACACATCTGAACACAGAGCAGCCCAGAAAGTAGCTGGCCGCAAGGCTGAGCAACTTCTGGGGAAAAATAACTACATACTCACAAATTAATCTCAGGAGAAAAGCTTTCATCAGTTCCACAATATTTTAAAATGCAAATTCTATTTTTACCATGCGTTCCCTTACTCTGCTTACCACAGTGACAGTCCACCACCAATTCTGCTGACAATAAAAGTGGCATTTCTAAGCAGTTCCAGGTGCTATAGGAGGTATTTTCTTTCAGAAGAGACTTGCAAAAAACAAAAGGGTTTAAAAAGGCACTGGCATTCATAGAATCCTGGAATTATGGAATGGTTTGGGTTGGAAGGAACCGTCTCATTCCACCCCCTGCCATGAGCAGGGACACCTTTCCACTATCCCAGCTTGCTCCAAGCCCCATCCTGTGACATCATAAGGACCAGGGCTGTGATGTGCTGTATTGACTGTGATATCACAAGGAGCAGGGCTGTGATTGCTCTGATGCCTGTGACATCATGGGAGGGAGGTGTGTCAGGTACTCTGGTGCCTGTGACATCATGAGAGGGAGGTGTGTCAGGTACTCTGGTGCCTGTGATGTCACAAGGAGCAGGGCTGACTGTGATTTGCTCTGGTTCCTGTGATGTAACAAGGAGTAGGGTTCTCAGGTAATCTGGTGCCTGTGACATCACAAGGAGCAGGGCTGTGATGCCACATCCAACCTGGCCCTTGCCGCTTCCAGGGATCCAGGGGCAGCCACAGCTTCTCTGGGCACCCTGTGCCAGGGCCTCCCTACCTCAGAGGTTCCCAGTATCCCATCTAACCCTGCCTTCTGGCAGTGGGAAGCCATTCCCTGTGTCCTGGCACTCTGGGCCCTTGTCCCAAGTTCCTTTCCAGCTCTTCTGGAGCCGCTGTAGGTGCTGGAAGGCTGCTAATTAAAACACTCCTAATTAAAAATAGCCCAAGAGAAGATGCAAAGTGTGATTGGATGCTAAACTTATTATCTGAGGAACAAACTTCATAACCAGCACAGAGACACCATCAATTAATTTTATCTAGCGAGGGAATGTTCATTGGTGAAAATTCATGCCAAACTGTCATTGAGACTCTCATTGGGCCAGGTGTTAGTGAAAAGCCAAGGGGAGAAGTGGTGATGGTATTTACTGTTCTAAATAGTGTCTGTAACAGATATTAAATAATAAATCTTATCATGGAGGCCAGTAAGTAGAGCTGGGAAGAGTCACTGTCACTGCCTTACAGACTTTCTGTTCCATATCTGGAGAGAGCAGCACCCTTCACCTTGTCCACAAGTTCTTTGAAGAAGCTCTATTTTGCTTTCTGAATTCTTTAAGCATTCTTTTCCTGACCTCCCCTCACATTTCACAGTGTTTTCACCCTGCTGGTAGGAGGTGCCTTTCTGCTGACGTCCATTCTGACTCATCCACTCCTGACTGTTACACAAAGCTGAAGGTGAGGTATGGCGAGTGTGCTGCAGCCTTTCCCAAGGAGAAACAGCCATCCCTAATGTGCATTTTAAAGGGCAGCTTTTTTTCCAGCCTGGCAAGAAATACTCTTTGAAGCAAAGTTTTAAAACAAACAAAGATAGATTTTAGCCACACGTCTGTGGAAAATAAATATCTTTAGCAAACACACCTCACTGTTCTGAGTGTGTTAAACATGCCAACCAGCCTTTAATGCAGCTGCAGCCCTGTCACAACTTTGCCTCAGACAAAAGCTGGCCAATTCTAATTCCTTAATCATCTTAACTGAGATACTTTAAGCCCGAAGCACTAATTTCTTGGCAATATTAGAATTTCCAGGTAATTACAGTAATGGGTATCTGGAAATCAAATACAGACTCACACTATATAGGAAGCAATTCTTGAGCCTGATTCTGATATTGTACCAATAAAAATTACTCTGGTAATAGCTCTGTAATGCTGTTGACTGCTGGAGAACTGTAAGTGACTCGCACAAAGGACAAGATCAGAATTTATATCAATTTCATGACCAGCTGTAAGAATATCACTTGTATGTAGCAGGCAGGTGATGTTTTGTCTCTCCAAAGTGCTTGACGTTTACATTAGATAACAAATACCCTCATCCTGTAAGCAGCAGAAGCATTGTCCATCATATATTATAAGTATACAAAACAAATGTGGCAGTAGAACCAAAGTTTACCCCAAATCAAGCACCACCACAGACAAGGCACAGTTCAGTCCCACCCTCTGGAGACCAGCCATTTTAACTGTGCCCCCAGCTGACAAATTCAGACAAGTTTAGGCCAGCAGGAGTAGGAAAACTCACCATTTTTCTAGTTTTAGGTCCTGTTATCAGGAAACAAGACCATATAATTATTGCCACTGAATCTCAAGTGCTGATTCTTATACAAAAAAGAAAGGTAAAACCTCAAAAAGCAAAATTAGGATGGGAGAAGGGAATCCAGTATTGGATATCTGTGATCATCTAACTCCAGAAGACACAGCTTTCCCAAATAAGAGCAACTATAGAAACTAAAAGGCAAAATAAGTATAAAAAAAGAGAGGGGATTCCTCACAAGTACTGTGGTCCCTATGCCACTGCTTACAGACATTGGGAAATGTGTTCCTGGCTACCCCAGCTGCACAAAACCCCAGAAGGATCCCAGGAAGAACTCTGTGGAATTTCCAGAGATTCTTACAGAATTTTACTTTTTTTCAGTAAGCATTTCAGAAAAGGTTGCTGTAAGATTTATACTTTTACATCCAGTGCAGCAAGACACCAAATTAAGCTGTGCACAAGCCAAACAGGAAGTGAGACTTGCTCCACACATTTTCTGCTCTGTGTCTCTGCCATAGCATTAGAGGGGTTCATTAAAAGCCCATTTAAAAGCACATCACTTTCCATTAAACTCCTTGATTCTCACAGAATCTCAATTGTTTCATCCTTATTAAATTCTTGAGAACTTGTCCGTGAGAGTATTCTAACAGAGGCTCACAAATTGTGACGATTTCAAAGATATTCTAAGCATTAGATTATTTACATCCTTAAGAACACTCTGCTCCAGACAGTGAAATTAATTCGAGCTGGCTTGCCCTAAATTTTTTTCCAGCTCCTCAAGAGTTTTTGCGACTGGATTTAACAATAACAAGCTGGTAAAGAACAAAGTACCACAAGATTTGTGGGACAATCCGTAAACCACATCTAGAATAAAAGTTCCTGGAATTAGATCTTTTTGAAATAAAGGAATAAAGTGAAAAAATTATGTTCTTTCCACAAAATAAGTCCAGATATGTAATTGGGATTTTTCTCTACAAAATATCTTTGGAAAGTATTATTTGACTACTTTTTCCAGCTATAGGTAGGGCTGGGGAAGAATATAAAAAATAACACTCATGCTCAAAATTGGATCAACTTCACCCAGCATTTGCAATTGAAAGCCTGCAGAAGGATGCCACAATATCAAATACATTTTAAATTTGCTCCTTTTGCACTAGAAAGAGCATATGAAAACTCCTTGACAGTGAGAACTTCTCCTGGAGGAGCAGCAGCAGCAGTCCAGGAGCCACCATTGCCACTGCAAGGATCAGCAGGGTATTAGTTCAATTTCTAGGAGTCATGGTTACTCCAGGTGTGCTGAGATTCTTACGGCACTTCTGACTCTCCAGCTACTGCCTGGCCTCATAACAGGAATAACAGAGCTTTCTTTCCAGACCTCTGTAGTGAAGACATGGCAGTTGCCCAGAAAATCTGCTGCAAACTCATTTTATCATGAAATGCACTACAGATTTCATAGACAGGGAAAACAAGGTAGTATCTTTGCCCTTATCACAGGTTTTTTGTCCTTGAAAACTTAGGATCTTCTTTAGTTTCCTTTTATTTAAGCAAGAGAATTCTCATGCTTTACTTCACAGAAGGGGCTGTAAAACATGGGCACAGGCTGCCCAGGGCAGTGGTGGAGTCCCCATCCAAGAGGTGTTCAAATCCCACGTGGATGTGGCACTTGGAGATAAAGTTTAGTGACTGACATGGTGGTGGTGCTGGGCTGATGGCCGGACTTGGTGATCCTAAAGGTCTTTTCCACCCTTAATGATTCCCTGATGCCTCAGACACCTTATTTTCCATATCCTTAATAGCTCCCACCACTCAGCTGGGGGCTGCTGGCATTGGTCCACCTCCATCTCATTCTTGCAAGGCACATTTCAAACCCTGGAAACTGAACAACTCCCTTGACTGAAGGCAAAAGCGCCTTCCTTGAGACTACTAAGAATGATTTTTCTCAGGGAAAAGGAGACCCAGACCTTGAGTGAGTGAGGCTGAAGTAAAGGAATTGTGGTCAATTCTATAGTGAGATAATGAGAAAAAAGAAGGAATGGTAATACTGCTTTTCAGCTGCCGATTTCAATGATTAGTTGTAAGTGTGTGAAGGTGTTTTCAGTACTCTAAGGTACCTCGTTGATTTTCCATGACAAAGGATATGGAAGTGCAGATGGCACGGCTCTGTTTCACATATTGTGTTACACAACCATGATTGAAATGACCCCAAACTGCCACAACAAGACATTTTACCCTCATTTCAGGCCAAATGCAAAAAAGAAATTCAGATGCCTAAAGATGCAGATTGAAATCACTCAAATGATTAAAGCTAATTAAATTCAGCATGCATATATGAGTATGATCTTGCAAATAGTTGTAATGAAAATATTGTTCATTAGGTTGGGAATTATTAAATCAACATTTTGAACAGCTTCAGGAAAACAGGCACAGCAAGAACTGGGCTTAGATGAAGATTTACATAAAATCATCAACTCAGTGGTTGGCAGCTGTCAAAAAGTAAAGTCTCAGGAGTTGTTACAAAAGCAATATAGCATGAAAGAGGCAAGAAGATTATACCATTACATACATCCTTGGATCTTCCATGCTGAGTACTCTGGGAAGCTTTGGTGAAACAAAACATGTGAAGTGGAAAAGGGCCGAAGACAACAATGAAATGTATGGGGATTGACTTCCATATGGGGATTGACTGAGTGGAAACCCTGCAGCACAGGAAAGGTTTGACTTACAGGGGATATTTTAGAAGGTTATATATTCTTGAATAGCCTGGAGTAGGTGAGTAAAAATCAACTATCTCTCTCATGCACTAGTTCTTGTGAAAAGGAAGGGAAGTTACCAGAAGTCAAGTTCTGAACAAACCAAGGCTGTTGGTCTTTCCAAAGCGCTTGTTCAGCTCTTTCAAAGTACTGTAAAATTTGTGCATCTTCAACATCCTTTGGTGAAGGTCTACCACAAGCTACAACAATCTGTCTCCCTGTGTGTTTTGGCTGTGGAGTTCTGCACAATTAAACCTCACATGGATGTTGTTCTGCACCTTTGTTGTCCTTTCCATTTGCTGCCTTTGCCATTTTTAATAAGCAAAAACCTTACACGAGCTCCCAAAGCAACTGGGCAAATGCTTAGCAAGAGCTGTAGTTGGAATTTTATCATTTTATAATAAGTGAAAAATCCCATCAGCCCTGCCTAAAAAAATGGCTGGGAGATCACATGGGAAGATCACAGAGAGAAAAGGAGAGAGGGAAAGGTATGATACAACACCCTATTTTTACTTTTTTCCATCCCCTTCTGGCCACTTGGGTCAGAGTCAAAGCAGTGGCCAGCTTGGTCCCAGTCAGCATATGCGTTCCTATGTTAGCTAAAATCAGAGTGAAAATTAAAAAAAAAATCCAAAATAATTTAATGGGCTTTTATCCAATAAACAACTAAACAGTATTTGTTGTTTCTGCCTTGAGCTGCTATTTTTGGAGCACCATTAGCTAGGAATTAATTAGTAGTAATTGGTAAACCCTTACTGTGAATCTTGCTGTAGAGTTTATGGTTTATCAAGATGTTTCACAAAGATGCACTCTCATGACTCAGATGTGAGGATAATGTTTTCCTTCAGGACTCCTGCAGGTTTCCTGCCATGACTCAGTGCTGTTATTTATTCTCCATGCTAAGGGCACAGCTGGTTTGTGAGAGCAGGTGACCAGACTGACAGATTCTCACCACAACCAAAACCAGAGGGGATGGATGGCTTCAGCCTCTCACACACAGTTTTAATGCTATCACACAAACTGCCCATAAACTGAGCTGAGGGACACAAACAAATCACTCCAGATTTTGGAATATGTCCAATATTCCGACACACAGATGTTGTGAAAACATCTTACTCTGTATCTTTTATAGGGCAGATGCCAGAAATCTGTGATTTTGTGTTGTAAAAAGCTGATAAGCACACACAGATGCTTCCTGCTTGATACTGTAGGGTTCAGCAGAGTCCTCAGTATCAGCAGACATTGGTGAACAAACTCTTTTATCTTTGTTGGTATTTTGAGTCCTTTGATCCTCTTATTTCAAATCTGGATCCAAAAATTCCAAATTTATCTTTATTTTAGGCTCCTGAGAGAGAAAACAATCCTTTAAAATCCATGAAACTCCTGAGTAGTGATGAAACCGTTTATTGTGAAAACATTTTTCAGTCCCAGCAGCATTTGAGGGCAAGGCTGGGCTCAAGAACAGGACTACTGTTTCTAAAGAAGAGGTGGTTCTCTTTTGTATCAATACAGGCTCAAAGCTTGCTGACCTTTTTTACCTCCTTCCCTGTACAGAAAAGGTTCATTTGAAGTACCAGGCAAGCCTTGGGGCTCCACTGTTCACATTTACTCTGCCATTTACACACCGAAAATATCCACCTTCAAAAGAGGAACGTGAAGCAGTGCTTTGGTGTTTTTCTATCAGGAACCCAAATAAAAGAAATCAGTGTTTATATTTGCAAAGCCATTTGCTGCATCAGATTACAGGCCAACATGCTGCATTTATAAATTCCTTTGCCTGGCAATATTTGGGGAGCAGCAGGAAGAAAACTTTCAGTAGACAAACAAGCACTGTGTAATCAGGAAGTTAGTAAACCCTGTTGTGGAACAGCAGCATAAGCTGCATAACACTTTTATATTTCATGACCGACAGAAAAAAGAGAATTCCTAGATTTAAAAAGGGAACAACTAACAGATCAAAGTGAATGAAAAATGCATTTGCTGCCTGCCCTTTGGAAGTTCCCTCCTGTGAGCCTGCAGGCACAGCCACCAGCAATCCCACACAACCAGCCAGGTGCCACTATGGACCAGGCAACGGCAGCACCTCAGAAAAGAGTAATTAAAATCTTACAAGGCTTCATAGATCCCTTTATTCATAAGGAGAGTAAAAGAACTGAACCAAGCCTTAAACCCATCAGCAGCAAGACCCTATTTCGAGTATAAACATCAGCAAGTGACATCACAGAGGAGAGACTTCACCTCCAATCCAATTTACATTGTCTGATCTGCTCCAGACACAAACGCTCTTAATTCCTGCAGGGGTAACCTCGGAGCAGTTTCCCAGGCTGATCAGCTTGCCTTTGCAGGCCAGGCCAGCTCTGCTACCCCGGGGCTGTGATACTGACCTTAGCTGGGCATTTGGGTCACTCCTGGTTGGCCTGGGTGATTGCACACACAGGAGCCCCACAGCGGCTCTCTCACAGGAGGGGAGGAGCTGTAAAACCTCTGTGAAGAGCACTCAGCATTGAAGCTAGAGAAAAACCTAGGCTGGCAACAGAACAGGCCTTAGCAGGAAAATACGTTGGATGGATTTAGACTTTTTTTCATGGAATGCATGACTAGTCTTTTTTTATTTTTTCTTTTTTTTTTTTTTTAAGGGTCAGAAATTTAAAAGCTTAAATCTGATTTTTTTTCCTGAGCTGCAAACACAGTATTTCCCACCCTCCTTATTGAAACCCTTCTAATCAAAACTGTCACTTGCTGTGGTCAGAAACTTAGGAAACACAGCAGCAAAAGTCTGTGGAAAAGTTTATTTTTTCTTTGCCTACTCGGACGGTATTTCCTTTTAGCCCTGTCATACTGCTCTTTCCACCAGATGGTTTGCTGGTTCCTATTCTAGCTAAGAGGGATTTAACCAGCTTGAATTAATCCTTACAGTTGTCATCGACTAAGTGTTAATGCTCTGACATTTCTTTAATCCTTAGGGATTTCATTTCTTTCCTCTCTGCCCCCCCCCGCCCCGTGTGGAAAAGGAGGGAGGGAGGAGGGCACTCGGGATGTTGAGCTGGCAGAACAACCCTCTGCTCCAGTTCAGCAACAAGGTTACAGACACTCACCTGCATAATCCGTCCCGGGACATTCATACGGGAGATAAACGACCACCAAGGAGCTTCTATTACTGCAGGAAAACTCAGTAATTTCAGTGATTATATGTGAAGCAGGAGCACGTGTACTCATGTAAGATTTGGCTTGTCACTTTTTAGCTTGCTCGGGGTATTTTGTGTCTTCCACACTGCCCAATTTTTTAAATTTTTTGCTTTAATGTACTCCCTGTTTTCTGAGAAGTAGAATCTGATATAAACTAGCTTTCACCCTGGGGGGGTTCTTTCTAGAGTCCGTATTTCCTGTTGTATTGCTGAGCTCAGGAAGCCAGCGCACCTGCATGCCCTCTGTGTGCATTAGGAACACCCCCTGGAATTTGGGTCATTAGCATATCGCTAATCTCCACAAACTCATTATTATGCGCACACCCAATTCGCACTGACCTTTTCACCCAGCTGCAGCACTGAGAAACTCCCACCTTCCCCTTCCCGCTGTCCCTCAGGAAAGCTTGGATTACCGGCTGTTCCCAGGACGTGCAGGGATCACCTGGCAGGCATTTACCATTCTGGAAGAGATGGGAACGTTTGTCACTCGTTTAGCAACAGAAGCAAATATTCAGGGGAAAAATAATTCAGTTAGAATTTAATAAGCCTCTACTACTGACGGAGCTCCTCTATGGCAAACCTTGCCTCCAGAAAACATCTGAGCTCCTTCTGCAGGGCTACAGGCAGCAAGTTGGGAAGCATCCATTAAAAGCTGGGTGGTATTCAGGGGCACTGTTCCCACTGTCCTTGCAGGAAAGCTACACATAACAAAGAAATTCTCTGCACTATTACATCAGAAACCGTTTACTAGAGCAATGATTTTGAACCACGAAGCACCAGATTAAGCCATCTGTTTAATTGTGACAAAACACACAGTCAGCCTGCCACCCCTAGATTTGAAAGCAGCTGTATTTGAATTCTTTTGAAAAATGCTTTGACTGAGAGGCTTATAAATTGTCTCAGCAGCAACCAGACAGCCCTAGACATGCTACCTTCAGTAAACTAAACATGAAGTAATTCAGCTGAAGTTAGACCATGAGCTCACATCCATTGGGCTTAATAACCATTCACAAGTATGAAATTAATATATTTACACATTTGCAGGAAAAAGGTTTTAAATAAACATTTCCAGGTAGTGAATGAACAATTTCAAAAGAAAATATAAGCCTTCCCTCTTTATGGCTGGGATCCCAAAGGGGCCATTCCTAGTTCCAATTTTATCTTTTCTGTCAGCTGCTTTTCTACTTTTTGCATTAGCATTTTAAGGAGCATGACCAAAGTGTTTTTACAATAGAAGTGTATATTTATTCTGTTTTATTTTACTTTTCTGCAGTGCTTTCAAGAAGCAGCAAAGGAATTTTTGCACAGGTTTTCTAAGCTTATTCTTCAAGCAGCAACAGGGTGTGCAGGAGTTCTACCCAAAAATTAAGCAGGTGGAAACATGTTGGTCTAATACAAACCTTAGCAAGGCTGCAGCTGGCATGACCAGCCTCCAGTGTTAGAATTTGAGTTATATTTATATTTCTCTGTGTATATAACTTCCAAAGTACTTTCCTAACCCTCCACATATTTATACACTTTCTGCATTCCCTTTTTTTCCATATGCCAGATTTTACCTGGACCACTTTTCTTCTCCACTGCGCACCTGGGCTCTGGCCTCTCAATCCTCCCAACAGAAAAGAAGATGAACAAACACAACTTTTCAATCCACTTCTGTGAATTATGGTTCCAGAATTTATACCTCATGTTAATTTTAAGCAAACTCTTGAACAGGGATAGTGGAAGATAAAATCATATGTAAAATGCAGTTAGAAATGGGGGGAAGGTTTAGTGTGCTGGGACAGCTTTTATTATCCATTTTCACACTACACCAAAGCTTGTTGTGGCTGACTTTTTTCCCTCCTGTTTCTCTGTTCCACATAATGATAGAAATACAGAATTATAGAAAGGTTTGGGTCAGAAGGGGCCTTAAAGCTGATCTCTTTCTCCCCCCCTGCCATGGGCAGGGACACCTTCCACTAGCCCAGGTTGCTCCAAGCCCCATCCAGCCTGGCCTTGGACACTTCCAGGGATCCAGGGGCAGCCTTCTCTGGGCACCCTGTGCCAGAGTCTCACCATAAAATATAATTATGTATATTATTAAATATATATTATAATATATACAAGTATCTACAAGGGTCCCAGCACAGCAAAGCAGGGCTGATGACTGATGTTAGTGTCTCAGAAAGTCCAGTTTAAGCTGATTCACAGCAGCACTGTGGGATGTCTGCGGTGTCTGCATGAGGCATAGAAATCATGAGTCACCGCCACTGCCCCTTCTCTCATCTTTCTGATCCCTGCTTCCTAAAACTCAAAATATAAATTGAAACATTAAACGGAGAATTGGGGTTGCAGTCTGCCCTCCAATTTACATACACACAGAGTTCCCACTGTCCTGGGGGCAGCAGTGGCACTGCAGCACTGCCTGTCCTCACCCACTTGCAGCAAGAAACCTGGTTTGACTCAAGTGACTGCAGACTGATCCCAAGAAGGGAATCATGTCCCCAGTATCAGGGCACCCAAGCAAAGGATTCCCACTTTGGATCCATTTAAAAATATTACATTTTGCTTGGATAAAGGGCCATGTGGGAATATGAGTTTCACAGATATTCACTGTACCTCTAGCCACTGAATTCCCCATTTCCATTACATATGGTGAGATTCTAAATAAAAACTGAACAGTAGCAAATAATCACATTGTAAATAATCACAAGAATTGGTGCTCCAAAAGTATAATTTCTACATGAAACCACTTTTTAGAGGTCCTCAGCCAGCCAAAAAAGTCACAGGTTAATTAAAATGTGTGGTTGTTCTGTATCCCATTGAAGAAAGCCAGCTCAAGTCTTGGTGGCAATAGTTGTGTCTGATAAAAGTGTTGAACTACTGATTGGTTTATGGGGATCTAATATTTAGGATTTATCCAAAATGGTGATGGGAAGAGCTCCCCTTTAGGATGATTATCCTTTTCTAAAAATGACTCCTCCTCAGGCTGAGTTCCTGACCCTTGTTCCTCTCTGCTGTGCTCCAAAGGTTGAGCAGATTTATTTTAATTATGTATAATACCTTTACTTGCTTTCAAAATTATGACCATGGTTATTATCCCCTAAAGACAATTAATTTAAAAAATCCGTTCATGGCAGCATTATTTTGCATGATGTCAGTGATTACCTCTGCTCTTACTCAGGACAACATCTTGTGCAAACTTGTGCCCCACAATTAGTAAGACAGTACTCCTGGTCAAAAAAAAAAAAAGGGAGGCAGCAATTGTTTTAATCACATCCTTCAGTGAATTTAAGCCCTGACATGTACACCTGCTCATGCTAAATACCTCTGGTTATTGTCTCTTCGTCAATTTAAATATTAATGTCTATTACTCTAACCAAACACCAAGCTCTGAGCAGAACATGTAGCAATTAAGATTCTTGGTCGTGTTGTTACCTGTAGTGATTGCCATATTTTCCACCAGCCTGGTTTAATGTTTCCTTTGATGAATATTTTCCCCTCTGCTCACCAGTTAAAGCAGCAGGAGAGTTCCCGTGGCCCAGCGGGCGCACGTGGTCCGCACACTGCCTGTGTTCCATGGGGAGGCAAGGACAGGGACAAAGGAGCACACAGCGGGGTTGTTCCACAGAGAAAAGCTATTCCCCATGCTGCACCTCCCCAGCAAGCAGCCTCTGACAGAAAGGAGGAGGAAAGGCTTCATGGAACAGTTCCCTCCCCTGCAGAGACGACAGGGATAAAGAAAAAGCAGCCGCAGAGCTATTCTTGCACTGAGGGGACTTAAAGCCTGTTCCTCTCAGCTGGACCTTGTAAATGGAAGTTCTGGAGAAGACAAGGCACAGCTGATGTCTTCTCTGCTAAACCCAGCCTGACCTCTACATATAGATTTAATGGATGCTAGCAGAAAGGAATTCTGCACTTGATACAGTAAGCCCCTGTCTGGAAAATCCCTGTGCCTGGAGTAGCTGGCAGGGCTCCTGGGCAGCCCAGCACACCATCCCCTTCTGCTCAGAAAATTCCAGTGGACTCAGCCAATACTGTTTGATTCTAACTCTTCCCCAGACCTCTGTCCTTTCTCACCCCATAAAGTTTCAAAGTCTCACAGCCCTGGGGTCTGTTTGGGCTGGCAAGCCCCACGTGGCTCTGGACTAACCAGCTACTCTCAACTACCTAGAGCCCTTTTTAGAGGTCCCCATCAAAAAAAAAAAATAATCCTAAATTAAATTAAAATGTATGGTTATTCTCTATCCCGCTGCTGGAGAACTGCAAATTTAATCTGGTGAAATGTGCTGTGATTAAACCATGCCAGATTCCTTGTTCTGTCAAGTTAACAACAGGCCTTTCCATCCATGGCTTTATTGCAGGAATTCAGAGCTCTGCTTTCAAAGGAAATAGCTTTAGGCTGCATCACATGTTCTACCTCCATATGGGGAATAGACATAAAACTCTTTTTTTTCAACATATCCAGGAAAACTGAGTTGCTGTCAAGGCTGACATAACAGTCTGCTTTATCTCCTCAGTGGATGAGCAGACTAAAATAGCCTTTTCCTCACACAATGCTGTTTCTTTACGTAAGCCCATGGATTTATTGCAAATCTACTGATAAAACTAGCACTACAATAACTTATGTAGACTACTTGGGGGTTTTTTCCTCTTTGGAAAATTTGAATGTACTAGTATTTTTTCATTTAAAATTTTTTTTAAAGTTGCTTTAGAAATACAACTTTATTTCAGTGCATTTCCTAATTTGACAAGCACCTCAGAAAGCAGACATGAACCAAACAATGCTAACTCATGTCTTTGGGCTGCCTCTGTCAGCTTGAAAGGGACCTTGAAGGTAATCTCATTCCACCCCCTTTATCACACCTTCCACCAGAGAGGTGAAATTAAATATATGCCTTAACTTATCAAATGTCCATCTAACACTACTGTGGCCAGGTGAATTCCAGCTTTGTTGGCAGTGGTAATGTCTGACCCTGCCTGCTCAGCTTTTGGGAGGCTGCATTCCCCTGCCAGTCACATGCACCCTGCCAGCTCCCAAACACCTTCCTGTCCTTTACAGCTTTGCCTGAAGCATTAGGAATTCTTCCTTTTAGACACATATTCTGTATACTGTTAGTAGCTGATGGTATGCCAGCCCCCTTCTCCTCACCTATTTCCAGATCTCCAAACAAACATTTATGCAAATCTTTTTTAGTAGCCTGGAAATGACCTTAAAGGTGTTTTCCAGCCTAAATAAGTATATGAGAAAAAGAAAGCACATTTGACTGTTTAGGGTAAGCATTCAGCAGTTTTTCTTATACTTCTGAACTTCTTTCTCTCCGCTGTAGTTACTGGCAGGTTCCAACTACTTGTGGATTCAAGTTCAAGACCTGATGTAATTCTGACAACAAAGACCACACCTTTTTAAAGTTTCTAAGAAAGGTGTGGTCCAGACAGTTTCTAAGTTTTGGTAACTATTTGTCTTGTGCTTGGAGGAATGGGTAAAGGGGTGAAAGGCAGCTGTACTGGGAAGTGCTGTTATATAATGCACCCAGCTTGAGCTCAAATTATCCAGAAATGCAGTGTTTTTTTGGTTTGGGGTTTTTTTTTTTTTTGTTTGTTTTCTTTAAGTTCCTCCTTTTTTCTGCTGTTAAATCAACGTGGGCTTTAAATGTGAGAATTTTCCTTTAACACTTTTCAGCAACTGGTTTCCATTTCCTGGTAATTAGTAAGTGCTGCCTTAGATATGCCAGAGCTATAGGAGAACAAAGGAGAGAGAATCCTTGAATAAAGCCAGAAGGGAGGGGAGACTGAGTCTTGTATTCTAACTCAACAGCTTGTTCATGGTGCTCCTTTCTTTGCANATCCTCCTTTATTACTCATGCACTGGCTGCCTAGAAATCCTTTGTAAATGGGACAATTATA
The DNA here is from genome assembly GCA_013400315.1 of Bombycilla garrulus. NCBI lineage: Eukaryota > Metazoa > Chordata > Aves > Passeriformes > Bombycillidae > Bombycilla > Bombycilla garrulus. Next base: position 2,260,740 of record VXBU01012612.1, on the reverse strand, counting down.
CTGCTCTTCAGCTCTGGTGTTTTCATTTAAATGTTCCTATGCCTTGCTCACCTCCATTAACTGAGATGTCACTGTTTTTTTAAAGAAGGGAAGTTAAAAAGCTGTCACAGAAACTGAAGCACCCAGGAAAGTTCAAGATATTCCCTCCCCGGGAAACATGAAGCAGAATGAAAATGAAGAACAAATTTTGCAGCACAGTTTGTATTTCCCTTCTTCTTTTTTTTTTTTTTTTTTTTTTTTTTTTTTTTTTTTTTTTTTTTTTTTTTTTTTTGGGTTTTTAAGG